>CP125836.1:67142006-67442382 GCA_030408175.1 Trifolium repens
GTAAATTTGAACTACATCTCAAATACTCTAAAACAAGAGCATAAGAGAAAAAGAAACAAACACAAATATAAACTTAAAGTGTTTACAAGCGCTACTGTTTGGTGTGTTGAAACAAGGAACTTGAGGTCTCTATATATAGCATGGAGCTCCTCCACTCTTCACTTCTCTAAGCGATGTGGGACTTCTCCACTAAAATTTTCCTGACCATTTTTCCTTCCTTAGCAATGTGGGATTTACATTGCAATCAACCTCAACAATCTCCACATTTATTGTAATGGTCTTCAATCTTCATTGTCTACGCTGACAATCATTGTATTCACCGACAATCATAATTCTCATTGTTTATACCGACAAATTAAATTATCACACTCCACCATAAAAAGTATACTACACTTGGAAACCCTCCCAAGAATTTTCATCACTTGAAACTAAACCATTCCAAGAATTTCCTTCACTTGGAACCAAACCATTTCAAGAATTTCCTCCACTTGGAACCAAGCTATCCCAAGAATTTCATCTCGAAACCTTGCTGAAAATTTATGGTGCAACTTCCATGTTGGCTTTCCCGGAAGTTCATCAGTCATCGAGATAACCGCGTACCTTGCATCAATGCCAACCAATGCCCGCACGCTAAAACCACACATCTTGCATCCATGTCAACCGATGCCCATGTGCCACTTGAGCAACTTCAAACTACTCTGAAACCACTTTCAGGCCATTGTTAGGCTCCAACAATTCCAGTTTAGTTACATTACCTATTAAACCTTATTTCACTAGTCCAACTAAACCCATGTCACTAACAAATATCAACCGAAGTCTCACAACTCAACCACATGAGAATCACCACTAGTAACAAATGCATAACCACTAGAATAATCAACTATTTTTGCATTAAATTCAGGAACATACCTCACATTATGTAAAAGAAATACACGATTGTCAAACATTGTAAGACAAATCGAAAACCATACCTCCAACCTTTCAAGTTTTCCCGTCTTCAAGATGAATAACTCCACCTTCAACTAGCTCTAGGATTTTCACGGTATTCCTTCTTCAAGCACATGTGATCGGAGCTTCCAAAGTCCACGACTCAATACTCCACCGGTTATCAACTTCACACTACTAGCGTCTTCGCATCCTCATAATAAAGTTGTCTTTTCAAACGTTATTCTTAGCACCGCCTCTCCAGATTGATGTCAAGTATTATTACCACCGCCTCTCCAGGCTGACCTTCTGTAACCCTGATTGCATCAACACATTCTCTAGCCTAAACTTCACAGCGGAACTCCCTCCTTCTTGAATCAAACCAAAAAAGCTCTGATACCAGTTGTTGGGAAAAACCGGCATAGAGAAAATAAAAGAACACAATCAACAGCACAAGAATATAACGTGGAAACTCCAAAACCGGAGAAAAAATCACGGTCGTTGTCTAAACCGACAACCAGAGAATAAACACTATATGAAAATTATTACAACATATAGACTTCACTCTCAATCACTCAATGACTCTAGTACACACACACTCTCCAAAGTAAATATTTGAACTACATCTCAAATACTCTAAAACAAGAGCATAAGAGAAAGAGAAACAAACACAAATATAAACTTAAAGTGTTTACAAGTGCTACTGTTTGGTGTGTTGAAACAAGGAACTTGAGGTCTCTATATATAGCATGGAGCTCCTCTACTCTTCACTTCTCTAAGCGATGTGGGACTTCTCCACTAAAATTTTCTTGACCCTTTTTCCTTCCTTAGCAATGTGGGACTTACATTGCAATCAACCTCAACAATCTCCACCTTGATTGTAATGGTCTTCAATCTTCATTGTCTACGCCGACAATCACTGTCTTCGCCGACAATCATAATTCTCATTGTCTATACCGACAAATTAAATTATCATACTCCACCATTGATAACTCATATTTTGTGAGGATAATTAGGCCCTTGACACTTGAGTTATTGCCTGCTAATATGGTTTGCATTCAATGTTTAGGTTTATTTTAATGCAATTTAGAGTCTAGTTATGTATTTAGGCTTTCAATGTAATTCTTCATGTATAGAGTTTAGTTTGGTGTCAACAAGTGTCAAGACAGACCACTGAGCCATTCAAAAGGACTCGAGAGCTATTATATGATAATCAGAGTCGAGACTCCTGATTCCGTACAACTGAGACATGTGGCAGTAAAAGAGAAGTCAAGACGTGATCTGGAAAATGGATAAGATCAATTGTTTACTGTAAATGATAAGACAGCTGGCGGCTGGAGAAGCATCTAGAATGCAGGACAGTTGTAACCTCCCATGTGCTAAAAGTGTACTATCATAGTACAAATAAAAGGAATGTACTTTATTCTTTGGACTATTCTTGGAGAACAAGTAGGATTAGCCCAATTGACATGAGCTGCTATATAAGGACACTTAAAACCTAAAACTCAGTTGTGAGGTTGGAAACCCTAAGGGAGAATTTGGTAGCCTGCATCTACATCTCATTCACAACTTCATTCATTCACCATTGTTGTCCAGTGAAGCTGTCAACCGGAGTCACGACGGCGAAGATCATTAGCTATTCTTGGTTGTGATCTCCTAGGTTTATCATTTCTAATTCTCTTTTGATGTTAGTTATGTGTAAACTTAGATCTTTGTTTGTATGCTTTACTAAGCTCACCATGGGCTAAAACTCTTGTTGTTGGAATTATGTGATATTCAATGAAAGTATAGTATTATTCATGTGAATGATTGTGGTGTTTATTTCATTTTTAGTTCTTATGATTTTATGATATATGTTTGATTCAAGGTCTGGCCAACTTAGGATTAAATGAAAATTTATTATTATGAGACATCTAGTAATAAATGGAACTTAGGAACTAATATGGTTAAGTAGAGGATGGACACATACTTCTTACTTAAGGACTTAGACATAAGCCTTAAGGTCATAGTGAGAATACAAAGCAATTTTTTCTGAACTGGAACGAATTAAGCATGACCTAGACATATGATCCATCTTTTCCGTTGTTTCACATTTAATGTTATAGACATACACCACAAGATATAGCTTTGCTCGCAGATGTCATGACACCCGTTAGTTGAATGGATGATACTTCCAACATCACTACCAAATTTGATCTTTAAATTCCTATTAATTATTTTGTTTATAAACTCTGAAACTATGATGTTATTTTGTTACTTTCTTGCTCATGAATTAGAATGCAATTTTGTGTGTTTAATGAAAAGGTTCCCTTAGACAATCCCTGTGGGTACGATACTCTTTCTTATCACTTGCTATAGTTTGACTAAGTATTCTTCCACAGCTTCATTCGCAACAAGTTTTTGGCGCCGTTGCCGGGGATTGTACGGTTCTAATTTTCATTTTACATTCAATTTTTCATTATTAATTCATTTGAGCCTTTAATTTTTTTTTCTTGGTGTTTAGTGTCTTGACAGGTATTATCAAAAGCTCTGTCTGCACAGGTTGCTAACACCTGAAATCAGACCAGATCCCGTCATGACAGAACCAGACATTATTGGCATTGCCAATGATAAGGAGAGGCTTATCAGAGACTATGCTGTTTTTGATTCAAGTTCTATGAATAGTGGAATAATCAGGCCGGAGATCACTGCTCCTCAATTTGAATTCAAGCCGATGATGTTCCAAATGCTAAAAGTTGTGGGACAATTTAGTGGTGCTGAAACAGAGGATCCACACTTGCACCTTAGACAATTTATGGAGGTGGCAAGCAACTTCAAGAATCCTGGAATTACTCAAGAAGCTTTCAGACTCAGACTATTTCCATACTCATTGAGGGATCGTGCTAAGAGTTGGTTGAACTCTCTATAGCCAAATTCAATTGCTACATGGAATGTTCCAGCAGAGAAGTTTTTAACCAAGTATTTTCCTCCTATGAAGAATGCTAGAATGAGGATTGAAATTACCTCGTTTAGGCAAGCTGAAGATGAATCATTGTATGAAGCTTGGGAAATATTCAAAGACTACTCCCTCCGGTCTTATTTATAAGCAAAAGTAAACAAAAAAATTTGGCCTCAAATATAAGAAAAATTTATCAAACTTAACTTTATTTAATGCCATTCTTCCAAAAATACCCTCATTAATTTTTCTATTTTTTGACATGATTGTAGAATTCCAATACAAATTTAATATATTATAAGGTCGTTTTAGGAATTGTACTAGAAGTTTCACATAAAACCAAGACAAAAAAGTAACTCATTAATAAGTGTGCAAATAGATAAATTTGCTTATAAAAGAGGCAGGAGGCAGTACGAATTATGAAATTTTTTCAATCTTGGTGAAAAAATTAGATTTGTTTGAATCCTCACCTATATTGATAAACATATACACTATAAGTTTTGGAATAAAATTTCTACAAAAAATAGATACGAAAAACAATTTATTCGTTTTGATAGTTTTTAGAAATTTTCGTGGGTTATATACTACGAATTATAGAATTTTTCGAATCTTGGTGAAAAAATCAGATTTGTTTGATTCCTCACCTGTATTGATCCACATACAGACTACAAGTTTTGAAGAGAAATTTTAACAAAAAATAGATTCGAAAAGCAATTTATTCGTGTCGATAGTTTTTTAGCAATTTTCGTGGGTTATGACTACGAATTCTGAAATTTTTCTAATCTTGGTGAAAAAATTAGGTTTGTTTGATTCCTCGCCTATATTGATCCACATACACACTATAATTATTAGAATATAAATTTCTACAAAAAATAGATTAAAAAAGAAATGTAAGTGTTTCAATAGTTTTTTAGCAATTTTCGTGGGTTATAAACTACGAATTATGGAATTTTTCCAATCTTGATGAAAAAAATTAGATTTGTTTGATTCCTCACCTATATTGATACACATACACACTATAAGTGTTGGAATAGAAATTTCTAGAAAAAAAAGATTCGAAAAGCAATTTATTCGTTTCGATAATTTTTTAGCAATTTTCGTGGGTTATAGACTAAGAACTATGAAATTTTTCCAATCTTGGTGAAAAAATTAGATTTGTTTGATTCCTCCCCTATATTGTTCCACATTAACACTAAAAGTGTTAGAATAGAAATTTCTACAAAAAATAGATTTGAAAAGCAATTTATCCGTTTCGATAGTTTTTTAGCAATTTTCGTGGGTTATGATTACGAATTATGGAATTTTTCCAAACTTGGTGAAAAAATTAGATTTGTTTGATTCCTCACCTATATTGATCCACATACAGACTATAATTATTAGAATATAAATTTCTACAAAAAATAGATTCAAAACGAAATGTAATCGTTTCGATAGTTTTTTAGCAATTTTCGTGGGTTATAGACTACGAATTATGGAAATTTTCCAATCTTTGTGGAAAAATTAGGTTTGTTTGATTCCTCGCCTATATTGATCCACATACACACTATATTAATTAGAATATAAATTTCCACAAAAAATAGATTAAAAAAGAAATGTAATCGTTTCGATAGTTTTTTAGCAATTTTCGTGGGTTATAGACTACGAATTATGGAAATTTTCCAGTCTTGTTGAAAAAATTAGATTTGTTTGATTCCTCACCTATATTGATACACATACACACTATAAGTGTTGGAATAGAAATTTCTACAAAAAATAGATTCGAAAAGCAATTTATTCGTTTCGATAAATTTTTAGCAATTTTCGTGGGTTATATACTACGAATTATGGAATTTTTCCAATCTTGGTGAAAAAAATTAGATTTATTTGATTCTTCACCTATATTGTTCCACATTAACACTAAAAGTGTTGGAATAGAAATTTCTACAAAAAATAGATTTGAAAAGCAATTTATCCGTTTCGATAGTTTTTTAGCAATTTTCGTGGGTTATGATTACGAATTATGAAATTTTTGCAATCTTGGTGAAAAAATTAAATTTGTTTGATTCCTCACCTATATTGATCCACATTAACACTATAAGTGTTCGAATAGAAATTTCTAAAAAAACTATAATTTTATACGAAACTATAATTTTACTCATATTTTTTATTATTATTTTTTTTTTTGGTAGTGAAAGTATTTTTACTTATATATTAATATATAATATAGTATTGTTTTAGTAATTAATACGGGGTACTATATATATAGTATTTTTTTTGTTGGATTTATTGTGTGACAAAATGACTTTGAGACTTCAAACCTATAAAATTATGAGACTTTCCGACACTTTTGTCATATTAAATATTATTTAAATTTAACACAGTTAAGGCCTATTCTCTTTTTTAAAAAAATTGTCCAAACCGATTATCCATTCAATCGGTGGACCGGTGCAATTTTTAAAATATTAAATATTACTATTAACTTTTATATTTATTTTAAATTTGTTCTAAATTTATGTTAACTCATATGTTAAAAATCATAAATATATATATATATATATATATATATATATATATATATATTAATTTTTGAAAATTGGCCTTAGATAATTATTTAAATTTTATAGTTATTTTATTTTTTCGTGCTTGGCACGGGCTTGCACACTAGTTAACAGTATAAGTGTTCGAATAGAAATTTCTACAAAAAATAGAATTGAAAAGTAATTTATTCGTTTCGATAGTTTTTTAGCAATTTTCGTGGGTTATGACTATGAATTATGGAATTTTTCCAATCTTGGTAAAAAAATTAGATTTGTTTGATTCATCACCTGTAATGATCCACATACACACTATAAGTGTTGGATTAGACATTTCTACAAAAAATAGATTCGAAAAATAATTTATTTGTTTTGATTGTTTTTTAGCAATTTTTGTGGGTTATAGACTACGAATTATGGAATTTTTCCAATCTTGGTGAAAAAATTAGTTTTGTTTGATTCCTTACCTATATTGATCCACATACATACTATAAGTGTTGGAATATAAATTCCAATAAAAAAATAGATTCGAAAATCAATTTATTCGTTTCGATTGTTTTTAGCAATTTTCGTGAGTTATAGACTATGAATTATGAGATTTTTCAAATCTAAGTAAAAAATTTGATTTATTTTATTTTTCACCTAAATTGATCCACAAACACACTATATGTGTTGGAATAGAAGTTTCTACTAAAAATAGACTCGAAAAAGAATTTATTCATTTTGATAGTTTTATAATAATTTTCGTGGATTATATATAGACTACGAATTATGAGATTTTTCCAACTTAAAATATGAGTGCGTTTGAAATGCTATCGAAGTATTAAAAAAAAGTAAGAAATAAAGAAACAAATCGGGACACCCTAAATAACATGTTCAAAAATTTAGAACTTTAAATAAATGATTGTATAATTATATTTTTTCTTTTTAAATTTAGATTTTTAACCTATGCTCCGCATATATCTATTTTTTATATGGATCAAACTAAACAGTGCACCCAATATATTTGTTAAACATACCAAAAATATAAATAAAGTATAAAGTTAATGTTAATAAAAATAATTTTTACACTTTTAATGTATTAAATTAGCACACAAGGTGCACTATTTAGCATTTTTTTTTTATATTACTATTATTATTAGTTGTGTATCAAATTTGTGACATTCTATTTCATGCTTTTTTTTGACATGCCATGTCATGTTTAATGTGACATGCATGCGTGGAGAACTAGAGATGGATGGTGAATGTACAAGAGCATTATTATTGGTGGGAGAAATACTTTTGCCGACCTATGGGCTACTTGCGCGCTCTATAAAATGATTAAAATACTCTTCCATAGCTTAAGTTACAGATGTAAGAAAAATGAGAAATTTTGAAAAATGTCGTCCGAGACTTAAGTAGCGGGCGTTATAAAAAAAAAATCGGTAGGATGTTTTAAGGGGGTGTTCGTGACTTAAGTAACGGATGAGTGTTTTTTTGTAATTTCGTATGGCGCACTCCAAAAATGGTAGGGCAGCAAAAGTAGTTTCCATTGGTAATGAATACTAGTAGGATAAAAACAGGCCAACAACCCACGTGGACTGTCCCAATCATTCAATAATTTGTGTTGAGAATTTCTTTTTGCACCCCAATACTTTTTTTCACCTGTGACATTCCTAATTTACCCCTCTCCTACTTAGGGAGCGAGTGTGTAAATTATAGATATTTACAATGAATGTGAGATATCATGCACATAAATACAATTTATTACATATCGATTTATATTAGGAATATAATAATTAATATTAATGTATAAGGTTTACTAGTTACACTGAGTTCGCTCTCTAAGTAGCGAACTGTGTTTTTGTTCGCTCCCTAACTAGCGAGTGTCAATATTTTATACTCAAACTGAACGTCATCACCCCATGGATGAAAAAATCATGAAAAAAAAGAGTTTTGCAAATCAAACGCACTCATAAAATTAGGAGAGGCAATGAGAGTAAAGAAAAAGAAAAGATCTATAATCACCATATATTAATCAGATTGTATGTCATTATTTATTTATATTTATGAATTGTAACGATTTCAGTGATTTTGAAATGGGAAAAGCTTACCAATCGTTAGTTGGTTCAGTGGTGATTGGCGCTGAACTTGGTAGGGAGGACCACGGTTCGATCCCCCGCAACTGCGATCGGGAGGGGGCTGGAACCACTTGATGCCAGAACTGACCCCCGAACCAGATTCAACTGGTGGTAAAAACCAAAAAAAAAAATGAAATGGGAAAAGCTTATTAGCAAGAAAATTTAAGGAGAAGAATTGCAAGAATAAATCTCCACCATTGTTTACATCCATCATCACCCATGATTTCCACAAAAGAAAGAGATTAAATGGCATCATCCTTTAAGATTTTGCCATGTGTTAATTCTTGCATTTCTTGTGTAAAAATTTATTGCATTTCTTGTGTAAGATGGACCAATTTCATAATTAAGTGACTGCGTGACAAAAATTATAATTAAGCCTATTATTTTTAATAAAAGTGGCTAAGTTCAAGAAAAACAAATTACAAAGCTACTAGATGGAGAAATAATAGACGCATCTACTTGGTAGTTGTCATAGATGAAATGAAACACATCCCATATTTGTCAAGATATTATATTAGCACATCGATTTGCCTCTCTAAACATATGCTCTTAGTTTGAGTTCTTTCCCTCTCACCATACTATCATGGTTTTAGCTTCATACTCAGATGAGTCAGATCTTTTGATCATTTTTGACTTACATATTCATGGCATGAAAATGTTAAAGAACCTCATATTCAAGTGGAAGCATTTTGTCCCTAAGCTTTCTATTTTCTATTTTAAAAATGTACAACAAATCCGAATTTTATAAAGATTCATCCAAATAACACCAATTTGTATAGTAGACTAGAGCCTGTATACATCATCATGATCATCATCATAATAATAATAATAAGGGGTATTCAACATTTTAATTATGAATAGTAAAGGCTAAGTTAAATTAAAGAGGAATAAGTTAGGCACACCAACCAGACCACTACATATATGCTCAATATGACATGGACACTCAGATTAACATCAATCATTCTCCGATAACACTTTTTATTCTATCTGAATCTGAGAGACATTAAATTAGAATCCACTCTGGTGGTTAACCGTCACTCTTTAGCAGCATCCCAGACCAGACTATATCTATATATATTAACTCAATTATTCATGGCTCAAGTCGGTCGTCGAGTCTCTTAATCTGCATTGTCTTCTTCCCCGGTGGAGGTCCGCGGTCTCGTGGCCTGTGGCACCGGTGCTGGCGTCTCCATCTTCGCCAACAAATTCCATGGTGTATTCGCCGTCACCTGTCTTACTCCACCTGACGCTGTCAATGCCCGCTCCATCAACAACTCAAATGTCCTCGCTGTATCCGGAAGGTACACTTCAACTGAAACAGCGATTGAGATCATAGACGCGTGATTGAACACACCATTCAAGTCTCCCTGTCCCGCAAATGACAACAAACCGTGGCCATATGAGATGGAGAAGTTTCTGGACAAGCCTCTAATTGAAATGCTGGAGATCGGAAAGGAAGATACGGTTGACACATGTGCGGTTTGCTGTTTGGTGAAGAATTTGCTTCCGGGTGGGTCAATGAAGATTGTTAGGGAGAGTCCGACATCAGCGTTGGTAAGGTTCAAGGTGGGGAGCGTAGAGCGTGGGTCAATGAAGATTGAAGGGAAGAAGAGTGTTTGGAATGTGAGAAAGGAGGAGAGGTATGATCTAACGGTTGGGATTAGTTGTTTACTCCTGCTGGTGATGTGCATAGAGTAAAGTATTCATTCACCAGAAAATATCTGATACTTCCTTTTTAAGAAAATGCTAATAAGTGTCTAAGACCATTGTTCAATAAACCTAAAGAAGTAAATATTTATAGGAACTTATACTATATGTATTCATTTATTTAACTTTTGAAAGAAGAGTTACATAGCATAGCAACAACAACACCTTTATTACCTGAGCTTACCCACCTCTCATGAATCAAAATTCATTCGTAGTAAGCAAAATGGATACATGTTCCTTGGATTGATTTCCACGTTCAAGAAGGGTTTTAGTGTGAGGATTCTTACCCCAAGCTCTCTCCCTCCACAACAGCTCCACTTCATCAAATGTCAATCCTTTGGTCTCTGGAACGAAGAAAACCACAAACAAAAATGCAACAACAGCTATGACAGCGAGAAGCAAGAACGTAGGACCAGTCCCTGCAGCTTCTGCAATAGAAAGAAAGGACTGTGCAACTATCAAATTTGAAACCCAATTCACAGTAGCTGACATGCCTCCACACATTCCTCGGTATTCTTGTGGATATACTTCCGAGTTTACTGTCCACGGCACAGGTCCCATCCCTGGCGAGAAAAATGCAATATATAGGGCCAAACCAACAACTGCAAGCCACCCATATAAATCATTTTGATTTATAGTAGTGGCAGATGATTGGTTAAAAAATGATACAGATAAGACTATCAGAGAAACTATTACTCCTCCTAAACTATATAGGGCCAACGTTTTCCGCCCTGCATGATCAATAAGGTAAATGCCAAGAACTGTTCCAGCAGCATTCAAGCCGGCAACTATAAGCGAGAGTTGAAGAGCCAACTCATTAGAGTGAAAGCCAGCCATTTGGACAATTGTTGGACTGTAGTACATCACTGTGTTTATACCCGTAAATTGCTGAAAGGCCTGTATAACCAGTAAATATGGGATTATATATAGTTCAGAACCTAACACCACAAAGTGTTTCTAGAATCTAAGTATGATTTGATCACATATACATTACGTTCAACAACAAGCAATAAGAAAATAATGTGAGACTGAAAACCAATAAGATTACTTGATTATGGTCCTCTCACGCCACAGCACAATTTTATGCAATGAGGCTGAAGATGTTCCTTTATCATAATCATCACACAGGAACAGGATAGTCATTAGTCAGCTGAACAATTAGTGTTTCTTTTCTTTCTTCTTTTTTTTTTTTTGAAAAAAAAGATTAACCAAGAACATTTAAGGTCATAACATTGAACATGTGTATATTATGAAACTTAGTTATCAGCAAAATTGCAAAAACTATCATTCAGCAGTTAAAGAGAAAGAGGTGTGCTGCAAGCTACTCACTAGTGTAACCATAACTCTAGGATCAGTACTCTACTTATTTCTCAATATTGGGCTGTAATTGAAGAAAATATAACTGTTACGCTTTAAATCTTTTTAAAGTTTCGTTGAAGCACATATTTAGAGAAAGGCTTATTTATGCCTAAGCCTAACTAGAAGGGACATTTGGTCCTTCCAATATGAGAAAAGTTATAGTAGTATTTTGCAATAATGGTATCTCTAAATTAATTTTTACCTGCAGTCCAGCTCCAGCAAGGAATGCAAGTCTGATCTCTTTTGATTTAAAAACATGCCCGTAACTGACATCATCCCTTTTTTGGCGGTCTTGCTCCGACTGAGCTGTAAGTAAAGCAACTTCATCCTCTAATCGATCAAAGTCATATATCTTACCAAGCACAAGAATGGCTTCACTCTCCCTATTCTGCACATGAAGGAAAATAATTATAATAAAGAATTAGTTTTTTGAAGGTAAACTAAACACATAGAAATTGTGTTACATTTATATAGAGCCATCTGGGGGATTCAGGCAGCAAGAGCATGAGAAAAAACTGAAGTACAGCGGGCACGCCGGAAACTCCCAGCATCCATCGCCATGTGCCGGGGACCTGGTTGATTAATAACTTGTTAGTTATATGGGATAGAGAATGTTACTTACTAGTTACAGGTATGTACAGTAATGAAAAAGAATGAAGCTAGGTACGTACCTGTGTAAAAGCAAGATTTACTAGATAAGAAATAAACTGTCCACCAGTAATCATAAGGACATTTGTGGCTACTAATGATCCCCTTATTTCTGAAGGGGACAATTCAGCGATATAGACAGGAGCAGTAACAGAAGCTATACCGACACCGAGACCAACAAAAACACGGCCGAGTATGAGAATGTAAGGATCTGGTGCAGCAGACATGACAATTGCTCCAAGAATGAAGATGGCATCTGCAATGATGGTTGCCTTTTTTCTTCCATAATGATCATTAATCCAACCACCAATTGCAGCACCAAGAATAGCACCGGCGACTGCCATGCTGACAATAGTTTCCTGGAGAAAATGGCTGTTTTTGACGGAAGGAAAATCATCTTTAATATAGAGAAGAGCTCCTGATATAACACCTGATCAGACCATTCAATTCAATTCAATACAATTAATGTATTAACAATAGGATATATATATATATATAGGATCTACTTACCAGTGTCGTAGCCGAAAAGCAATCCGCCAATGCTAG
The DNA here is from genome assembly GCA_030408175.1 of Trifolium repens. Classification (NCBI taxonomy): domain Eukaryota; kingdom Viridiplantae; phylum Streptophyta; class Magnoliopsida; order Fabales; family Fabaceae; genus Trifolium; species Trifolium repens. The sequence goes on from CP125836.1 coordinate 67,154,759, forward strand.
CAACAGAAGTGAGTCCCAAAATGTAAGGGTTCTTAAACACGGAGACTTTCCTTTCAGGATGTATATCCAAATAACCAGAGCTTCCTGGAATTGAAACAATTGCTGCTGGTATCGTCATCCTAATAACCAACCAACCAACCCAAATTTTAATGTCACATTCTACTAGTACTCCCTTTAATAATATATCTAAAATAGATGATGTATCTAGACAATAATATAGTCTACGTACATCTATTTTAGAAAGTAATTTCTCTTTTTATATATAGAAATACATATATAGAAATACAACATGAATGGATATAATATAATGGACCTTTACCTTACCATTATTTAATTGCCAACGTGCATATCGTTATATCCAGCTGACTCAGACACAACAAGATAGCTCAACCTCCACCGCATCGCCACATCACCTGCTTCTCTTATTGCCACATATAGACAATATATTTTTTTTAAAGTAGCTTGATAAACAGAAATTTTATTTTGGAGGTGATTAAGTGAAATTTTTAGGATTTTAACTTCGACTTCTACATATATAATATTACGTCTCTATCAACTGAACTAAGCTCTTAGAAATGATATAGATAATTCTATTTATTAAATATTAATTTTAAATATAAATTAGTATAAAAATATTATATGACATTGTATTTTGTCAAAACTATAAAATCAATATAAAATTCAGATTTCCTTTTAATTACTCCTTAAAAAAAAAACATGAGAAAATTAATAAGCTAAACACTCCAAGATACATCTTATTTGGACATGTACCGGTATATTGCTGAGGTGTACAACTTTAATAGGTTCACAAATACTAATATTTAGGGTTCATTTGGATTGGTTTATTTATGAACTTATACAAAACAATTTATGCATTATTATAAACTTTTCAAAATAGTTTATGAAAAAATACCTTATAAAATTATAATTTTTATTAGCGAAAACTTATAAATTAGCATAAAAGTATAAAACTTTATTTATTTGCATAAGCTATTTTCGTAAGCTCAAAAATAAGTTGAATCTAATCGGACCCGTAAAATAGGAACTTGTATTTATGATTAGGTTGCATAATTTGTTTGTCCTTTAACTTATTTTATTGCTTCATTGGTGCATAGCTATTTTTTGTTTCATTATTGTCCATGTTCGTTTGTTATTTAGGATGGTCTTTTCATTAATTTTTAACCTCAATCATCATTCATCAGTGTGAATTATATGTGAAATTCTGTGAACTGATTCATGGATTAACAATTAGAACTAACAATAACTGTTATGCTTGATAATTTTACAGCAGACGAGGCAGGTAGGTTGTCAGCAAGTTTGGAATACTAAAATGGAGAATTTTGATTGAATAAAATGTAATGTGTAAGAGTGACACTAAATATGTATAAATTTTCTTTATATATTGACTTGTTCAGTTTTCAATCTTATTGTTGAAATTTACTCTATTTTGTATTGCTTGAAAATAATTTCACAGATATAATAATAACTCATAAAGAAACAAAAGGTCAAAACTAGCTAGGATTATTGATCATTGTTGGTCCGAAGAAGATTTTGTGAATCAGAGTTGTTGCTGTTGTTAATGTTAATGTTGGAGCTGCCCCAAGCTCTCTCTTTCCATATGAGTTCAACCTCGTCAAAGGTCAATCCTTTAGTCTCAGGAACAAAGACAAGCACAAAAAGAAAGGCAAGAACGGCAATGAAAGCAAGAATCAAGAAAGTGAGACCAGTGCCTATAGCTTCAGCAATAGAAAGAAATGTCTGAGACACAATCAGATTCGAAACCCAACACACAGTAGCTGACATACCCCCACAAATTCCTCTATATTCTTTAGGATATATCTCTGAGTTCATTGCCCACGGCACCGGTCCCATCCCGGGAGAGAAAAAAGCAATATATAGTATCAAACCCAAAACCGCAAGCCATCCGGTAAGACTTGGTGCTGCTGCTGCTGCTGCTGATGATGATTGATTTGAGAATGCCACAGACAAGAGAACCAAAGACGCACAAACTCCTCCTAAGCTGCAAAGAGCTAATATCTTCCTCCCTGCATGATCAATGAGATAAATACCAAGAACTGTTCCAACAGCATTCATTGCAGCAACAAAGAGTGAGATTTGTAAAGCCATCTCATTAGATTGAAAACCAGCCATTTGAACAATGGTTGGACTGTAGTACATCACTGTATTAATGCCAGTAAACTGTTGGAACACCATAAGTCCTGCTCCAACCGTGAACGCTAATCTTATTTCCTTAGATTTAAAAACATCCATGAACTTAACATTCGTATTTTTCTGTCTGTCTTGTTCTGCCTCAGCCGTTAGAAAATCAATTTCGTCTTCAAGACGAGCCAAGTCATAGATGTTGGAAATAACATCAACAGCTTCATTTTTCCTATTCTTCATGAAGAGCCATCTAGGGGATTCAGGAAGTAAGAGCATGAGAATGAATTGAACAAGTGCAGGGACGGCCGAAACACCCAACATCCAACGCCAAGTACCAGGGACATGCGTAAAGGCGAGGTTAACTATGTAAGATAGGAGTTGTCCTCCGGTTATCATGAGAGAATTAGTACTGACTAACGAACCTCTGATTTCAGAAGGCGATGCTTCGGCAATGTAGACAGGAGCTGTGACAGAAGCAATACCGACGCCTAAACCAACCAGAAGGCGTCCAATTATGAGAATGTAAGGATCAGGTGCAGCAGCCATACCAAATGCTCCAATAATGAAAATAACATCTGCAATTAGAGTTGCCTTTTTCCGTCCATAAGCATCGTTGATCCAACCACCTGTTGCCGCTCCAACTATTGCACCAGCTATTGCCATGCTCACTATTGTTTCCTGCAGCATACTACTTTCTCTAACCGATTCAAAATCGTCTTTTATATATAGAAGAGCTCCTGATATCACACCTGCATCCATGTATGTGCCACATTTGTCACGACCACATTTACATATGCCACGACAAGATCTTAGTTAGTTGATGCAATATGATGAATCTCTACTGCTAATATTTATGTTTGTGTGGATCACTACTACTTGAAATAATAATATTAACAATAGCAAAGTACCTGTGTCGTAACCAAAAAGCAAACCACCAATGCCAGCGACAGCAGCGAGACCAAGAATATAAGGATTCTTAAAAAAGGACATTTTGCGTTCAGGATACAAATCCAAATACCCTGAGCTTCCTGGCGCAGATTGTATGGTGGTAGTACTAGTTGTAATAACATTATGATCCGCCATCTCCTCCTCGATCTCCTAAATCCAAATTAAATTACTCTCACTGAATTAATTGTCACTATATATAGTCGCAGCAGCAGCAGCGCCAAGAAACTAATTGCTAGCTAGCGACACTGAAAATGGTAGGGAGAGAAGATTCGCCGATTCTGAATGAAAAAATTAATTCAGAATGACTGGGAATTTTTGAAGATTGTATTATTTTCCTGCTTACTAGAGGGTAATGCAAATTGGACATTGGAGGATTGGTTAATTTGGAAAAGGATGTTGATTACCATTAGAAACGACTCTAATTCTGATTGTCAAACACATTTCCTCAACCTATTCACAACAATTTAGATCTCTACCATGCGTAAATATTATTAATGTTGTTATTATTACACTGTTTAATTCCATTAACATTAAATATTACTTTGGTTTATTTGAATAAAGTGCATGCATAGCAAAAATTGTAAAGACAAAAAGTAGGCAGTTAGTGATAGCAAGAAGTGTATGTACGAAAAAGACGCGATTATGAATGAATCGAATGAATGAATGAATGAGTATACTCTCTCAATGAACCAACATTTTAGATCCTGACAATCAGGCACCCAAAACTCTACTTTATGGAACAAGTCTACAACTCATAACATAGTATTACAACAAATTTATTGGTTCTTGAGTTAATCTTGAAATTGTGGATGAAATTCTAGTATCATTTATCATTACTATTTTTATCTTGTTTAATTAGGATTTATTTAAAGATTAAATAGGATTTGAATTAAAATTTTAATTAGGATTAAATCAAATTTGAAATTTAATTAGTTAAAGAATAATAATATTTGTAAATAAAAGACGGTTTTTGTAGCATACCCACATGCAGAACTATGTCAAAAATTAAAATAAGAAAATGGAGGGAGGTTATTTACTAATTAATGAGTGGTTAAAATAAAGTTGTATTAGCGATGCTTGAGCTGTAGTAACTAGAAGAGAGGAAGTTAAGCTAAAAATAGGAATACAGCAGTCAGTAAGTTAGTTAGTTAGTCAGTTACTTGCGCGCGAGAGATGGAGAGATATAACAAATAACAATTAACAAAATAATAACGCCGTCTTTCCTTTTTTGGTTGAGAGAATAATTCATTGGAACTCTCTAGAGACCTTGTCTGTCTCAAGTCTCAACTCCATCCATCCATATTTAGCAATATCCATACTCTATATATATCATCTCTAACACCTTTCTCTCTCTCATTCTCATTCCATTCTCGCTAGGAGCTATTCCTAATTATTTCCATCGCCTAGTACTTCTTCTCTTTTTGTCTTTCTTCAATTCTATTTCATTTCAAACAAAGTTCCGCTGTGACTGACAACGAATCACGACACAATGGTTGCCGGAATGCCAATGAATATGGCCGGAAGCTCCGGCTACCTTGAGATGCATCCTGAACGCAAAATCTCCATGTTCCAAAATCCATACATTCTTGGAACCACATTTGCAGCCGGCATTGGTGGTCTCCTCTTCGGCTATGACACCGGTGTCATCTCCGGTGCGCTTCTATACATAAAAGAGGATTTTGAGATGGTCAAGAAAAGCAGCTTCGTTCAAGAGTTAATAGTTGGAATGGCGTTGTTGGGTGCAATCTTCGGCGCTGCCATTGGAGGTGTTATAAACGATGCTTTGGGACGTAAAATAGCCACTATTATCGCAGACATTAACTTCATCGCCGGATCTCTTATAATGGCTGCTGCCCCAAATCCATATGTTATAATAGCGGGTCGGTTACTTGTTGGTTTTGGTGTGGGTATGGCATCTGTAACTGCTCCCGTTTATATCGCAGAAGCGTCTCCCACTGAAATCAGAGGTGGATTGGTGAGTGCAAATAATCTTATGATTACTGGAGGACAGTTTCTTTCATTTGTTGTGAATTATGGTTTGACAAGAGTTCCCGGTACATGGCGATGGATGCTTGGTATGGCTGGCACACCTGCTGTTGTTCAACTTATTCTCATGACTATGCTCCCCGAATCACCAAGATGGCTTTACATGAAGAGTAGGAAAGAAGAAGCAACCCGTGTTCTTTCCAAGATATACGAGTCTCCTCGATTGGAAGATGAGATTCAACTTTTGGAAGATAATTTGGAGAAAGAACGTAAGAGTATGGTTAAAGTTCAGTACAGTGATGTTTTCAAGCATAAGGAAATCAGAATAGCGTTTATCTGTGGGGCTGGACTTCAGGCTTTCCAGCAATTTGCTGGTATTAGCATTGTTATGTATTACAGTCCTACCATTATTCAGATGGCCGGATTCAAATCAAACCAAGCGGCTCTTTTCCTTTCCCTTATTGTATCTGGCATGAATGCTGCAGGTTCTATTCTTGGAATATACCTTATTGACCATTTGGGTAGGAAAAAGCTTGCTCTTGGTAGTTTAGCTGGTGTTATTGGAGCATTGACAGTTTTGTCGGTAGCATGCTATATTATAGGACAGGGAAATACAAATAAACTATTTGGTATCCTTGCTGTTTTTGGTTTGGCTTTGTATATTGCTTTCTTTGCACCTGGAATGGGACCTGTACCTTGGACTGTTAACTCTGAGATATATCCTGAAGAGTATAGAGGTATGTGCGGTGGTATGTCTGCAACTGTTAACTGGGTTTGCAGTGTCATTATGTCTACCAGCTTCCTTTCTGTTGTGGATGCTATTGGGCTTGGTCAGAGTTTCATGGTTCTATTGGCTGTGTCTATTGTTGCTGTTGGTTTTATCATATTCTACATGCCTGAGACCAAAGGATTGACGTTCGAAGAAGTCGATTTATTATGGAAGGAGAGAGCCTATGGGAAGAACTACAACAAAGAAAGCCATGCGGAGCAAGCAACTTCCGCTTCTACGTGAATGGAATGGAATCAATATATTTATTTATTTGCAATTGTCTTATCCTTTTCATATATATGCAACATAAATGTATTTATGTGTGGATCATTCACTAAGCTCACTAGAGAGTGATCCATGCTCCAAGTCTTTAATATTTTTCTTTTAAGCCTTGGATATTACCTGGATTGGATTTTGTTATGAATGAATAAATACATTTATATATGTATGTTATGAATATTTATGCTTGCAGACTTCAACCTTTTTGTGATATTGACACTGCATTTAATTCCAGTGGCTCTATATAATTAAATGCCAACAAATGGTTATATCAAATAACTTCCAAATCTCCTTTAAAGTTTGTTTTGTATCCAAAAAGTAAATGCATGACTGCAACAACAATTAAATGAACATGTAATATGAATAATTAAACTCAGATTGTTACCAAAATACAAATTTTTTAAAGGGACATATTAGATGTAGCAATTAGAGAACAAGAGGAAGTTAAATTAATATTGGTGATTGTCTTTTTTTCCATTTTGGGTACTACAAAGTAGTTAATTTAGTTAGATAATGACAATAAACTAGAAAACAGTTGATGCTATTATTCTACACTACCTACAAGATACAAAATCTGCTTGCGTTGTGTCCGTGAGATAATATATTTTCCCTTGATCAGTTATAAATAACATACAAAATCTGCTTGTGTTGCTTGGTTCCAAAGGAAGAAAGAAAAATAAAACAAATTCCCTTGATCAGTTATAGATGAAGTGACATCCATCGTAGCCTGTTGAAAAGCAAAAAGTAGCATTAGTGATAAAGCAAAACTTGGATCAATTATGAGTTTCTTTGGCAGAAAACTAACCAAAAAAGTTTACTTAATTAAAATGTATAATCAAAATCTATAATTTTTATGATCATGGGACTCACTAGGATCAACTGAAACCAATACGGCAGTCCCTCCAAACTCACAAGTGCCACCAGAAGCTTTAGTCCTTTGCCAGTAACTATTGAAGGCATATGAAGCATGTGCAAATACACTGTCGGGCTGAAAACAAGGCCCATTGGGCTGAATCGAAGTGCAATCCGCTCCTGACCAACAAGCATAATTCATAGCTTCTTCAATGATTGGATCCGGAACTGAAGCCTTAGCCACACACCACAAGGTTGCTTGTGGGGCAGTGTTGGGAGGCGGTGGGACACTTGGTGGTGGATAGACCACAGGGGGCTGAAACACAGTTGGGCTTGGGACAGTGCCTCCACTAGGAGATGGAAAAGTACTTGGTGGGCTGGGGATGGTTCCACTGCCACCAGTAGGGGAAGGTATGAATGGTGGGGCGGGCTCAAAATAAGGAGGGCTCGTCGATGACTCAGGTGGGCCTGGATAAATGATGGGCGGATTAAATATAGGCTCTGGTGAGCCTGGTATGTTATTGGGTGGGCTTGGAACAGTTTCAGGTGTTGGTGTTGGTGTTGGAAAACTTTCTGGTGGGCTTGGTGTTGTGGTTGAAGGTGGGCCTGGAACAGTTTCAGGTGTTGGTGTTGGAAAAGTTTCTGGTGGGCTTGGTGTTATCGTTGTTGGGGTTGAAGGTGGGCTTGGAATAGTTTCTGGTGGGCTTGGTGTTACGGTTGTTGGGGTTGGAGGTGGGCTTTGGGTTGGAAGATCGGGTGAAGTGTAATAGTAAGGAGGTGATGGTAGGGTAGGTTGAGAGCTTGTGGGTGTTGGTGGAACATTGATAGAAGGAGAACTGCTACTTGGTGGTGGATATACACAATATGGAGGATTCTTTTCTGGAGCTAGTGATTCATAAGGAGGCAAAGACAATGGAGAGCTAATACTGTAGGGTTGTGCATTTGATGAATATATAGATGGGTAAAAATCAAAATGTTTCATTATTTTCAACTTCTTTGGATTCTTGTTGATTACATTCTTTCTGTGTTTAGGGGCTTTCAATAGTCTTATTGATCTATCTGCATCTACAAAGCGGAAAGTAAAGAGACTTTTCAACTGTGAATGAAATTACTGTCATATCAGATTTGTTCGACTTCAATAACAAACATAATAATGCAATGCAATTGTAACTATACTCTTGTGCCTTTTTGCTTGGTTATTATTTATCACACACAAGTTATAGAGGTGCATCTAAATATGACATGCAAACATTCCATATATGACCCATCTATGCAAGATAATGGATTCGTGGTTAGTTATTTTATTTTAGTAGTAACTTCGAATTTAGGATGACATGTTTTGTACAATTTCCCTCTATTCTCTATTTAGAAAAATTGATAAGAAAAAAAGACACGTGGATGAACCAATTTACCCTTGGATAAAGATGGCTTTGCTTACCACAATGAGTGAGAGAAATAGTAGCTAAAAGCAGCCAGAAAATTAGTATTCCAACATTCATTCTTCCTCTGCTCGTTGCCATGATCCACTTGCTGTTACTGCAATGCCACCAGATACACAAGGCTTCAGATTATGTCTTTGCTTCAGTATTGCACTCCAATTCCAGTGCACTGAAAGACCTAAAGATAGAACGATGGGAGGTTTTATACACAAGCTATTTGGCAACCTCTAGAATTGCCAAGAGTAAACCAAGAAGGGTAGACAAGTGGTTCTGTTTGGGATAAAGATTGATACTTTGGGGAAGAGTAGACAAGGGGTTCTGTTTGGGATAAAGATTGATTCTTTGGGTGACAACTTTGATGCATTGCTATCTTTGGTTTGGTTGGAGATGTATTGTATTCATGAAGGAAAGATAAAAGTGCAGAAAAAGTCTCTCATAAATGTGTATTTTATAGGTATTAGTGCACCGTCTAAACAAATATCATTTTGTGTGTTTCCATGAGCTCATTTCATGGTGGTATATATGCTTACTTCGCCCTTTGGAAAAGTTGAAAGTCTGGTTTTTTAAGTCCCTTTTTATTTGCTTGCTTTCTACTCAAAGCTTGCTTACTCTCTTTTTCCCTCCTCATGGAAAGACTAGAACTTCCCTTCTTGTGGCGTGAGGAAGAGGGATTTGTCACATTAGATACAAACCAACCGTCAATTAGATATTAAAACGAAAAACGACACGGTATTATGAATCTCAATTAGAATTTATGCATAGAAGTTCTCTCATAGTTGAGAAGAAAATTAAGAGAACAAAGAATTAAATAAAATGAATAATTGTAACATAACTTTATATAAAGTGCATCCAATTTTGTGTCTAACTGGAGATGTTTCTTCCAGTATCGTTTTCCAACTCCTCATCTATACTAGTACAATACAAATACACACTATTTTTTGTTTTGTTTAATTCCTAGTTTTTGTGTTTTCAACTTTTTCAAATCCTCCTCTCCTATTTCTGCTATTTGGAACCCTCGCCTACCTAAGCAGGCAACTCATGAGGAACAAGATAGCATGCATACGCCTGGTCGATATGCCCATGCTGGGGGTAAGCGAGCATACTTTTCCATTCCTGGTTGCTCATCAAAAGGATGTTCCACTAATTTGAGTAGCCTACGAATTTCTCCAAAATCACCGATTTCTGCAGCATCAATTGCAGTCTGACAGAGATAGTTCCTGAGAATATATTTAGGATTTACCATATCCATCAAGATCTTCCTCTGATCATCAGAAGTGTCACTGGTAGAGAGCTGCATAAACCAAAAGCAAATGGGAGATGTCAAAAGCACAAGCCATTTTGGTCAATTGATTTAATCACACATAAATTATCACTGCAACTCATGTAACAAGAAGGTTCGCATCTTATCAAATCAACAATTTGTGACAAGGAAAAAAAAAAGTAAATGACACTGATCATATCACATGGACATGATGACAAAAATTTCAGAAGGTGCCCAAATCCATGACACTACTTGGAAAGCCCAATAATATTCAAAGCCTTCAGCTAATTTAATAATGAGTACTTGCTCATCTGTAATCTGAACAGAAATGTTGCAATGATAGTATGTGTTTTAGAAACTGCTGGTTAAATAAAGATAAATAAACCAAAAAACTTTACAAGCATTGATCCAAGATCGTGCATCTTGAAAATTCTAAAAGGGAGACAAATTAAGGTGGAACCTTGTCAAAAGTCAAATCATATCATGCAGGCGGTACATATTATAACATTTGTGCCGAAGAATAAATGTGGATGACAAGCAAATGGATATTAACACCTAACAACAGTACAGTTCTGCGGGTTCTTTATAAATATATATAAGCCAAACCAAAAAATTGACATAAGTTTCAAGAATGGCAACAGATTTGCTGAGAAAAATTGTGCAATCAAACCCCACAGATACACAGAAATGAGATAATTCACTATCAATATTGCATAATAAGCTTAGACATGTTATTTATCTTTTTGGTATTTAATTTCAAGCATTATTTTCTACAAGTACATTAGATAACCAAAGAAAAACACATAAAACAATTATACCTCGTGTATATAGGTTTTCAACCAACTTGTCCACGCTTCTTTACGCTCTTTACCAATATCTAACAGCACTGACTTTAGTGGCACTAACAATTCATCATCTGGAATGCTTGTGTCCGCTTTAATATTTGAGAGTGTACGAAAGAAGTTTGTATAATCAACTTTGTCAACAGCCATATTAGTAAGAAGTTTGCCAATCAGCTGTTTATTATACTTAGGGAGTCCAAGCTTTTTGGTCATTATATCTTGATAATCATCCATAAATCTGGTTCCATATCTGAAACAGACCAACCATTAGGTGAAATTTCCTCCTATAAGGGGGGGAAGGCTATTAGAAATGTTAATGTTACCTTTCCAAAGCATAGTCAGCCTCTTTGTCATTTATTAAATGAGCAGCTGACAGTGTTGAGGTAAACTGTGCAAGATTCCATAAACCAATGTCAGGTTGGTTTGCAAAACAGTACCTTCTACCTGGAAGGTCTGTGGTATTTGGAGTAAATTTAGGATCAAAAGCATCCAAAAACCCAAATGGACCATAATCAATAGTAAGACCCAAAATGCTCATGTTATCTGTGTTCATCACACCATGAGTGAAACCAACCCCTTGCCATCTAGCAATCGTGGAAGCAGTGCGCTCAGCAATCTCCACTGCCCATGCTGATATAGATTACCATTAAGAACAAAAGATTTATAGTCAGCATTGTAGTTATACTATAAATAAAATTCGGAAAAGCAACTGAATAAGCCCATACAAATGAAGATGATAAAATCATGTCACTAGGTAAAAAAATGGTTCAATTGTAAGTTATGATCCAGAGGTTAAGTGTATTCTGGTAAGTTGGTAACTGTGTATAACTACATAAGACAGTTTGTTAATTTTGGAGTGATAGTGGAAATATTGACAAATAAATCATCCTTACAGTCACTTTACAAAATCATACACAAGATTTTAACTTCATACAGCCTCTCATTCACTACTTTCAAAAAGTGCTGGAAAATAATTTATAGAAAAAATTAACTGGGCCATATAGGCCTACTAGTACTAGGCAAGGCCCAACGTCTTGCCACCCAGGGGCGAAGCTAAGTTCTTCTTCGGGGTAGCCTTTGCTACCCCATTTTATTTATTGTTTTGTTTAATTTTTCATATATATATATATGTTAGTATATGTTATAGCTAATTATTCTAGTAATGTATATTTAGCTACCCCAAATAAATTTCTTTATTAAAAACTAATAGAAATAGGAAAAATAAAAAATTATTACTCGATAGATAAATTGTTTCTTCTTATTTTGAGACTTTTCGTCTCTATAGTAAATAAGGAGTACACTGGAAGTTTTGTTTACTATAAAAATTGTCAAAATAAAATTCATAAAATAATTTTTATTTTATTTTTTATTTGGCCCCCTCGTTAAATTTGGGCTAGCTTCGCCCCTTGTGCCACCAGACCAACCCTATTACTTGGACCCCATCCAGGCTACCCACATCCAACACCAAGAATAACAGACCTGGCTAATTAAATTGACTCAACATAATGAAGCGATACACTTGGACAACCGTCAGAATAAGAAGGAATTGGTGTATAAAGAAATTTCTTTCCATGACCATGACAAAGATGATTCTGGGTGTTATCTCCTCACCCATAGTCTAAACACACTGATTTCTCAGTCTCTCTGTTTTGTGTGTCAGATCCATTATATATTCCATGCTGCAACTGGCCAATTGTGGAGCTTTCTAGTCTGAGGCAGGAAAAGTAACTGAATGTTGAGGTTCATTACATAGATAACAGAATCATCTTGTGTGTAATAATAAAAACTCTGCATCGTCATGTATGTAGCAAGGGGAACAATGCCTCCCAAACTCCTTATTAGAATTTTTGGTTGCGTCTAACACAATGTTACAAAACGGAATTTTAAGGTGAGGGTTGCACTCGTTTATAAACCCACATCCAGGCCATCTCTCATCCAATGTGGGACTCCTAACACACCCCCTCACGCTCAACACTATTGAGTTTGGTGCGTGGATATAAATGGTGGGTGGCCCGATGGTGAAAACATGATAGCACGTAGCCCAACAGATTTTGGAGGATGCTCTCATACTACATTAGAATATTAGGGTTGGGCTCAACTCCACGCTACAAAACCGACATGTAAGGTGAGGGTTGCACTCGCTTATAAACCCATGTTCAGGCCATCATCTCTCATCCAATGGGGCACTCTTAACACTCCTTATATATAAAGGTAAAGATTTTCACTCCATAGTCTAAACACCCTGATTACTCAGTCTCCCTGTTTAGGGTGCTGTATCCTTTATATACCCCGTGCTGCAACTAGCCAATCATGGAGCTTTTTAGCATGGCCAAGAGTCCAAGACCACTGCTGAGTGGCCTTCCAAGTCTGAGGTGGGAAAAGTAACTGAATGACGTGGTTCATAACATAGATAACAGAGTCATCTTGTTGGCAATAAAATAAATATGTTGTCTGAGTTTTAAAGGATCCAATTAACCTTCTTTATGACACATGAATAGCAACGATCTAGAAGATATAACATGACAAAAATTAACAAGTGATTTTTCACTAGAAAGAAAAATGAAGTTTCTTAGTAAACCAAAAACAGTGTTTTGAAACATTGAAATAGATGGTGCAAATTATCTTAGCATTGTCTGCGCAAGGGATTTAGCCTTGTGAATTTTTTCTTAATTTGTAAGGTATTTGGGCTCTTATGTTTGTAACAGCTGATTTTTTTAGTTTGGGCATTAAGTTTGGGATTACTTGGTCCCCAAGCCTCAGCTACTCATTTGAATTCATGTAACCAATTTACACGGAAAAGAATGGATGACGAAATTAGGGCATTAGGCTAACTGATATTGATGCTGAAGGACCAAATAAGTGAATAACCACTCAAAAGTGCTTATTCAGTTCTTAAACTTCAAACTGAGCAACAATGTTTAGTGGCTAACTAATCCTTCAACTTAAATTTGGAGGTAAAAAAGTAACCCCTCCTAAAAGAATTATTTTACCTGCATACTTGTTTGATGTAAGATCCACAACAGAATGATCTTCATCGCCAGTGTTGAAAGATAAGCTTTCACTCTTACTCATGTTCTCAATATGAGGAAAGTGGTGCTTAATAGCATAGTCTGCCAAAGTACGAACAATTTCCAGGTCCTCATTACCTCTGGAGGCATGTATTTGATATGAACCAAAACGTAGAAAAGATTGAGCAACTCTGCAAACGATTGCACCCTGTTCTTCCTTTGGATTGCCACTGCATGTGTGATATTAAAAACAGATTAAAGTAATTCATTTTTCATCTGTTAAGAATACACTTCTGTAAACTCAGGGTTTTGATCTCTGATTCCAGCATATAAAAGTACTTAATTTTTTACCTGTGCGGACTCTTCCAGAAACCTAGGGTTTTGATCTCCGATTCCATATTTTTATGATACAAAATTAAAATACAACTTTTACTTGTACTTTGTTTGGTGAACTAAGGGTTAAGTCCTGCTATGCATTGAATATGGCACTCGAATTTCAAGAAAGATTGAAATCGAAAATGCTAGGTTATAGAGAAGTATATTGATGACGTATATGGTAAATAGTATAAAAAGGATTAATTACGTCATTCATTCTATGAACCACGACTTTGCCGTGTAATTATGCAGAGGCTGGAATTTGAAATATAAACCACAACAAGCTAGAGGCAATTAACAATAGTGTAAGTTGAGAAAACATACTCGTAGAACATGTCTCGAGTGACCAACTTTCCAGTGTTGACAAGACAAAGAGCACGAGTTGTTGGTATCCCCAGGTGATGCATGGCTTCACTGCAAAGGAATTCCCTGATACTGCTACGGAGCACTGCAAGACCATCGGCAAAGCGACTGTAAGGAGTCTTCCCAGCACCTTTAAGCTGCAGTTCCCACCTTTGAGATTTTGAATTGAGTATCTCCCCAAGCGTAATTGCCCTGCCATCACCTAACTGGCCAGCCCACATACCAAATTGATGTCCACCGTAGCACTGAGCATAAGGCAACCTGTATACAAGAATGTAAATGGTTGGTAGGTAATTGTAGCGCATTAATTAACGAAGACAAAATATATAAAGACACTTACGCTCCAACCAAAGGTGATGCACCAGAGAAGAAAAGGGGAAAATCAGGCCTTTCAAATCTGAAATTCAAACGGAAGAATTTAGTAAGGGAAAACAGAAGCAATGAATAACAAGAGAACATGATGGATCTAATAGAAAGAAAGAAAGAAAGAAAGAAAGAAAGAAAGAAAGAAAGAAAGAAAGAAAGAAAGAAAGAAAGAAAGAAAGAAAGAAAGAAAGAAAGAAAGAAAGAGAGAAGGAAACACAGACTCTTTATTGTCCAAGTCAAGTAGGTCGGCAACGGATTGAGACCATACAACGAGTTGAGGATCATCTACTTGAACCGATGGAGATACTTTTGTATAACAAGCATGTAACACCTGAAAATGAAGAAAACATCAGAGAGATTGTAAATTGGAGACCTAATTTCATTTCAATTGAAATGAATTGAATTGAATGAAAGTGAGAGACCTCTCGGGGATAGGGATCGGTTCTGGGATCAGAGGGTAATTCTCTGACAAAGGAATTATCCCAATTGAGATCTTCGAGGTTTTTCTTCTTAGGGATGAGATTCTTAAAATCTTGAGTTACAGAGTCCAACAAGGGTGCCGACAAACCATCCTCTGGAGAATCCATGAGTCTGCATGCAACAGTACGAGTGCGAGGGTATAAATGGAATTTCCTTGTTGTTGTGGCGCCGCGTCGGAAGAGAAGAGAGTGAGAATGAGAAAAGAAACGAGGGAAAAAGGTTGTATTGAGATTGAGAGTTAGAAGTAATACCATCTTCTCTGTTCAAATAGTATCTATCAATTTCATTTACATGTTCTCTCTTGCCATTTCGGTCGGGTCAACACAAACACCAACACGTACGTACCTACTACTAACCTTAATTTGCAATTCAAATTATTTTTCCAAAAACTAAAATTATCATTTGCATTGCAATTTCTCTAATTTCATTTTCTAGACGACATCATAGATTCTTGTTCTTGTGTGGTGTCACACTGCCTTATTTCTGTTGCTCATAACTATACACGTAACTCCGTCCCTCTAAATTTAACTCTAACTTTACATTTTCATCCACTAAAATGAATTGTATTTTTTCGGTAAATAAAATGAATTATATTATTTCTGTCAAACAAATAAAAAAAACAGTTATATTACTTTGTGATTGAAATTAATATATAATTATTATAAAAAATTAATTAATTTTCAATTTTTAAAAAAAAAAATACGCACTAGTGATTTACATCCAACTAAATAATCAAAAAGAAAATGGGACATGCATCTATAGTGTAAAATATATTTACAATATTATCAATATCAACCATATATTCCACCAAATCATCCCACTACACTTTATTTTCATGGTATGATGTAGAAGAATAATTAATTTATATTGGACGTTCGTATAAACACAGATAGATTATTGGTGGACACATTTTCTATTTGAACCAATCATTGTATTTGTACCCAAAAAAAAAAAAAATGCTACAGGTATTAGTGTAACATCTGAGATGAGATATCCTAATTTAATTGGAAGGTGTAAAGTTTTAAGTTGCATCGTCTCTTACAAGATAGCTTATGTTATAGGTGTTGTTTTTTCTTTTGAAACAGACAGAGTATATCCTGAGCAAAGATATGGATTTGATTAATAATAACATAAATAAGCCCAATAATTTTCTCCCTTTTTGTTTGAATTGTGAACCATGGGTGCAGAAATATTACAAAATTCATTACAAAACATAAGCTTATGGTCATGCACAAACGACGTATGAAAAGTTCCAGGGCAATTTTGAATACTAGTAGCATTTTAAATTGGTACGGAATATAGGGTAACCAATAACCATTACTTATGTTCTGGGACCATTACCATTGTTCAAGCTCACCAGTCATCTAAGATTAGGGGGACCATACCATATATATATATGAAATCTTCTAATCTAAGACCTATTCTAATATAATTTTATTTTTCTAATATTGAGTTGTATAGTTAATTATTAACCAAAGTTTTTCTTTTACACAATTATCAACCAAAGTTTTATAATCTTTTTCTCTTTTTATATTATTATTAAGACAGTTAAGGCTTGGTTATTTATTGCAAGGTGAGTACATTTATTGAGTATATAACATTTTTAGGGTACATGTTTTGTATAGGAAATGATTTTTCTCCCCCATTGGCTGACATAGATGCTTTTGTTTGGTGGTACCACGAAGCAAGTACATAAAGAAGGAAGCACCTAAATCAATATTAGGGCCAGGTGAAGTGAGAATATGGAATATTACGGGGTTGTGAGTTTGGTATTAGCCGTTTTGGTATGGATTTGGTTGGCAATAGTGATGGAACATAAAAGATCGAAACTTGGTCATCAACTTCCACCTGGACCAAGATGTTGGCCAGTGGTTGGCAACATTTTCCAGATAGGTTTGTCACCTCCACACGAGTCCTTTACAATACTTGCTCATAAGCATGGTCCTATCATGACCCTTTGGCTAGGTTCCATGTGCACCGTCGTTGTCTCCTCAAGTGATGTAGCCTGTGACATGTTCAAAAACAACGATGTTGCTCTTGCTGGAAGGAAGATTTATGAAGCCATGAAAGGGAATCATGAGTATGGTAGTGAAGGTTCGCTCATAACTTCTCAATACAACGCACACTGGCGCATGCTGAAGCGCTTGAGCACCACCGAGTTCTTTGTCACAAGTCGCTTAGATGCTATGCGAGATGTGCGTGCAAAATGCATAGACCGTATGGTTCACTTGATAGATGAAGTTGCTTGTGAGTCTGGGAATGGTGTTGTTGATGTTGGCAGGTTCTTTTTCTTGATGGCTTTTAATCTCATCGGGAACCTTATATTCTCAAAGGACTTGTTAGACCCTGAAATGGAGAGAGGGGCTAGATTCTATCATCATACGGTTAAGGTTATGGAATATGCTGGGAAACCCAACGTTGCAGATTTCTTTCCTATATTGAAGAGGTTTGACCCTCAAAGTATAAGAAGAAACACACAGTTCCACGTTGAAAGAGCCTTTGAGATAGCAGGTTGGTTCATCAAACAAAGGATGGAAAATGATATGGTTGGCGGTGGAAATGGAAACAACAAAGACTTTTTGGATGTACTCTTGCAATTTCGCGGCGACAGTGTCGGTGGGCCCTATAGTTTTACTTCGAGAACTATTAACGTTGTTGTCTTTGTAAGTCTCTTCACTTCAATTTTGCTTCAAATTTGGCATACAAAAATTATTTATTTTACTTATATTATATATTATTAATCTGTTTGTTTTATAAGAGTAAGATTAAAATATTGTAAAAATTTGTCAAAAAAAAGTATTATAAAAACGGAAAATTCCACGGAGAAGAAACATGGCAGATTGTAACATTGATAAGAATGTACGGTTGTAGGAAATGTTCACTGCGGGGACAGACACGACAACAAGCACACTAGAATGGGTGATGGCGGAACTTCTACACAACCCAAGAACGCTAAAGAAAGTGCAAATGGAATTGAGGAACAAAATAGGTGCGGATAGGAAATTTGAAGAAAATGACATAGAAAATCTTCCCTACCTCAAAGCAGTTATCAAGGAGACGCTGAGACTTCACCCGCCTCTTCCTTTTTTGGTTCCTCACATGGCCTTGGACTCTTGCAAGATTGGAGACTACTACATTCCCAAAGAAACACAAATTTTAGTGAATGTTTGGGCAATTGGGAGGGACCCAAAAGTGTGGGATGCTCCTTTATTGTTCTGGCCAGAAAGGTTTATGGAGCCAAACATGGTAGATTACAAGGGACGCCATTTTGAGTTTATACCTTTTGGTTCAGGCCGAAGAATGTGCCCAGCAATGCCTCTTGCCTCACGTGTGCTTCCACTGGCACTAGGCTCCCTCCTCAGCTACTTTGATTGGATTTTGCCCAATGGCCTGAAGCCAGAGGATATGGACATGACAGAGGGAATGGGAATAACATTGAGAAAAGCTGTCCCTTTGAAAGCCATACCTGTGCCTTACAAAGGAACTCCAGTTGATGTTGCAGGGAAAAAATAATGGCATCTAACTGTTAGCTACAAATTAAACAAAAATGTATAAATATGTTGCTGTCTAAGACTGTTATCATCATGAACAGTTGCGTTGATGCTTTTCTACATGTTAGTTTGTTATGCTAGTTGTAAATTAGAGTTAATTACTTTCTGCCTGATTTGCATTTTGTTTATTAAGAATCATGGTTTGATTAATGTGCGGACATACTAAGTGTAAAATGCTGCTACATATGAAGATGTATCTATTACATGTTCCTTTCATGCACACTGGATTGGCTCTTTGCACAAGCCCAGAAGCCTCAACAAACAAAACACTGGCTGTACTTTACCGTTTCTTTTGATTAGTCCGCCTTCTCTATCAATTTTTCATATCCTAATCTGGCAAAATTCAACCAGAATAGGCAAAATACAAACACAAAACTAAATCCACACAGATCAAGGGAGATTCAATAATATCTAAATATTTAGTTTTCCTTTTAAATTCTCATTTTTCACAGAAGTTTCACCTGCATAAACATTGCCACAAAAGTACTAATAAAAAAATCCTTCAGATAAATGTAACTACAGTTTGAATTTTGCCTACACCCCCACCCCCCAAAACTTGCACAAACCATTTACTTTGTTGAGATCTAATGAGTTTTCAAATCAGGTATTTAACCAACAAAAAAAGACGCCATATTCACAAGGCAATCATCACTCGCTTAACCTGTTTACACATTTAACCAATTTAGCAGACTGTACTTAAAAGAAATGGCACAAGAAGTAACATTCAAAAAACCCAAAATAGGGAATGTAAGTTGCATTATAAGCACTTGCATAACAAAGCCAGCCTTTCAAAGGCATTGTACTTCTACAGATCTACAATTATCTACATCCTCTATACATTAGAAAAACTCAGTTGTATATGCTGAGCTAAACTTAATAAGGGACATTCTAAGTTGATTCAATACCTAACATGCAACTTCTTAAGGAAGTTTACGCTTACACCTTCGGATTGCAGCAGCTCTGGAAGCATTTTCACCTTTGCCTTCAGGCGATTCTTCCACAATATTTTCCTCTTGCAGAACCCGTCCTCGGTTCCGAGATATCTTTCTGATCGGAGTTACAGGCAGAGCTGATTGGGAATCGTCACCACTCATGTCTGCCTGTGAGTCAACCACATTGCTGTATTGAATCCTTTGTGGCATTAACTCTTCGCCTTCAGCCACAATATCCTTCATTATCTGAATTTGGAAACAGTGTCAACAGAGATACCAAAAGAATCATAATTTAATGTACAGGATCTCTAATGAACACAAGAGTTATGTATTATTTGTCAGCATATGCATAACTTACATAACAACCAAAATGTATAGAGAAAAAACAGTGTATAAATTTCCATTAATATTCATGATTCAAAGTTCCACTTAACAAGAAGAGTGTGTGTTTATACCTTCCAGTCATTGAAATCATATCTGAAGACAAAATGAGTGTAAGAAACTTCTTTTGACATTACAGCGTTGGCAGCCGGAGCATTTTTTGGTGCTGAAAGAAGATAGTATAGCATATATTTAATTGAAATACAGATGGTGCAAAAAAAAATATCAGAAACAAGTAGTTAGCTAATTGTGATAGAGGCAAGTCTTACAAACATAATGCAAACGGTTTTTATCCATAATGATCTCCGCACGGCCATCTTTCACTAAAAATGAGAGAGCAAACAAGTTTTCCACTGTCTGAGCAAATGAAATTCTGTTCAAAATGAGGTGTTCAAGCAGGACCCTTTTCTTTTCCCTTAATATGTTAAACATGGTTGACATGTTTTTGTCAGTATCCGTTTTTCCCCCTCCAACAGCATCATCCAGCTGTTCCAAACAAACAATAAGCAGGAATAAAAACCATAGTACCAATACATTGATTGCAAATCTGATTTGCAAAATTGGAACAACCAAAGCAACAAAAGAGCTAACTACTTAGTCAAACATTTCAAAAGCAAACTGTACAAGATGTATGTAGGAAGTAGGAACCTTCACTTTATTTACATGCACGCAATGGAAAGAAAAAAAACAAATAGCAAAAGTGAAACAATGAAATAACAGCATATAATGCCCTCAAAATGTAAGGCATTAATATTATATATGTTAAATGTCATCAAACATAGAAGATGGATGTGAGATTGTGACCTGTTCAGGCCTAGCAGTTGTAGTTGCACGAGGAGCTCGCTTTCTAGAGACGATTGCTTTGCGTTGTTTCAACTGATTTTCCATTGGACCAAGCCTTCAAACAAAGAAAAAACAGTAAGATGCCTAAAAAAAAAAGGAATAAAAATAGATGTGAGGAAAATGGAAAGTAAGAAAGAAACTAACATGGTAGAAGAGCCATGAACCGTGAGGAAAATGGGGGAAACAGCAATGCCAAGTTTTTGCCAGTCAATTGAAGTGTTAGGTGGGTGAGCATAGTGTTTGAGAAGAGAAGAAACAAACTGAGAAGGAGTAACGCCTTCGTTGGCAAGAGATTTAACGGATCCAAGTAAAGTGCGTGTGAGATCGAGAAGTGCTTCAGCGTCAGCAACCTGCTCTCGAGGTCTCTTCACTTGATCATGTAATTTGTCGAACTCGTGAAGGATTGAATCGAACTTGTCAGAATCTGTGTTCATCAAATCATCCTTTTTCTCTGTTCCCCCGAATGAATAACTAGGGTTAGTTGAGAAATGATGATAATAAGAAGAAGAAATAGAGAAAGAAATGGAAAAATACCGTTGATGAGAGACTTGAGTTTGAGAAACTCAGAACGGATGATTCTGCGGCTGGAAGAATCTTGGTGGTCCTCCGGTGCGTTATCATTGGCGTTGAGGCGTTCTCTCTTCACGCGTCGAAACGCTTCTTCTTCCATTTCGTCGTTGTTGTTGCCTTTGCGAGACATTTTTAAACCCTAAGTACAGTACTAAACTCAGGAGGAGAGGAGAGGGTTTTCAATTGAATTGAAGAATCAAAATCAAAGTATATATGTGTGTGTGTGGGGGGGTAAGGGTTTCTTTTCATTCGAATTCCCAAATTATTTTATGGAGGTTACTTTTCCCGCCGCTCAAATCCAATTAACCTCCCTTTTTTCTTTCTTTTTTTTTTTTTTTTTTTACTTTTTACTTTTGCCATCATATCGGTTTCTTGCGGGCTCTTTCGTTTTACCTTTTCGTTATTCAAGCGTTATAAAAATGATAATTTTCAAAAAATGTCATCTATTAGAGTAGCTAACGAAAAATATTTGGTTAGACACAACTACAAATTTAATGTGTTAGGCACACACTCGTAAGTAAAAAAAATTAAAGAAAAAATGTGTGCCTAAACATTGTGCCTAGGTAAGAATGTCTCGTAACAAACATTATAAAAAACAATTTTGGTGTGATGTTTTTTTGATTATGCGCTACCTAAGTATTGGACAAGAGTATTTTGAAAAATTGTAGGACGTGCGAGAAAATGGATAGCATGGTCAAAATGTCTTTTATTTGGCTCATGAACTTCAGAGCTCTCGTCCAAACAAAAGCCCATCGCTAAACACAATGTCTTTTAACCTGAATTTGCTTAAGTGATTTTGGTGTTTTACTTAGAGTCCTTCTTTTCGTGCATTTTGGTTGTTGCGTGTCTGTGTAAATTTTAAAAATGTATTTTTCGCTGTTTAAGTAGCAAACTCGGAGGACACAAAATCTGAAGGAAAAAAAAAACAGTTTGCATCCGGATGCGAACTGAATTTGCTACTTAAATAATGAACATTATAAAATAGGAGCGAAAGAGAGGTGAGTGATACAAGAATATTAAATTTTATAGGATTCTCATTTTATGATGTGAACTATATTTTTCAATTTTTGCTATTTACATACTCGCATCCTATGTTGCGACGGGGTAGAATTGGAAGGTTGGGTGCATGAAAAATTCAAGGGGCACGAAAAGAATAATTCTTTACATAAAAGATGGTTTTTATTTGCACTATTCACATTGCAAAACATATCTCTTGATAAAATTTAAACCGTCGAGCAATCACTTGTAATCAATTAAAATTGGACAATTAATATTGGACTTGTTCTTATTGGTGGATAGATAAATACCCTCAAATTATTAAAGGTAAATTAGATAAACCTGATTTATTTTGGTAAATACTTTGATACAAAATTTATTTAATGTGTACCAGTACACTTGCTGATGTGAACAATTGTGATAAGTTCACAAATATTGCTTATTTGCTTTTTATATTAAATACTATTTGTTGACATATTACAATTATACACATCAGCAGTATACCGGTATATGCCTAAATAACATATGTGTATCGGAGTGTTCACAATTTATTTTTATCACTCTCTTTAACCTCAATTTTGATATCAAAGCATAATTTCTCATACAATAATATACCTTTTGTACTAGCTGTACAACTAAAGAAATATCCCAACACTAATCTTTGAGATTCCTAGTTTATATGATTTCTAAGCTGGATCAAATACATTTTGCACATAAAGAGTAACATTTTTTTCCCTAACAACAAAGCATGATGGTGAAAATTAAAAGGATAGACTAAATAAACTGCAATTGTATTTCTTCAGCTGATATTTACGCCAAAGAGCTTGAATCCTGTATCTGCATTATTATTATGTGTGGAATGAAATACATTTAAATCTATTCTACCTTGAGTCTCTTCACCATCCACTTCACTGGAAATTAACCTTTTTTCCAAAACCTGTTTGGCATCTTCTCCCTTATTATTATGATCTTCAGATGAGTGTTTTTTTCCATGACCAGCATTATTATATATTACATCAATCAATGTAAATGGTTGTCCATGATCACCCCCTTTTGTGAAATTTATAGGTTCACACATATAAAACACAATGGTGTCTTTGGCCTTTAATTTCTTATCCTTCACAAATCGATTCCATCCTCTGGTGAAGACGTAGCTTTGACTGCTCTTCCAATAACAGTATCGAAACCTCCACAATCGCATGAGTTTGTCGTAAAACACAAGCTCCACATCGCTGGTGCAATAGTTATCGTCGTTTGCAGTTATATTATTATTATTATTATTGTCACTGCAAACCAAAGGAAAATAGGTAACTGCATGTTTTTTGGGGATGACAAGCCTGTTTAGTTTACCAACATCACTAGGTGTTAATTCTTTCTGAAAAAGTTGTGTGCAACAAAATTGTTGTCCACCACCCTTGTTCACCCCAACAATGCCACTTTGTGTTTGGTTCCTAAGAAAAGTGGCAAATTTAGATTGGTAGGTTCCATTCTTAATCATGCTCAAAATAGTTTCCATGCTATAATGACTTTGAAACAAAGGTTCTTGAACTGTTTGGTCATTCCATGGAAAATTTCTATGGCTTTCTCCGCTTCTAAGCTTCACGGTGGCGCTGTCATAAGCCATGGCAGCATCTCTTTCGGATTTGAATGTCCCTAACCATATTCTTTGGTGGTTTGCATAAATTTGTGCACCCCAATGTCCGTTTTGTTGAGGAACAATACCTTTGAACTTTTGAGACCCTCCTGCATCATCATCCTCTGCTTCATACCTCGCACGTTTTGCCAAATTATTTATTTCAGTTGAACATGATGTTTCATAGCTCCCATTTATTTCAGAGTTTAGAATCATCATGTTAGAAGCACCTATTGTTTTATTTTTTAATTTTGTGTTGCAATTGAAAATTCAGAAAACAACGGAGATAATGATCAATTACATGTACACAAAAAGAAAATAATGTGATTGAGAAGGATTGGGTTGGTATTGGATCATAAGATCACAAATATTATATGCATTGTTATTTGCATGATTGATTTATGGATATATGAAGCGTGACAATTAAGGTATTCTGTTGTTGTGTAAAATGGAAATTAATCATCATCGTATGTGTGAACTATATTCGGTTATAGTAACAACTCTAGCTATCAGTTAGTTGAGAAATTAAACCAAACTGCAATGCAAGGTAACAACAAAGTTTAAGTTACGACCAAATCTGAAGTTTCTTGGGCTTAATTTAGGAAAACTAAATCTATTTGGCTCATAATCTTGTTTTTCATGTTATGATTATGAATCATTGTTTTATTTTGTTGTCATTTGTTCCCCCACAAAATTACCTGCATGCATGCATCATGCATGGTTTAAATCATAATCCTTAACAATAATTCAAAACCTGAATTGCAAATGTTGCGTTAACCACCTAAATCCCGTATTTGCACAAATTGACCTCACAGTATATATATGTATATGATACCTTAATTAGTTATTGTAATCATCTTGTAGGATCATTATGTAATTCCATTATTTAAATAATCCATATTTTCCAATATACTTTATATCAAAAACAAATTGCCAATATAAATTTTGTTTTTTATTTAGTAATTTCATTACTATTTTAGAAAAATATTATTATGTCATATATATGCCTATTATTTTATGGCTAAAGATTATAATGAAACCTAAATATTGACGCACATAGATTTGAGTATTCTAAAGTTAGTAGTTGGTAAAACTGAAATTCAAATGTTGACTTTGTAAGCATCTATCCATATTTTGTTATACATATATATGTGTATGATATCAACCATCCACTTATAACTTGAACAAAATCAAAGTGTCACCGATATGTACTAATAATAATTAAATAAACACTCAGCTCCAATCTTGTTCTGTTGTCAAAGGTTGGCCTTTGGACACCGATTTATTTATACTTTTACTATTATTAGCATCATCCAACTCCAACTCCTCTTGGTCACCTTGAACATTGATGCTCTTGTACCACTTAGCGCAAAACAAGTAAATCACAAAATCAAAAGCAACTAGTCCTGCAAGAAGGAAGAAAAACCTATCCATATGCCCTTTATTGAGATTCTCTGGAATCCAACCTTTGTCATGCCCTCTTGTAGTGATTTCCATGATCAAGTTCACAAGTATGCTACTCACATAGTTTCCAAGAGACATTGAAGCCATACAAAGTGAACTCCCAAAACTCTTTATACCATCTGGAGCTTGTCCATTAAAGAACTCCAATTGACCTACATACATAAAAACCTCCGAAGCACCCATCAGAACATATTGTGGAATTTGATAGAATATGCTCATTGAACTTGTTTTTTGGCTAGGAATAATATTTCTCAGTCTTATAATCTCAGTGATACCTGATGTAACCATTGACAACATTCCAAATATTAAGCCAATTCCCATTCTTTGAAGTTCAGTAATTCCACTTGGATTACCACTCAATCTTCCAGCTAATGGCACAAGGATTCGGCGATAAATTACGGTGCATATAAGGACACTACATATGTCAAATATAGACATGCTGGCTGCTGGCAAACGAAATTCTCCTATTCTAGAGTTCATCACATCCCCTTGCTCAACAAACAGTGAAGCCATTTGGGTAAATACAACGGAGTAAATAATTGTGCACAGCCAGATCGGTAGCATTCTTAATACACATTTCGTTTCCTCAACCTGAGTCACTGTGCAAAGCCTCCATGGATTGTTTCGACTCTGCTCATTGTCATTCTCTGTAACTGTTGCTGCCTTGTCCATCAATCTGCACATCCATCAACAACAATCACATACATGATAAGTTTCAAATTTCCAATAATATATGTGTGACTATATAAGCATCATAGCAAAATCAAATATTTATAATAATCTGAAAATTATGATTCATTGATGGTTTCAATGCTAGCTAGCTTACCGTAGATCATCACTGTGCAGAATCTTTCTACAACCTTTGATGGTCGATTTAGAACCAACAACCTCAAAAAGCTTGTCGGCCTTGGCCGGATCAACATCCCATTTCCTGATAGCAGCTGTAAATACTTGAGCAACCCTTACCACAGGGTTTCCTGATGGCTTCAAATATCTATACTGTGGAGATCCTGATAAAAAGGTCAAAAAGGCTATGATAGCAGAGATCAATGATACCAAAAAACCCATTGTCCACTTTCCTGTGTCCTCATAATACACTAATACAGTATTGGAGAACAAAGATCCAACGTTGAGAGAAAAGTAAAAATAACAGAAGAAAGCTACTTTTAAACTCCTCTCTTTTGGATTTTTCTCATCATATTGGTCAGCACCAAATGTTGCTAAGGTTGGTTGGTGTCCTCCATAACCAAATGCAACTAAATATATTGAAAAGTAGAAAATGCTAACTCCGATTGATGACGGCTTACACGGAATATGCCCATCACCACATCCACTTGGGTTGATCAAGAAACGCCATGATGACAAACAAGACAGTGCCAACCCCTATTCAATTTATTTTATTTATAGAAAAATTAACAAATACACATATGATAATAATGTAACTATATATTGTTAGATAAAAGAAAATTCAAAATATAATTTGTTAACCATATATAAGTTGCAATATTACCAAAATAAAGAAAAGTTGAAAGATTGTGCAGGTTAAGTATCGACCCCAATAAGAGTCACTGAGAAATGCTCCTACTAATGAGAACATGTAAACTGTCCCCGTCCACTTGCTCACATTATTTGCAGCTTCAGCATTATCTTGACCAAGAACTCTAGTTAGAAACAGAACCAAATTAACCCCAACTCCAAAGAACCCTAAAGTAGCTAGTGCTTGATTTACTGCATGCATATTTATTATTTCAAAATTCAATAGTATAAAACAAACAAATGAAAAATAAATTAGATAAAATAGCAACCATTTGTTTACCTAGCAAAAGAGTTGCAACTTTGATTCCTCCTCTTTTATTGATCTCATTCATTCTTCCACTTTTTTCCATAATAACTCTACTTCTCTTTAATCTTCATTTCCTTCCATGACCTATATTGGCTACTACATATGATATTTATATTTTGCCTTTTCACCACGTCTTGCAACTCTTCTCAAGTAAAAAAAATAAAGGAAGATAATTAAGGTACGTAGTTGGTCTATTCTATATGGACAGAAGACATGTAACAAGTGTAACTTTTTGTTTTTAGAACGGTCAATAGCAAATAAATTATTGCAAACAATACCAAAGGTTTTCGGCAGAAATTGAATAAAGGATTGTAATTAATTAAGTGAGTAATGGAGATAGACATGTGGTGACATTCAAAATTATTTTTATGATTTTTTTTTCATATTCATCTGCTCAATATAATGACTAACGACACTATCTTAACTTTAAAAGGTCAATTTAGTGATGACAGTTGTCAGTATTTTTAAAGAGAGATAAATTTAAATTTATTTGTAAGTGTTTTTTAATCTTGGATGTATAATTAGACTAAGACATCATCTTCTCGCCCTTAACTTTATATTATTAGAAATTAGAAATAGGGGTGGGCAAAAACCCGCAAACTTATTCAAACCGAATAATCCGAACCGAAAATTAGTTAAGCGGGTGGGTTGGTTGTCGGTGGATGTCAATCACACATTTTCTGTTTTAGACGGGTTTAAATAGGCGGATTCGGTTTTTTAAAATCAACCACTAAGTACTAACTAGTAGTTGAAAACCACTAGTTTTCTCTCACTCAAATACTAATACCACCATACATTTGTTGTTACTATTTTATTTTACGTTATACTTCATTCTGTTTCACGTGCACTTATGTTCTCTTTACATCACACAATTGAGTTTTTTAATTTATTTTATGTTCCAGATAATTTTTCATCTGATCCGTCAAACCGCTGATTCGCACAAACCGAACCCATAAAACCAAACTTTTAAAAAGGATCGTATTGAGCCTCAATATTGCAACCGCGGGTCATAATTATGGTATTTTTGGGCCCGAACCTGCCCTATCCAACCCATTGTCCACCCCTAATTAGAAAAAAGAGAAAACTTTCTGTTCAATTGTAAGCGTCATTTTTTTTTACCAGTTGTTTTTTTAAATTTAGAAGTTATATTAACTACTTCCTTGTCCAATATTTTATTTATCAATTTTCTGACAGCTATTTATCAATTGTTTTACACTTATAATATATTAATGAAGAAAAAGTAAATATGTAGGGCAATAAAAAGTTGTTTAAAATTTGTTTATTAATCAAAGATATTTTTTTTTATGCGAAATAATCCTTTTTTATAAATGCAAATCAATCCTAGCTAAAAGATAAGTATATATATAATAGAGTATTGTATGAATGGAGGAAATTCTTGTAGTTTTACTTGTCCCTTCAATACACCTTTATGAATGTTGATCTAGAACGAGATTGCAATATAATGATTCTTTTTCATTTTATGGACTCATGATCACCGTTTCAAGAGGCCAAGTTCACACGTATAACAAAAAATTAATTTATTTTTGGAAAAAAAGGGCATAAAAGATGATTGTATATACTGTATGCAACTAGTACTAAATTGAGTATAGGATGATCATAATGCACGGTGTCTAAATTTTCTGAGTAGTTTGTAACAAAAAAGGTATAATAAAAAAGGAGTGCTAGCACCACTCTCTTTTGAACAGTCTCTCTAATATTTATTTTTCAATTGGACGAAACTTAAGTGAGTTTCACTTCTTTGTGTGAGGTATATTTTCAAAGTGAGCGATGATATTAATTTTAAGGAAAATGCCAACTAGTGCTCCGGGGGCACTAGTTAAGGATACTTAAAATAGTAAATTTACCTTAAAGTTTGTGCACTCAATGTTTGAAAAATAGAAAAATTATTATTTTCAATGCAAAAGTTACTTTTTTGGTATCCTAGCATGACCCTAATTTTAATCAATTAAAAAATGAATGTTAAAGATAGTATTTAAGAGAGTATTTAAAAGAGACTGTTGGTAGCACTTCTCATAATATAATACTGTAATAAAGTATGTAATAATACAATGCACAAATAATGAGCTTAACTACATAAATAAAAGCATTATCAATTAAAGCATGGGTGGAGAATTAGAATAAATTAAGGGGATTCAGATCAGAGAAATAGTTAAAATATTCGAGAGATAGATTTAAGATTGGGTATTGATTTAAATATTTGTAAGATTGAGATCATTTGACATTCGTGTGATAAAAACAAACTTTGTGGGGATTGTTACGATCAGACATTAGGAGGCTCATGTTGCGGGTGAGATTGTTTAGAAGGGTTGTTAGTCAAGATAAATGTTTGATTGAGGGGGTTGTCACGAAGAGAGTTGTCAAAGTTGTAGAGTTAATGCATCTTTTTCTTCAGTCAAAGGATCTACGGATTGAGTTTCTTCTACTTCGATCATGCACTAGTATTCCCAAACTTTTTTCGGCCTAAGGACGTGTCAACTAATTCACATGGAAGATGCAACTATTTTGTTTGATAAAAAGTTGTAAAATGCAGCTGAAAACATTGTGGTTGGTGGAGGTCATTTCTCTAAGGATACCTTCTTTATCTATTAGGGTTAGGAGTTTGGTCAAAAACTACTTTTACTAGCAAACGAACTCGGTTCTCAAGAATGATCCATCATGGAGGGAACTCATTAATCACTTGAGCTAAAATTTTTAGTTTATTATTTTATTTATTTATTATGTATTATGCAACATGATGAGTAATTTTTTATTTCACTATAGCAACACATCACAAAAATTGAGGAGTAATTTTTTATTTAAAAAAAAAAAGAAAGATGATAATAATAATAAGAGTTTTATAATTTTAAAGAGACATTTAACTATTTATTTGCGTTAAAAAAAAACTAGTATTTACTAAAAAAAATTTGAATTCATCCCCGTAAACATAACTCAATTCATAAAAATACTGCATTTTATATGGAGGAATGAAGTTTAATCCTAGGATCTCTCACGAAGAGGATTAAGATACTTGAAGAAAAAAAAATTGAATTGACTTTTGACTAAAAATGTTGTTGCTGAGAAAGGCAAAAGAAGAAAGAAACAGTGCAGTCTGAAAATTGTTTTGTTTTTGGTGGTCATCTCATCTGATCAGATAATATTGTATATTGCAAGGACAAGACAACTCAAGACAACCTGAAAATTGAACGATATCGTTCGCACAAGCAGCGTGTGTGGTATTGTAATGAAATCAATCAGGTACGTCACTTGTTTGTTTGTTTGTTTGTAAGGTGTTTGATTCAATGCCTAAGTAGTAGTCAACTAAAATCTATTCCCCTTTTCTCACCTCTCTTCAGATTATTATGTTCTTTGCGTTTGTAAGGTGTTGTTGTTTCTTACTTTGATTGCACTTCCATTATTCATTGATTTTCACTCCAAACCTCAATTTGCCTTATAACAAACTTAGTTTTAAATCACTTCTCTCTCAACATCATTTTAACCAAACACATTTGCATATATGTATACTGAGATGGAATTCTGATTGTAGTTCAAAACTACTTGAGTTTTAACTCATTTTTCATCACATGGATTTGCAGAGTAAGCAATCAACACATTCTTCATGTCAACTTCACAGACGAAACTCGGTGGGAGGTGATTCTGAACATTACAGCCTTCTTCTTTCAATATCATCATTAATTTGACTCCTCTTGTTACTTATTTATCTGCTGAATAATTAATAATTGTAGCATACCTACTACACAAAAATATTGCAATTGGCTTGAGATTGAGAACCACGGCAAGAGTGGAAGTTATTGTCTTCACTGGCCCGATGAATGTCTAGAAGCTCTCCACTGAGACAAGGTTCATGCTATAACCTTTGAGCAATTTTTTTTTATCATAACAGATAGGTTATGCATGACTTTAAAATAAGTTTAATTAAAATATTTAGAGTAACTAAATTGGACAGATATGTCATTATATTAAGAGGAATGCTAAATTGAACGATATGTGTTTGTGTGTGAAAAAATAATCGAATTGGGCCTAACTCGACCCTATAAAACCGGCTTGTAAGGTGAGGATTGCCTCTACAAATAAATCCATGTTCAGATCATCTCACATCGGATGTGAGACTTCTTAACATAGTCATTATCAATTGGCCAGTAAAATAACTCTTCAAACTTCAATAATAGAAATGTTTTAAATGAGCTATTTTTTGTTTTAGAGAAATGTGAACCAGACAACTTTCTTTGTGATGTTTGGAAGCTTTTTTGTGAGCCATTGGAGCTATTTGAAATTGCGACAATCATGCAAATGCTCTTGTAAATAAACAGAAATTAAGTTGTGGATAGAAATCTAATGTTCTTATTGGTTACTAACACTTATTTCAAACACAATACAAAAATGCCACAATAAATATAAAAGCAATCATACACGACCACATTTATCTATACACAAATAAATTAAAGAGATCACTAAAAGTGGACTGTACTTATGGCTTTCACTTGACATTTACATTCAAATGTTGCTTCCTCATTTTGATCTGTATGTCACTTGAGTACAACAAGACCAAGATGTGCAAGATGGCCACCAAAGAAATAGACTCAATCTTGTCTGAATCACAAATATTGCTGCTTAGAGATAATACATTCAGACTTTTATTCAACGAACTTCGACAAGAAGGTAAATGTTTCACTTTGTTCCAAATGGAGGTTGCATTTATTCTTTGATGAAAACTAAAACCTGAAAAAAAATTATATTACTAAGATCCATGCATGCAGTTATAATATATGCATATTTATGTATGTAAGATTACAAACTTACATGATTTATAAGGGGAGGTGTTGCTGCATTCTGAGCTTACTTGTAGATAGGTGGTGGTGGGGAAGCATAAATGTAAACTGGTGGGGGAGGTGATTTCACTGGTGGGGGAGGTGATTTGTAAATGTATGTGGGAGCGGGAGATGGGGAGGGAGGAGGCGGTGATGTGTAGTGGTATGGTGGAGGAGGAGATGATGTAGGTGGGGGGGGACTCACATAATGGTAAGGAGGTGGAGGAGATTCCGTTGGTGGTGGAGGGGATTTGTAGTAGTAGGGAGTATGAGGAGTGGGTGATGGTGGAGGAGGACTTTGATAGTAATAAGGAGGTGGTGGAGATGGAGATGGAGGTGGGGGTGACTTGTAATAGTAAGGAGGTGGAGGTGACGGTGAGGGTGGTGGAGGAGATTTGTAATAGTATGGAGGGGGAGGGGATGGTGAAGGTGGTGGGGGAGACTTGTAATAGTATGGAGGGGGAGGTGATGGGGATGGTGGGGGTGGTGACGTGTACTTGTAAACTGGTGTTGGAGGAGGAGGAGATTTGTACTCATAAGTAGGTGATGGTGGGGGTGGTGATTTGTACTTGTAAACTGGTGTTGGAGGAGGAGGAGACTTGTAGTGGTAAGGGGGTTCGTATGCAGGTGATGGTGGGGGCGGTGACTTGTACACGTAGGTTGGTGATGGTGGAGGTGGTGACTTGTACTTGTAAACTGGTGTTGGAGGAGGAGGTGACTTGTACTTGTAAACTGGTGTTGGAGGAGGAGGTGACTTGTAGTAGTATGGGGGTTCATATACAGGTGATGGTGGGGGTGGTGACTTGTACACATATGTTGGTGAAGGTGGAGGTGGCGACTTGTACTTATAAACTGGTGTTGGAGGAGGAGGTGAGTTGTAGTAGTATGGTGGTTTATATACTGGTGATGGTGGAGGTGGTGAATTGTACTTGTAAACTGGTGTTGGAGGAGGAGGTGACTTATAGTAGTATGGGGGTTTGTATACAGGTGTTGGTGGGGGTGGTGACTTGTACACGTAAGTTGGTGATGGGGGAGGTGGTGAGTTGTACTTGTAAACTGGTGTTGGTGGTGGAGGTGACTTGTAGTAGTACGGGGGTTTGTATACAGGTGTTGGTGGGGGTGGTGACTTGTAGTAGTAAACTGGTGTTGGAGGAGGAGGTGACTGGTAGTAATATGGAGGTTTGTATACAGGTGTTGGTGGGGGTGGTGACTTGTAAACGTAAGTAGGTGATGGTGGAGGTGGTGAATTGTACTTGTAAACTGGTGTTGGAGGAGGAGGAGACTTGTAGTAGTAAACTGGTGTTGGAGGAGGAGGTGACTTATAGTAGTATGGTGGCTTGTATACAGGTGTTGGTGGGGGTGGTGACTTGTAAACGTAAGTTGGTGACGGTGGAGGGGGTGAGTTGTACTTGTAAACTGGGGTTGGAGGAGGAGGTGACTTGTAGTAGTAAACTGGTGTTGGAGGAGGAGGTGACTTGTAGTAGTATGGGGGTTTGTATACAGGTGTTGGTGGAGGTGGTGACTTGTACACGTAAGTTGGTGATGGGGGAGGTGGTGAGTTGTACTTGTAAACTGGTGTTGGTGGTGGAGGTGACTTGTAGTAGTACGGGGGTTTGTATACAGGTGTTGGTGGGGGTGGTGACTTGTAGTAGTAAACTGGTGTTGGAGGAGGAGGTGA
The DNA here is from genome assembly GCA_030408175.1 of Trifolium repens. Taxonomy (NCBI): domain Eukaryota; kingdom Viridiplantae; phylum Streptophyta; class Magnoliopsida; order Fabales; family Fabaceae; genus Trifolium; species Trifolium repens. The sequence goes on from CP125836.1 coordinate 67,188,607, forward strand.
CTTGTAGTAGTATGGAGGTTTGTATACAGGTGTTGGTGGGGGTGGTGACTTGTAAACGTAAGTTGGTGATGGTGGAGGTGGTGAATTGTACTTGTAAACTGGTGTTGGAGGAGGAGGAGACTTGTAGTAGTAAACTGGTGTTGGAGGAGGAGGTGACTTATAGTAGTATGGTGGCTTGTATACAGGTGTTGGTGGGGGTGGTGACTTGTAAACGTAAGTTGGTGATGGTGGAGGTGGTGAGTTGTACTTGTAAACTGGGGTTGGAGGAGGAGGTGACTTGTAGTAGTAAACTGGTGTTGGAGGAGGAGGTGATTTGTAGTAGTATGGGGGTTTGTATGCAGGTGATGGTGGGGGTGGTGACTTGTAGTAATACGGAGGCGAATAATAATGGACAGGTGGAGGTGGTGAAGTGTACTTATATGTAGGTGATGGTGGAGGTGGTGACTTGTATACATAAACTGGTGAAGGAGGTGGAGGGGACTTGTAGTAGTAAGGAGTTGGTGAAGGCTTAGGTTTTTCACATTCTTCATAATGCTTCTTAGAAGCATAAGCGAATGGCTTAGCCTTTAGCACAACTTCGTACTTGTCTTTAGATTTAACCTTCAAGTCAGTACCCTCATTGAGCTTAGTGGGTATGTTGAAGGGGGAGTCTTTAGGTGGAGCATATAACTTGGCTTTGCACACTACGGAACCGTATTTGACATAGTTAAAGTTTGGAATTGTGATGGCATACTTTCCATTGCTTTTTGTTTTACCATACGCCTTGATGATATTCCTTCCAGCTTTGCATTTGACCTCAACAACAGCACCTATCACATAATCAATTATACAAGTTACTACAAAGTAAAATATAAAAAAGATAAAAAATTAAACACCAAAAAAAAAAGTCTTACTTAAAGAAGGGAAAGTTTAGCTATCTTTGTCCCAAAGTATGTTAATTTTTAAGGTCATATGCTAACTAGTGTCTCTGGGGTACTAGTTAAGGATAAAAAAAGGTAAATTTTAAATTGAAATCAACAATTTTTATATTTCACAAATATTGACTACACAAGTTCTAATGTACGTAGTTTTATTATATTGAGTTTTCTTAACTAGTACTCCGAAAGCACTAAACACTAATAAGCATTTTCCTAATTTTTATAAGCTAGGTAACATTATCTATCATATTGATTTTCGTTATTACATCATGCAGTTGGTTCTAAATATATATTGTATGTTCTTCAGAAATTAAGTTGGTTTTTGTTATTAGATATGGGTTCTCAGAGGTAAAAGGTATATGCAGAAGATAAAATACTTTGTTGTTTGAAAATTGAATAACTAAACTTAATATATCAAACTTGAGCCTTGAGTGAAATATTAAATAAATATGAGCCTCATTCCAAAAATGTAAAATTAACCACCTAAGAATTTGACTATAAATAAATATCGATGTAAACAAGAGAGATTAAAATCTAAGGAATAAGAAATGAATGTAATATACCTTTGAGGTGTTTCTTGTCATGAGACTTTTCAGGATACTCCCAGTTATAGCATTTGTAGCTGTAGACTTTACCCACTACCTTCACAATCAATGGGTGGTGGTAGGGATGTGGGTAAGGATGTGGGGGATACACAACAGGTGGAGGAGGAGAATTGTAATAATATGGAGGTGGAGTGTACGTGGGTGGTGGTGGAGACTTATAGTAGTAAGGTGTTGGTGGGGGTGGTGACTTATACACGTAAGTTGGTGACGGTGGAGGTGGGGACTTGTAGTAGTAAACTGGTGTTGGAGGAGGGGGTGACTTATAGTAGTATGGAGGTTTGTATACAGGTGTTGGTGGAGGTGGTGACTTGTACACGTAAGTTGGTGATGGTGGAGGTGGTGAGTTGTACTTGTAAACTGGTGTTGGAGGAGGAGGTGACTTGTAATAGTAAACTGGTGTTGGAGGAGGAGGTGATTTATAGTAGTATGGAGGTTTGTATACAGGTGTTGGTGGGGGTGGTGATTTGTACACGTAAGTTGGTGACGGTGGAGGTGGTGAGTTGTACTTGTAAACTGGTGTTGGAGGAGGAGGAGACTTGTAGTAGTATGGGGGTTTATATACAGGTGTTGGTGGGGGTGGTGACTTATACACGTAAGTTGGTGATGGTGGAGGTGGTGAATTGTACTTGTAAACTGGTGTTGGAGGAGGAGGAGACTTGTAGTAGTACGGGGGTTTGTATACAGGTGATGGTGGGGGTGGTGACTTGTACACATAAGTTGGTGATGGTGGAGGTGGTGAGTTGTATTTGTAAACTGGTTTTGGAGGTGGTGGAGACTTGTAGTAGTATGGTGGGGGAGGTGAGGGTGAGGGTGGTGGAGGAGATTTATAGTAGTATGGAGGTGGAGGTGAGGGAGAAGGTGGTGGAGGAGACTTGTAGTAGTAGGGTGGTGGAGGTGAGGGAGAGGGTGGAGGAGGAGACTTGTAATAGTATGGCGGAGCTTTGTGCTCATATGGTGGAGGAGGTGAGGGTGAAGGAGGTGGGGGAGATTTGTAGTAGTAAGGAGGTGGCGGTGATGGAGAAGGTGGTGGAGGAGACTTGTAGTAGTATGGTGGTGGAGGTGAAGGAGAAGGTGGTGGAGGAGACTTGTACTCATATGGAGGTGGTGGTGAAGGAGATGGTGGTGGAGGTGACTTGTATTCATATGGTGGAGCTTTGTGCTCATATGGTGGTGGAGGTGACGGAGAAGGTGGTGGTGGAGACTTGTACTCGTAAGGTGGAGCCTTATGTTCATAAGGTGGTGGTGGAGGTGACTTGTATTCATAAGGTGGTGGTGGAGAATTGTATGGGTAACCATCAGCAGCAACGGAAACCACAGTAGTAGAAATCAGAACAATGGCCAATGCCATGGCCATTTCCGGCCGAAACCGACCCCTTCGGGGGTCACTGCCCCTAGCAGTCATGGGCAGAAGGCAAAAGCTGGCCAATGTATCTGATCAGATCGTCACCACTATAATATTAGAAATGGATTAGGATACAGAGAGAGAGGAGGTAGAGGTTTGGTGTTAGTGATTGACTGATAAAAGCTGCATGACATAGTTATACTTATAGTGATAGTAATGAGTCGTTAAAAGGGAGCTGTCATGAGGGACCAATTCAAAATATTCAATTTGGATTTTTATGCTTTAAACTAAGTTTCTCCCAGCTGGCCTTGTGACTTTTTTTAAGCACAAAACTCTCTTTCCAATTTGTTTTCCTCCAAATGGCCATCAACAGGTCAGCATCAAATTTCCAACTACTACTAGTAATTAAAATACTAATCAGTATCTCTACTCCTCATTATAGTATCCCAACACAAGTTACCCTAACTTACTATTCATTTATCACATCTGCTGAGTTGCCTATCTTGACAAAAAAAAGTTACTCCAAAATGCTTTATATATTCTCTTTTCTTTTTTCTTTTCTATTGTTTTAGCAGGAACAGGAAGGGAAAGTGAATGGTATATTTTGCATCACATATTCATTATTATTATTTTGTTCAAGTCCTTAATGGCTGGCAGCTATTACAAGCTTTGGATCATTTTTTATTTTTTTGGGTTCAATAATAATAAATGGAAGATATTTGACTTTTCTTTATTTCTTTTTGCAAGTTTTGAACATAAGCTTTTGTCAGTTTGTAATAATAAAGAATATGCCTTATTTTCTACAGGTACACGTACTGTTCGTTAGGTACGATACAGATTGTCATGATAATCTAAAATCAATAGTAGAAAATTATCATTTATTTTATTTCTCATCCCTAATTATACACTTATGCACCTTATTAATTCACTGTATAGATGTATAATGGCCGAGGGAAGAAGAGTACAAGTTGGCCTCCTTCACCTGCTATTAGCCTATTACTTTCACTTTAATTTTTGAATTTTTTCAGCCATGTGATTTCTCAATAATGATAATTAACATGAGAATGTGATTGTTGTCAACACATGCATGAATTCTTCAAAGTGCACGTTGCAGCTTTTGCAGGTTATATTCGAGGCACACTAACTTTAGAGAAAGAGAAAGTTAGAAACAATAATAATCAGGAAAATATTACTGTATCTTACAGATTATTAGTAATTAAATTTCGCTAATGAAATAATAATTATTGTTATTTTCGGCCTTGAACTTTAGTAATGTCTTGGTCTGTAGGACATTTTAGCAGAAAAGTATATTAAACTTTTCGTAATGTCTCCAAGTTCAATTCAATCCATTGGTAGTATCGTTGGGATGGAGTGAATTATTTTTGGTAACAGAGAGAGGGCTGCTCTTCTCCTGATGAATGAAATGAATATTATAGTAATATGTGCTCAGTGCATAGCTTTTAGCAACTGATCTTTGTCGGCTCTAACATTAAATTATGACGTCAATAAACGAATGAAATGTGCCCATTATTGCTTCTGCACTTCTGTTAGATAATTATATTATAATGCAGGGGCGGATCTACATAGAGGCCGAGTGTGGCTTAAGCCACATCAAAATTTTCAATTTTTGATAGGTATATATACATACTTTTGTTATATATTAATCTATATATATCTGTTAGCGTTACCATTTATCACTTAAGTTCTTCCGGTCCAGTGGTAAAGTATTGCCCCATTTGCTAAATTTACCTAAGTGTTGTGAGTTCAACTCCTGCTGGTTGCGTTTTTGGCTTTTAATTGATTTTTTTACAATTGGTTTGTTGCAAGTTGACTAAAGTTACTACACTATAAGAAATCAATAATAATAGTTGTGTTCAAATTAAGTTTTTTTTAAAGGAGTGATCAAAATATATTAGAAAAATCAAAATATGCTGATAATATATTAACAAGTATAAAATCTAAAAATTTACCGTTAAATTCTCTAATTTTGTTAATTATTCTCTTTCTGATGTAAATATTTCTTACTAAATAGTATTAATGGATTTCAATAACATATTAAATTATTTTAGATGTCATTCAATGATGCAACATTATTTTGGATCAATTTAGACATTATTGAACAATGCAATATTATTTGAATGAAAATGATCTATGAGTTTCCAAATTGAATTTATATTTGTAGTCTAGCTCCGTCACTGCACCCAACCCTGCATCGGCGGTGCATCCCCTCACCCACCTCTCGCATCTCTCCAAGTCTTGTTTTCCTCTGCTATACTGATTTGATTCCTTTACTTTCCTTTCTCCTCTCAACTCTACAAATACAAATTTGATTTTTTTTTTTCTTTGTTATTTTTTCCTATGTTTTCTAGAGACAAGATTATTTCTTTGACTAAGCTGCAAGCGTGAAACATTTTTTTCAACTACAAAATTTATGAACGTGTTTTTTTTTAGCCACACCAATATTTCAAGTCTAGATCCGCCACTGTTATACTGTATAATATATAGTGCAACCAGTAGTATGTTTTTTCAAATTAAAAAATAGCCCTCAAAGACAAAGTGGTGGAGGAAATCAGATATTTTTGTATAATATAATGTTTTGGACAAATATCTTTCTTTGGAAATGAGAAAAAAGACAATCATTGTATGTATTAGATTAGATGCGGTCTTTATTTTTTGAAGGAAACAAATATGGTAACTTTTTGGTTTGGTTTTGTTACATTATATACGTAGCATAGTATTGTAGTAGTATAGTAGGTCTATTTTTTAATTAATTTACTACTACTGTTCTTAATAAGCTGGCAGTGAATGCGTCATTTTTTAATTAAGTAATAGTATGTATGTTATGTGTGCCACATGAGATGACATGAATTATCAGAAATTTCATAGAATGTGTGTCTTAAGTCATAACTGTGTTTTCCATGTGAAACTACTAATACTTAATTTTTAGTAGCTAGCCAGCGTGCACCTCTCTTCTTCTCATATCATTGTTTATCATAGTCAATGTCGTGTAATAGGAAGTCTCTTAATTAAAGTTTAAATACAACATCAAATCAAATAATTGGTGGTAGTTGAATTGAAGGAAAAACAAATAATCTTGGTATGATTTGATAATTTCAAACACAAAAATTTATTGATTAGGTACGTAATTTTAAAGATAGGTAGTGTTAGTGGGGTGAAAAAGCTAGAAAGAGAAAAGGAATGAAATACTGTAATTATCTGAGTCCCTTTCAATGCTTATAATAATTAATGACTTTTCTTTTTAACAGCTAATCCTCATGTTAAATAAGTCTTTTGGAGGACCACTTTTGGTTCTTAAATTCTAATGTTTAGGTGTAGTACTACATCAGCTTGTTACAATTCTGTATTGTGCACTCTCAACTCATGGAGTACACCACAAAGCTGTGTTGTGTTGTGCGCACCAAAATCATGCAAAAGTACAAAAATCAAACTCCATTTTGGAGAGAAGTACAGTACGTGCATGAAATGAAATTTAGTACTAATTAATGTTTAGTTTAGATACAAAACTCAGAGTTTCAGAACTCGTGCAAGCACATCAATGTCAATGATGCTAATTTTTCAGATTCTATCCCTTACAGATCGTACGTACAAGCTTGCATCTAGTAATTCTTAACAGTTGCAAACTTACAAGGATAAGGTAGAAACTTCCAAAAGTGGTGATCGAATTTTTCCTCATAAAACTACAAGAATACGTTAGTTAAAATCACAAGTGCCTTCTGAAATTAAAACGAATCTCTTGTATTTTTTAATAGTAAAAATTCATCAAATAAAATTGATGCATTTCATCTAAAATTTAGACTAAATATATAACTTCGTTCAATCAATGGCTTTTTTATAAGTTAGAGTGTTTTTTTTTTTTTTTTTTTAAATTTCGCCGTCTCAATGCGATGTTGTATGATTTCCCGTCTTTGTGCAGTGTTCATGTGATTTTCCATTTTGATACGGAGTTCGTTTGTTTTTCTGTCTTGTTGCGGCGGTGTTCGTTTGGTTCAGATTAACAGATCAAGTTTGATCAACTAATGATTCAACCAATTAATGACAAGAGCGTCAACGATGCAAATCCGGAAATATGAGTATTTCGGTTACTTTTATTTTGTCACATTATTTGTAGGCTTGAGTATTCCATTTTCTACTATTAACTTGGATGCCGTGAGTTTATTCGCAGATTAATCATTTTTGTTTGTATCTGATATACTTTATCGATTTGAATGAATGAATATCCTGTTTTAGTAAAAAAAATATCATATTAATAGTTGTGTAATTATCTATCTCATTAATTTGTGTACTCAACTTATAATGTTGAAAATTGGTATCTTTAAGCAAAATTTAATATCATTTTATATTTTTATTTCAATTTAATTATATTGAAAAATATATTTTTAAATGAATTTTGTCTGGAGGATAACATTGCAACTTGGGTAATAAGAATTTACTCCTTTTTTTTTTGACTCTGCTCTTTTTTATTTATTTATTTATTTACTTTTAATTGCTTAAGAGAACAATTACTCGCCTCCTTTTTCATCTACACTCTATTGACCCCTTGAATTATGTATCTTCTGTCTGAGGAAAAAGAATCGAAAAGTAGCTAATTCTTTCCCCACGTACATTTGACATCCTCATTTTAATTAATTCATTCAAGCAAAAGATTATATCATGAGTTATCTATCACTAGTCAATATCTTCATTTAATATAAAATGTGATATGAGTTTTTTATATGAAAAATGAGAGTAAAATAATTAATGGTCAATTTTTTTTAATAAGCAAAGAAATTGAATTATATGGAGTATAAGGGGCACTCAAGTCTTACAATTCAAAGAAGCATAATTATATGCTCAGAATACATCCTAGCGGGTCAATACACCAATCAGAAAAAGCAATAAACGATGTATTCCTAATTCGGCGCCCAATAAACCAAAACCAAGAAATGAAAACTAATAACACGAGAGAAAAAAATGAGTTTTTGTTGAACACTTTAATTCTATTATACTATTTTTTAATTTATAAATTACTGGCTATAAACTAATTTTTCAACTATAATTTAACTTATTGTTTAATTTTATTAAATATATAGAGACTAAGTATAACCGAGATCTATATGTTATTTTATTATGATTTTTTTGCATCTAAAATTTTAAATAATTTAATTTATGTGATAAACTGTCCAAAAACATTAGATGAATGAAATGACATTATAATTGGATATCTCGTGCCTTATAAAATCTCGGGTAATTTGAACTATGAAAGTGCACAACGGTTAATATTATCATACTCCCAACTAGAAAATTGCGATATCCCAACTTAATTATACCAAAAATAAGTCACAGGTAAACTGTATTTTGTAATTGTTAAGACTTAAGACACAATCATATACACACAGACCAAGCAAGCATATTTTTAACACAACTATAGTATATAATATCAATAAGATAGAGAATAATAGGGATGTTTTAACCAATTTTGCCGTGTCTTGAAAGGTACAGCTGAAGTGTGTGTATATTTATGATATCTTAATTGTTGCTTGGACAATTAAGTTAAGGTAATAGTACATTGCATTGTATGCATTTGCCAGCTGGTTGGTGACTAGCTATGGTATATTGACATTTAAAAGGTCTCTCTCCATGTTTGAAATTTGGGGGGAAATGGAAATATGGAGTAACAAGTAAAATTATATTCTGCTAAGCGATAAAATAACTATCGATAAATGAGTCTTTATCCCTCTGCAATGTAGGCGTGTTTTGCTTTTTCCCCTGTAAATTTCTTTTTTGTGACTCGCCTTTTGCAAAGTTGAATTCTTTTTTTCCTGGTTCATTTTCCCTGCATGGGGGTAAAGACCAACATTGCAGGGGGTGCAGTGGGTAAAATGAACTAGGAAAAAAAATTCAACATTGCAACGGGCAAGTCAAAAAAAAAATTACAGGGGGAAAAAATAAAGTTCGCCTACATTGCAGGGGGTATAAACCTATTTACCCAAAATTAAATAACTAGTGATAATATTTTTTAAAATTAAAAATTATAACTCTCCTTATTTTTACAGGTAAAACAATGATATATATGATTAACGTCAGCTCAATATGAGTTACATTTGTATTTTTCACTGTTTTAATTGAACCATAACTGATTAATTCATTATCTCAATCATTATAAACAAAAAAGATGTCCAGTAACTTATAGTACTTTCAAACAACAGTATATCTCGTCGCTAGAATTTTAAATATTTTTTAAATATTGATTCTCGATTGACCAAATATTAAGGTGGTTCACATTAGAATTTATCCAAAAGAATATTGGGGAGAAAATGATTTATACTCGCTTATGTGATCAATTGACTCAAATTAAATTGTCTTTTTGAATTAGCTAGCTAATTGTTGCAGAGCGTTCGACAAAAGCATTATATAAGGTTTACCCCGTAGTTTCATGTTTTTCAAATGTTCATAACTCAAGTCAACAACACTATATTTTTGAAGTATTATTCGTTTTAAGTCATGCATGAGTAATATAATACTGTCTTTTGTAAAATTTATCTCATTAAATTGAAGAGTATGGTTGTAAAATATAAATTATAATTAACCTCGACTTTCAAATGATGTGAGACTTTAAGACAAGGACAAATTTAAACTACTCGGTGGGCTAGCTTCCCTGTTGTTTATTTTTATTTTGTTAATTATTGGACCCACTTAAAATAGTACTACTTTGTGAAAGAGTCAAATACAAAACCATATAGGAGATACATTTTAAAATGGCTGTCTTGTCACATTCATAGAGAGATTTTTTTTACAAAGTTAAAAATGAAAATAAAATTCTACAACATTTTCAAAATTTGAAGGCAAATAGATAGTAATTATAATTTAAATTGTAGAAGTAAAGGTATCTTTAATGGTATTTGTAATTTCTCTTTTCTTTTTTTTACCTAATTATCTTTAATGGCAATTGCAATGACTTTATTTGAGACTTGTATTTTTTTAAATGAGACTTATATATTTAAGAACTCGTCATAATGTTAATTATAATGTCGCATAAGGATCATTTACTACTACTACTAGGTGTGATATGAAGTTATTGAGAATGAAGGCCGAGCAACATCCATCAATGATGGTGGGGTGATACTTGCAAACAACTTCAAAACTCAAGTCAATATACGACGGAAGTTTTTGGAACAAGATAGTGTACCTTGCTATGTTGTAAAAGATTGCTTACATATATAAGTTCCGAAGAGGAATCATTGGACATTGATTAAGAAGCTGTAACAAACTACGCCTATTAATATCGAAATCAAATAGCCATCGGGAATCGAGCATTGTAAATTATCAATTACCATTATATTATATATGAGTCGGAGAATTTGAGGCTATGCGAAAGCTTTGTTAGATTGAGGCTTTATAGAAATGAGTTCCAAGATATATATTGAACTATATAAACCAGTCTGAAATACTAAACTATTGATTTTTAATGGCAAATATATTATTATTAATAATCAGGTCTCTGCACAAGACGAGCAGAGACCCATACTAAACTATTGAATGATATTGATGTTAATTCTTTTTATCATTCTTTTAACAATATTATGATCTCATTCGTAGAGGTATCAGTTTTAGTCTAGCAAAATGTTGTTATTACTTTTAATTAAGTTTATTGAATTGGGCTTATCAATTGAGATCATAAAACTGTAATTAACCATCAACAATATTAGTATAATTAGATTCCTCGCCTCTTTAAATAAATACGGGTTAAAGTAGTATCTGGCACCAAAGCTTCATATATAGCTCAACTTGTTACGAATTGAGATCACTAGGAAAATTGGCATATAATATATGTATGTATGTAAGTGCTTGTACATTTATTCTATTTAATATTTTCAAAAAGAAGGCAATTATACTCTCATTGATTTACATTAGTATCCGATTGTCAGCTATATATTCTAATCTTTGAATTACTTCGTTTCCGCCGGGGGAAGTGGGAGATCGATCATGAGAATTTGAAGGAAAAATCTCATCATGATGAACGTACATGCATAAATTTATTTTATAATCATATTGAATCGTGTTAAGAAATAGGACTTCATCCATAAAATAATAATACAAAAGTACGTCTAAATTAAGTCTAATTAATTAATGATGGTGTTTGTCCTAGTCGCAATATTTAATATGAAAAAAGACAAACAGATTTGAATATGAGAATGACAAGGCATGAGGAGGAGAGAATAGAAACGCCAGAAAAGGTAGGCAATAATTGTGTTAAATTAGAAAGTTTTGTGTATAAGACACGATTGAGTGAATTTTGAGTAACATGAATGAATGAATGAATGAAAGATGGACCACATGATAATACATGAAGGTGCAAAAGAGCACATTAATAATGTCTCTCTTTTGGTTGTAGCCGCCTGGCCCGCCATCTTATCTTACTAGTACTATTACTATTAGTCTATTTGCCAACTTGCATGGTTAAACATAAACATGACTATATTGCATGATTTGGATTTGCTTCCGGAAAAATATCTTATGATTTCACGCTGTTTTGAATCTCGACCATCCACTTTTAATCAAATAGTTTATATTAAATATAACAAAAACTAAACACTTTAAATCTGATCCATCAAATTGTAATGGAACGATTTGAATGCAGCACAATATCCTGCGCGGTAAACGCTCCAAATCCAATTCTCTATATTGCATTGCATTCCTATGTATGTACGTAAGCAATGGGTCCTCTCCTCACCTCACGTACTAGCTAGCTAGCTCCGTTATATTTATGTCTCTACCTTCCCTTCTGTGGCCATGTGTTCACTACTCTCCCCACATGGCCTGCCACTTCCTCATATATTATATTACATATTATAGATTATACTAATAATAAATACTACTCATATTTCAGTTCATCACGCTCAATAGGTCCCATTCCCAACTTTTAACTTGATTCCACAGTTTTTCAAGTGTTATATATTAGTAACTTTTAACATTATATTTTGAAGAGATAATTTATAACATTGGTAATGAATATAATAATATTTTGAGCTAGAAAATATACCGTCAAATTATTATTTTTCTCCTCTTTTAATATATATAGTTGTTACCAATTTTTTCTTCTTGATCTATCTAGAGATGTATGATTTAAGATCAATTTTATTCCAAAATATACTCTAAATTGTTTTCGTAATCTTTTTTAATTAAAAATTGTGATCTTCACATATATTTGATTTTTCTAGGATTTCTCTATCTTAATGCAACATTGTTTGTTTTAATTTCTCATTCTCATCTTAGTGTGATGATTTATAATATTTTATGTTTTGAAGCGATGTTTCTTTGATTCATATCAAAAGTTTTAATTTTGATATATCAATCTAAGAGAGAAAAACAAGAAGAAGAAAATTGTTATTAATATTAATTAACCATAGTGGGACTCATGCATGCACCATCATAATATGAAAATGGAAATGCTCAAAATAAACGTGTTTTGTGTGTATTTTATTTCATTTATATACAATAGTAGTTACTAAAAAAAATGGGAACAATATTAATTATTGATCTAACCTGTTGATCAGAAAGGTTCTGGGCCAGCAAATCCTTCACTTGATGAATTTTTGGTTGAGTAGAACGGTTGAATTGAGCAGCAATCACCAACGGAGGGGGGGGGGGGGGGGGGGGGGTTGTACCTGCAGGCGCTCTGATGCTTAAGTCAGTGGAGTGAACAAGTACAGAAAGTGAGAGTGAGTAAAAAATAGAATCGAATAGAATACCTGACCCTCCAGTGAAGGAGCATATTTATAGATCCCCCAGCGCTGGGTCAAGATCCTCTTAATGGGCTGTGCACAACGGCCCAATAGGAGAGACTGTCAGGATTTCTCCTTTGTTGGAGTAAGGAACCAGCATTTAGTCCTTATCCTGGTGATGAGCTGTCCCGTATTGCGGGGGAAAGCCGTTGAGCTCATCGTGAACGTGCCCTGATTAATAGGGACACGTGGGAATTGAGGCAACGTATCAGATCCGAGCAGGGAGCTCAAAGACCGTTGAGGAGAAGCTCCTATCTGTATGCGTCGAGCAGGAGCTCTGAGATCCTTGTGTCGAGCAGGGAGTGGATTGGGCCAGCTCTAGGCCCAGTCCAGAACAATTATTAAAAAAATAATTAAACAAAGAATAGCACACTATAAATATTTTAAGAGTAATGCGATTTAGTAAGAAATATTTATATAAGAAAAAGAATTAGAATCCACAAATTAAATTATGGAATTTGACCAATAAAAAGTTGGCTAACCATATATAAGAAAGTGATTATAATTAGACCAATTAAATGTTGTCACATAAAATTCTTCTCTTTCTTGCATAAAAAAATTCTTACTAACTAGCATTCTTCATATAATAATGAATATTGTTAGAAGTAATTTATATTTTAAGGGTATTTTAGTATTTTGTTGTGTTGTCCTTATGACCTAGTTTTGTGTATAAATAGACTAGTAGTTATGACATCATTGTATTCAGATTTATTCTTCACTTTTGTAGCCGTCATTGCAGAACATTTAATAATATTCTCTTTTCTATTGATTTATCACCTTTGTGCACCAACAATTGGTATCTAGAGCTCCGGTTCGAATCCACGGGAAACACGAGTGAAACGTGAGGCGTTGTGTGATTGATTTCGTTTCTTGAATTCAAGTTGAATCTTGAACGAAATTGTAACAGAATCACATTTTCTGATTCTGCGGGATTGGGAAACACGAGTGTTAGTGAGATTTAAGTGAACGCACAAAGGTTGACAATGAACGGAAACGGTGGTATGAGTACCAAGCTTCCAGTGTTTGATGGTAAAAACTGGAATCGTTGGATGAAACAAATGATTGTTCTGTTCGGTGCTCAAGATGTGCTTGAACTTGTCACTGAAGGCTACGTTACACATAACCACAGAAAGTCGATTTGCGGACAAGTACCTTCGCACACCTGGCTCGGGAAAGAACACCAATTTCCGAGCACAATCTAGTATAACATAATGATAAGATAGCCAATCCATCCCGAGAATGATCTCGAGAGATATAAGCGGTAAACACACCAAATTGACCAGAAAATCTCTATTCTGAATCACTACCAAACAATGCAAGCATGCAGTATTTACTACCAAATCCTTAGCAGGAGTCAAGACATTCAAATCAAACGGAAGAACAGAAACATTCAAGTTTAAACGATTTGCACATGCCAAAGATATGAATGAGTGGGTTGCCCCCGTGTCAATCAAAGCAGTTAAAGAATTACCTGCAATGTGACAGCTCTCGTGAATGGCATTGCTAGCCTGCCCACTCACTTCTGTGCCCATACAGTAAGCACGTGCCTTTGCCGCAGGTCTGGTACCTTGTGAGCCTTGTGCCACATTAGCCGACGGCCCGGCCTTCGGGGCTTTGCAATCCCTAGCAAAGTGTCCCGGCTTCTTGCAATTAAAACAAACATGCCCCTGATTCCGGCATTCATTCGCGTAGTGGCCCACTTCACCACACTTAAAACAGCCCTGCTTCCCGGTATTCTGAGTGTTCTGATTCACCGATCGACCCTGTCCCTTGGTATACTGTGGACGGTCATATGGCTTACTGCCTTGTTTTCCACGGTTCTGACTTTGATTCGGACCACCAGAACGACTTGGTCCCCCAGCACTAAAACCACCCTGACGGTTCACCCTTTTGTTTCTCATATCTTCAACCTCTTGGCACTTTTCAACCAAGACTTGAAATTGCCGAATACCCAATGGCACAACCGCATCCTGCAGTTCGTACCTCAGCCCATCTTGGAAGCGACGACACATATAGACCTCATCAATCCCATCCCTAAAGAAGCGGAAGAAACGGGATAATGATTCAAACTTCTTGGAATATGCCTCCACATTCATACTCCCCTGTCGTAGTCTCAGAAACTCCTCACCGTACCTTTCCCTTGCAGTCTCAGGGAAATACTTAGCCAGGAACCTCCTCTTGAAGTTCTCCCAGTTAATCTCCTCATATGCATTTTCCATAATCAGACGGGTGTTCCTCCACCAAAATTCGGAACCCCCAAGCAGCTGATAGGTAGCTAGAACTACCTTCTCCCCCTCCGGACAATGAATTGCCCCGAATATCCTCTCCACAGATTGGAGCCACAAATCAGCAGTTTCCGGACCTCCCTCCCCATTAAACTTAGGAGGAGTTTGGTGGTTGAAATTCGAAAGAAGCCTAGATCCAGCCGCAAGTATTTCCCGTTCGCGCTTTTCCAGATCTCTCTGCGCCTTAGCATGGCTCTGAGCAGTCACAGCCGCTGCCATTGTATGCATGGCATAAGCCATCTGATTCACATCCACATTGTCCGTCATAGGTACAGTAGGTGCCCTTCTTGGAGGCATTCGATTTCTGCACAATACCAATTCTGATTAGATCCTTAGTCATACAATTCTGAATCCTAACAGAATATCTCACACCACGGATTACTAACTCGAAACCCGACACAGAACAAACACTAGAACTAACTCCACACTAGTTACGTTCTAACCGACTCTGGACTAACGACTCAAGTATACACTTTCCCTTTGAAGATTTAAAGCCGGGCTCTGATACCAAAATTGTAACACCCCGTTTTCATAACGCAAAAAGGGCATTATTTTTTTTTTTTTTTTCTTTAACAAACGCTCAGAGTGCGCAAAACATTTTTAATTGAGCCGACATTAAATATTACAAACGAACCATATATATATCACACCATATATATATATTGTATTCGAAAATGTTAAGTGTAAACCTGAATAATTACAATCCATAAGTCTATGTGCTTACAAGCACTAACTAACCAAAAGAAGTTAGAATGTCCTATGCTAAACAAAAAGCACAGTGCACAAACACACCGGCGCATAGTCTAACTAAACTACCACTCCAGCTTCAACACGAGCTCACTAAGGCCTAGAGCTGCCAACACCGTCCTCTCGACCTACATCGTCATCTGGGGTGGGATGAGCCCGCAAATGAAAGAAAGGGTCACCACAAAATAAAAGTATATATATATATAACCGGTGCAAGAGATTGTACACATAACAAATATTTCCACAAAGCACAAGAGAAAACTCTTAAAACATTCAACAATTCCCACCAACGGGCTTATATATATAATGCACAACAAGCCTAATGCAGACTTCTACAATGGGTGTGGTACTACCAGAGCTACCACATGCAAATGAATTCCGGAATTACTAATCATAACCAATAAAACCGCAAAGGGTTAAGGTGGATCCACTCACGCAATCACACCCCGTGGTCCACTCACGCAACCACTTATTGTACTCAAAAAGATCCCGTAGGATTTTGGGTGGGTCCACTCACGCAACCAACACCCCGTAGTCCACTCACGCAACTACGCACAATGAATGCATGAGCATACTATCCCCTACATATGCTAATGCCACACATACATACCTCTCAAGCATATGTAACTAAATCATAGCAATTCATACATATATTTTCCAAATCATATGTAAATTGCACAAGTAATGTAAACACGTTCTCATCAACGAGCATACATAACACAAATATGCCAAGCACGCCAACACACATCACTAAAATAACCAACATGCTGTATCTCAGTGAAAAGACAGAAATAAAGTGGAGCCCTTACCTCGGCAAGCTTCCGTCAACAACACACGCTCAAATAGCACAACGCGCTTCCTAAAACAAGCAGCGTAACAATCAATACATTGTTCTCTAACCAATCGTATTGAAACTACACCAAAACCCCAAAAACCTAATGGTTCCTAAGGAAAAACCACTCTTTCGGACATCGAACCAAAAACTACCGTATTGATCAACCCCCATGAGTTATTTGTACTATTTTTAGGACCCAAAACAATTGCCAAAAGTCTTAAATAATTTGAAATGCAAAATGGCCGTTTTCTTGCGTTATAAGTTACGTACTTTCCGAGTACCCGAAAAACTCGTTTCCAATCCCAACCACTTCCATAAATTAATAAAAAGGGATTAGAATGTTAAAAACCAAGTTTAGAAATCAAAATCCAAAATCTCAACTCCCAGAGCTCGCCCTGGCGAGTTGGTGGCGAGTGAAGGCAGAGAGTACTGGTCTTACTCGCCCTGGAGCTCGCCCTGGCGAGTTGTCATGACCTGTGACACTCGCCCTGGCGAGTAACCACTCGCCCGGCGAGTTGCACCTGTCATGACAGCACAAGACAGCAACTCACACCACCTTTTTTCCACCCAAACCTAGTTTGATTCTATTAGTTCCCAACACTTTATCAAGGCATAAAAGCAAACCATTTTCATAAATTAAGCAACACATTTCCGAAAGCATGTTGGTTGCTTCGAGTGCAAGTTATTTGATTTTTCATTTCCAAAATCAAAACCAAATCCAAGCACAAGTTTTATTACGGGCCTTAACCGTCCGGTAATCATTTTCAAACATGTTTTCAAGGTAAAAAGCGACACCACATGTCACAAAAGTTTTAAACCACTTTGACCTCAAAACACTACTCAAAACTCTTAGGAAAATATTTTCATAAACCTCAAAATATTTTTCATCGGATTTTCCAAAACAAAACCATACAACGCATTTCCCTTTCGCCCAAAGGTTCAAAGACAACTTTTCTTTTCAAAACCTTACAACATAACCTCATGAAATGGATCAATACATAAACAAACTAAAACCCTAACTTTTCTCATGAGATTTTTTCACCAACTCATGGAAAACAAAAACAACAAAGTCTAGCATGCTTACTAGACTCTCATGAACAACTTTCATGAAACAAGAACTAGCAAGAACAACCCTTCTCACCAAACCCTCTTAAGAACATATACCCAAAAACCTCACAACTCTAAAAATCTACCAACCTAGGAGATGAGAAGAGAGGGTTACCTTAAGCAAGTGATTCTCTACAACTTTCCACTAAGCTTCCAAGCTTGAAATGGAGTGAAATGGTGAGAAAAGGAAAATTTAGTGAAGGTTAAGGTTGAGTAATGGAGTTCCACGTGAAAGAGAGAAAGAATGGAGTGAAATTTATGATTTTCTTAAGTCCACAAGTCATAAACCTCCTTACTATTTAAAAAGCTCTTGATAGCCAAACCACCCTTGGATCAAAAACACAATGCCAAGCTTAAACCCTAGCCATTGGATCAAACCAAAACAAACCCACTTGAGATCACACTCAAAACCTCATAGAAACACTCACACGTTCAGCTCTCGCGCGACGCGACGAACGTAAAACACAAAAACCTAAAACTTACGGAAAGAACGTCTAACGTTTTTCCATTCCAAAACTTATCGCCGAATCTTATTCCGCGACTGTAATTTTCTTCCATACCTTAGAAAATTAATCTCAGAATATATCCTAACTCGCGCAGATATATAAAACTTCCAACCGAAACCTCACTCAAAACAGACGCAATAAGATTTTACAACGACGGGTAAAATCCTACTCGTTTTTCCAAAAACAAGAATAATCCAAAACTTATTATTCTGAAACCACAAGTAACTTCTTATACAAGAAACAGGATCACAAGACAAAAGTCTGTACAATTACAGTGCACGAGCACAAAACAGACTCAATAACAGCAAACTCTTATAATTACACGATGTTTCATCACACGAACACATCGAAACCCTAATATTCCTTAAACCAACTATACAAGAAATCTTGGGTCTTACAATACTACCCCCCTAAAAGAAGTTTCGTACTCGAAACTTAGACGTCGTCAAACAAACTGGGGTATAACTCTTTCATCTTACTCTCGAGCTCCCAGGTGGTATCTCCTGTAGCCTCGTTCCATATTACCTTCACTAAAGGTATCTCTTTCGTCCTCAGACGCTTCATCTTCTTATCCGCAATCTTGATTGGCGAAACCTCAAACGACAAGTTATCCCTCAACTGGATATCATCCGGTGTGATCACATGTGATGGATCCGGTGTATATTTCCGCAATTGCGACACATGGAACACATCATGAATCAAAGATAGTACCGGTGGCAACGCGATCCGGTATGCTACCTTCCCAATCCGCTCCGTAATCTGATAAGGCCCTATAAACTTCGGAGTCAACTTCTTTGCTTTCAAAGCCCTTCCAACACCCGTTGTTGGAGTAACACGGAGAAATACGTGATCTCCCTCCTCAAACTCTAAAGGCCTCCGACGCCTATCCGCATAACTCTTTTGTCGATCTTGAGCAACCTTCATCATTGCCCTTATCTTTCGGACCTTGTCCGTCGTCTGTTGTACCATTTCCGGTCCTACTAGCAAACTTTCCCCATCTTGGTACCAACACAAAGGAGTCTGACATCTCCTCCCATACAAAGCCTCATATGGTGCCATTCCGATAGTCGAATGGTAACTATTGTTGTACGTGAACTCTATCAACGGCAACACGTCGTCCCAACTCCCACGATCATCCAGCACACATGCTCTCAATAAATCCTCTAATGACTGATTTGTTCTCTCAGTTTGCCCATCGGTCTGGGGATGATAGGCAGAACTCAACCTCAGTTTCGTCCCCAACGCCTCATGCAAAGTCTTCCAAAAATGTGAAGTGAACTTTGGATCTCTATCCGACACTATACTTGACGGAATCCCATGTAACCTCACAATCTCAGCAATATACACCTCGGTCAACTTTGCCGCCGTATCCGTAATCCTTACCGGTAGAAAATGAGCGGACTTCGTCAAACGATCCACTATCACCCAAATGGAATCATGCTTCCTCCTGGTCTTGGGTAAACCAGTGATGAAATCCATAGAAATGCTATCCCACTTCCACTCGGGGATATCTAAAGACTGCAGCATCCCTGCTGGTCTCTGATGTTCAATCTTCGCCTTCTGACAAGTCAAACACGACGCCACAAACTCGGCCACATCCCTCTTCAAACCCGGCCACCAGAAATCTTGCCTCAGGTCCTGATACATCTTTGTTGCTCCGGGATGCATACTAAGCTTACTCTTGTGTGCCTCCCCTAGAATGGTGGTTCTCAAGTCCATCGCATCGGGCACACACACCCTACCATTACATCTCAAAATGTTGTCCGGTCCCACCTTGAAATCTCGGTTGGTTCCTCGAACAATCAAAGCTCTTTTCTCCATGAGAAACTTGTCCTCTTGACAATTAGCAATATCCTCCAACAAACCGTTCGAGATGGTAATCATACCCAGTCTCATATTCCCTAAGGCAAACTCTACCTCCAGGTGCAAGTCACGAAACTCTCTCAACAACTCTTGTTGACTAGCCATTTGTGCCGAACAAACCGACACACTCTTCCTACTCAAAGCATCGGCTACCACATTAGCCTTCCCCGGATGGTATTCTAAGGTAAAGTCAAAGTCTTTCAATGTTTCCATCCACCTCCTTTGCCTCATATTCAACTCCTTCTGGTCGAACAGATACTTGAGGCTTTTATGGTCACTAAACACAACGAAAGTGCAACCATAAAGATAGTGTCTCCAAATCTTCAATGCAAAAACCACGGCCGCAAGCTCCAAATCGTGCGTAGGATAATTCTTCTCATGCACCTTCAACTGCCGTGATGCATAAGCCACTGCTCTCTTGTGCTGCATCAACACACAACCCAAACCCTGATGAGACGCATCACAATAAACCTCATAAGGTTCATCTGACTGAGGTAACACCAACACCGGTGAAGTCGTCAACCGCTCCTTCAACAATTGAAAACTAAGTTCACACTGCTCAGTCCACGCAAACGGTTGATCTTTTCTCGTAAGTTGCATCATTGGTGCCACAATCTTAGCGAATCCTTCTATGAACCTCCGGTAATAACCGGCCAAACCAACAAAACTCCTCACGTCCGTCACCGTCTGCGGTTGCTTCCATGCAAGTACTGTGTCAATCTTGGCCGGATCCACGGCAATTCCCTCTTTTGATATTATATGGCCAAGGAAATTCACATCTTCCAACCAAAAATCACACTTCGACGGATTCGCATACAACTTTCTTTCCCGCAACACTTGCAAAACCATACGAAGATGCTCTTCATGCTCCTCTTCGCTCTTCGAATACACGAGAATATCATCAATGAACACAACCACGAACTTGTCCAAAAACGAATGGAATATCCGATTCATGTAAGCCATGAAGATCGCAGGTGCATTCGTCACTCCAAACGGCATCACCAAGTACTCATAATGCCCATACCGCGTCCTAAACGCCGTTTTCTGAATATCCTCATCTCGTACTCTTATCTGGTGATAACCAGATTTCAAGTCCATCTTTGAAAACACTGAGGCTCCTTTCAACTGATCCATCAGATCATCAATACGCGGCAATGGATACCGGTTCTTGATAGTCACCTTATTAAGCTTCCGATAATCCACACACAAACGGGATCTACCATCCTTCTTCTTAACCAATAAGACCGGTGCTCCCCAAGGCGACACACTAGGCCTTATGAAACCTTTCTCTAACAAGTCCTCAATTTGACTTTTCAACTCTACCAACTCGGCTGGAGCCATCCGATAGGGCGATTCCGAAATCGGACCCGTACCCGGTTGCAAGTCAATAAAGAATTCCACCTCTCTACACGGAGGAAAAGCTGGAATCTCCGATGGAAACACATCTTGGAAATCCTGAACCACTCGAATTTCCTCAATTCGGATCTCCGACGTCACCCCTAAACTAGCAAGTGAAACAATCTCAGGCTCTCCGTTACACATAACCACAGAAAGTCGATTTGCGGACAAGTACCTTCGCACACCTGGCTCGGGAAAGAACACCAATTTCCGAGCACAATCTAGTATAACATAATGATAAGATAGCCAATCCATCCCGAGAATGATCTCGAGAGATATAAGCGGTAAACACACCAAATTGACCAGAAAATCTCTATTCTGAATCACTACCAAACAATGCAAGCATGCAGTATTTACTACCAAATCCTTAGCAGGAGTCAAGACATTCAAATCAAACGGAAGAACAGAAACATTCAAGTTTAAACGATTTGCACATGCCAAAGATATGAATGAGTGGGTTGCCCCCGTGTCAATCAAAGCAGTTAAAGAATTACCTGCAATGTGACAGCTCTCGTGAATGGCATTGCTAGCCTGCCCACTCACTTCTGTGCCCATACAGTAAGCACGTGCCTTTGCCGCAGGTCTGGTACCTTGTGAGCCTTGTGCCACATTAGCCGACGGCCCGGCCTTCGGGGCTTTGCAATCCCTAGCAAAGTGTCCCGGCTTCTTGCAATTAAAACAAACATGCCCCTGATTCCGGCATTCATTCGCGTAGTGGCCCACTTCACCACACTTAAAACAGCCCTGCTTCCCGGTATTCTGAGTGTTCTGATTCACCGATCGACCCTGTCCCTTGGTATACTGTGGACGGTCATATGGCTTACTGCCTTGTTTTCCACGGTTCTGACTTTGATTCGGACCACCAGAACGACTTGGTCCCCCAGCACTAAAACCACCCTGACGGTTCACCCTTTTGTTTCTCATATCTTCAACCTCTTGGCACTTTTCAACCAAGACTTGAAATTGCCGAATACCCAATGGCACAACCGCATCCTGCAGTTCGTACCTCAGCCCATCTTGGAAGCGACGACACATATAGACCTCATCAATCCCATCCCTAAAGAAGCGGAAGAAACGGGATAATGATTCAAACTTCTTGGAATATGCCTCCACATTCATACTCCCCTGTCGTAGTCTCAGAAACTCCTCACCGTACCTTTCCCTTGCAGTCTCAGGGAAATACTTAGCCAGGAACCTCCTCTTGAAGTTCTCCCAGTTAATCTCCTCATATGCATTTTCCATAATCAGACGGGTGTTCCTCCACCAAAATTCGGAACCCCCAAGCAGCTGATAGGTAGCTAGAACTACCTTCTCCCCCTCCGGACAATGAATTGCCCCGAATATCCTCTCCACAGATTGGAGCCACAAATCAGCAGTTTCCGGACCTCCCTCCCCATTAAACTTAGGAGGAGTTTGGTGGTTGAAATTCGAAAGAAGCCTAGATCCAGCCGCAAGTATTTCCCGTTCGCGCTTTTCCAGATCTCTCTGCGCCTTAGCATGGCTCTGAGCAGTCACAGCCGCTGCCATTGTATGCATGGCATAAGCCATCTGATTCACATCCACATTGTCCGTCATAGGTACAGTAGGTGCCCTTCTTGGAGGCATTCGATTTCTGCACAATACCAATTCTGATTAGATCCTTAGTCATACAATTCTGAATCCTAACAGAATATCTCACACCACGGATTACTAACTCGAAACCCGACACAGAACAAACACTAGAACTAACTCCACACTAGTTACGTTCTAACCGACTCTGGACTAACGACTCAAGTATACACTTTCCCTTTGAAGATTTAAAGCCGGGCTCTGATACCAAAATTGTAACACCCCGTTTTCATAACGCAAAAAGGGCATTATTTTTTTATTTTTTTTCTTTAACAAACGCTCAGAGTGCGCAAAACATTTTTAATTGAGCCGACATTAAATATTACAAACGAACCATATATATATCACACCATATATATATATTGTATTCGAAAATGTTAAGTGTAAACCTGAATAATTACAATCCATAAGTCTATGTGCTTACAAGCACTAACTAACCAAAAGAAGTTAGAATGTCCTATGCTAAACAAAAAGCACAGTGCACAAACACACCGGCGCATAGTCTAACTAAACTACCACTCCAGCTTCAACACGAGCTCACTAAGGCCTAGAGCTGCCAACACCGTCCTCTCGACCTACATCGTCATCTGGGGTGGGATGAGCCCGCAAATGAAAGAAAGGGTCACCACAAAATAAAAGTATATATATATATAACCGGTGCAAGAGATTGTACACATAACAAATATTTCCACAAAGCACAAGAGAAAACTCTTAAAACATTCAACAATTCCCACCAACGGGCTTATATATATAATGCACAACAAGCCTAATGCAGACTTCTACAATGGGTGTGGTACTACCAGAGCTACCACATGCAAATGAATTCCGGAATTACTAATCATAACCAATAAAACCGCAAAGGGTTAAGGTGGATCCACTCACGCAATCACACCCCGTGGTCCACTCACGCAACCACTTATTGTACTCAAAAAGATCCCGTAGGATTTTGGGTGGGTCCACTCACGCAACCAACACCCCGTAGTCCACTCACGCAACTACGCACAATGAATGCATGAGCATACTATCCCCTACATATGCTAATGCCACACATACATACCTCTCAAGCATATGTAACTAAATCATAGCAATTCATACATATATTTTCCAAATCATATGTAAATTGCACAAGTAATGTAAACACGTTCTCATCAACGAGCATACATAACACAAATATGCCAAGCACGCCAACACACATCACTAAAATAACCAACATGCTGTATCTCAGTGAAAAGACAGAAATAAAGTGGAGCCCTTACCTCGGCAAGCTTCCGTCAACAACACACGCTCAAATAGCACAACGCGCTTCCTAAAACAAGCAGCGTAACAATCAATACATTGTTCTCTAACCAATCGTATTGAAACTACACCAAAACCCCAAAAACCTAATGGTTCCTAAGGAAAAACCACTCTTTCGGACATCGAACCAAAAACTACCGTATTGATCAACCCCCATGAGTTATTTGTACTATTTTTAGGACCCAAAACAATTGCCAAAAGTCTTAAATAATTTGAAATGCAAAATGGCCGTTTTCTTGCGTTATAAGTTACGTACTTTCCGAGTACCCGAAAAACTCGTTTCCAATCCCAACCACTTCCATAAATTAATAAAAAGGGATTAGAATGTTAAAAACCAAGTTTAGAAATCAAAATCCAAAATCTCAACTCCCAGAGCTCGCCCTGGCGAGTTGGTGGCGAGTGAAGGCAGAGAGTACTGGTCTTACTCGCCCTGGAGCTCGCCCTGGCGAGTTGTCATGACCTGTGACACTCGCCCTGGCGAGTAACCACTCGCCCGGCGAGTTGCACCTGTCATGACAGCACAAGACAGCAACTCACACCACCTTTTTTCCACCCAAACCTAGTTTGATTCTATTAGTTCCCAACACTTTATCAAGGCATAAAAGCAAACCATTTTCATAAATTAAGCAACACATTTCCGAAAGCATGTTGGTTGCTTCGAGTGCAAGTTATTTGATTTTTCATTTCCAAAATCAAAACCAAATCCAAGCACAAGTTTTATTACGGGCCTTAACCGTCCGGTAATCATTTTCAAACATGTTTTCAAGGTAAAAAGCGACACCACATGTCACAAAAGTTTTAAACCACTTTGACCTCAAAACACTACTCAAAACTCTTAGGAAAATATTTTCATAAACCTCAAAATATTTTTCATCGGATTTTCCAAAACAAAACCATACAACGCATTTCCCTTTCGCCCAAAGGTTCAAAGACAACTTTTCTTTTCAAAACCTTACAACATAACCTCATGAAATGGATCAATACATAAACAAACTAAAACCCTAACTTTTCTCATGAGATTTTTTCACCAACTCATGGAAAACAAAAACAACAAAGTCTAGCATGCTTACTAGACTCTCATGAACAACTTTCATGAAACAAGAACTAGCAAGAACAACCCTTCTCACCAAACCCTCTTAAGAACATATACCCAAAAACCTCACAACTCTAAAAATCTACCAACCTAGGAGATGAGAAGAGAGGGTTACCTTAAGCAAGTGATTCTCTACAACTTTCCACTAAGCTTCCAAGCTTGAAATGGAGTGAAATGGTGAGAAAAGGAAAATTTAGTGAAGGTTAAGGTTGAGTAATGGAGTTCCACGTGAAAGAGAGAAAGAATGGAGTGAAATTTATGATTTTCTTAAGTCCACAAGTCATAAACCTCCTTACTATTTAAAAAGCTCTTGATAGCCAAACCACCCTTGGATCAAAAACACAATGCCAAGCTTAAACCCTAGCCATTGGATCAAACCAAAACAAACCCACTTGAGATCACACTCAAAACCTCATAGAAACACTCACACGTTCAGCTCTCGCGCGACGCGACGAACGTAAAACACAAAAACCTAAAACTTACGGAAAGAACGTCTAACGTTTTTCCATTCCAAAACTTATCGCCGAATCTTATTCCGCGACTGTAATTTTCTTCCATACCTTAGAAAATTAATCTCAGAATATATCCTAACTCGCGCAGATATATAAAACTTCCAACCGAAACCTCACTCAAAACAGACGCAATAAGATTTTACAACGACGGGTAAAATCCTACTCGTTTTTCCAAAAACAAGAATAATCCAAAACTTATTATTCTGAAACCACAAGTAACTTCTTATACAAGAAACAGGATCACAAGACAAAAGTCTGTACAATTACAGTGCACGAGCACAAAACAGACTCAATAACAGCAAACTCCTATAATTACACGATGTTTCATCACACGAACACATCGAAACCCTAATATTCCTTAAACCAACTATACAAGAAATCTTGGGTCTTACATTGGTTGACTTTGACTCTGGGAAGAGTACAAAGATCATATGTGCCGATGATAAATACCTTAATGCTGAAGGTATGGGAAATGTCAAAGTAATTCTGAACGATGGAAAAGCAGCATTGATTCAGAATGTGTGGTATGTACCTGGCATAAAAAGCAATCTGATGAGTGTGGGACAACTGATTGAGAAAGGTTTTTCAGTTACCATGAAGGACAATCTTCTGAAGCTGTATGATCGTAATCAGAAGCTGATTATGGAGTCAAAACAGGGAAGGAACAGGACATTCAAAGTGAATGTCAGAACTGCAGACTCTGAATGCCTTAGTGCAACAAGTGTTGAGAAGGATAGTGAGATGTGGCACAAAAGATTTGGTCATCTGAATTTCAGAAGCCTGGGGCATCTAAAATCAAAGAATCTGGTACATGGAATTCCTACAATCAAGAAACCTGAGAAGTCATGCAAGGTGTGCATGGAAGGGAAGCAACCAAGACTGTCATTTGCATCAGAAGTAACTCCAAGAGCAAAACATGCCTTGGGAGTAGTACATTCTGATGTGTGTGGTCCATTTCCAGTAGCATCGATTGGAGGGAACAAATACTTTGTGTCATTTGTAGATGAATTCACTAGAATGACATGGGTATCCCTGATAAAGTTCAAACACGAGGTGTTTGCTGAGTTTCAGAAGTTCAAGGTGAAAGCTGAGAAACAGAGTGGTCAGAAGCTGAAGATTCTCAGAACTGATGGTGGTGGTGAGTTTAACTCTAATGAGTTTAAAACCTTATGTGAGGATAATGGAATTGAGCATGAGGTTACTGCTCCTTATACTCCTCAACACAATGGTCTTGCTGAATGAAGAAATCGCACTTTACTTGATATGGTGAGAAGCATGCTGAAAGAGAAGAAGCTTCCTCATAATTTATGGGGTGAAGCTGTTGCAACTGCATGTTATGTGCTCAATAGATGTCCAACGAAGAAGCTGAAAGAAATAGTTCCTATTCAGAAGTGGACTGGAGATAAGCAAAGTGTTAGTCATCTGAAGGTGTTTGGTTCTGTTTGTTACAAACATGTCCCAGATGCCAGAAGACAGAAGCTGGATGATAGAAGCAAAGTAATGTTATTGGTGGGGTACCACAGTACAGGTGCGTACAAGCTCTATTGTCCAGAGACTAATAGAATTGAATTCAGCAGAGATGTCATTGTGAAGGAATTAGAAACTTGGGATTGGAACAAAACTCAATCCAATTCTAATGTGATAATTCTTGAAGGAGACTCTGAACGAGATTCAGACTCTGAAGGAGAGTCAAACTCTTATGGAGACTCTGAAGGTGGTCCTGAAGGTGACTCTGAAGGTTAAGGTTCTGAAGGAGAAACTTCAGTAGAAAGAAGCTCTGACGATAGCACTTCTGAAATTCCAACTTCTGAAGGAAACTCTGTGGAACAAGATCAGAGACCACAGAGAATCAGAAGCATCCCAAGAAGATTTGCAGAGTTTGATATGCTACAAGACACTGAAGTAGACTCTGAGGGAGAAGCTATTCAGTGTGCAATGTTAGTAGACTCTGAACCAGTGAGTATAGAGGAGGCTCTTAAGCAGCAAGTCTGGTTGCAGGCCATGAAAGAAGAACTTGATGCTATAAAAAATATTGTGAGAAACATTCAATAAAGTTGCTCTTTCAAGTGCATGAACGCTACCATTTACTTAATGCCTAGTGAAAATAATTATAAAGTCAATATAATAAATTGTTGTTGAACAGGTGTTCGTGATGCGTTTTGAATTGTTTTCGAGAAGAAAAAAATTATCTAATTCAAAATTAAAATTACATGGCGTTTAGTTCGATTTTAGATGGATCATTAAAAAAATCCATTCCAATTTAATGGGATATAATTTGCATCAATTTTTAAATATCCAAATTAATATTGTGTAAAGAAATATATTAATATTAATCTAGGCTGAGATTTTTGGTGGTCCTCTGACAAATCTAGAATTTGGACCCAAACAAATAAGTTGTATAAAAAAAATTCAATTAGTAAAAAATATTGAATTTTTTATTTAATATCCAAATACTCACAAATTAATCCTACAACCATTTTCTTTGTAAAAAAATAATCCTACGGCCATTTTTATATACAAGTCACTAATAATTATATTTACATAAAATGGACCATTCGATAAAATTGTTTGACAGGTCTACCCTCCAATCCGTCAGCCCTCCAAGAAATAGGGTAGGGTGACATTTTAAATTTGACTATATCTAAATTTGGTTCACTTTATTTTCGACGGATTAGAAACGGGACAAACCTAATTAGAGATTTCATTCTCTCTTACATGTACGAGTTGATTTTTGCTTTTTAAAAAGAAAAATCACACATTGGCTATGAGAGTTGAGTGTCACGTCAATAAGTAATCTCCCCTCAATGTTAATTATTGATGAAATTAGAATGCAACTTCCAAATAATAAATGAAAAAAATGCAAGGGATTAAAATCTTTTAAAAAATTATCAAATAGTTAAAACCACATTATTACAATTCATAAAGGATAAAAAATGCAATTAAACATTGCTAAAAAAAATATATTTTAGCAACAAAAAAAAAACACTGGATCACTTCAATCAAACAAGTCTAAAAATATGACTAAATTGATCTCACTAATAATATTATATCATTGTTAAATTGAAAAATATCAATATATTCGTCTTTTGTGACATTGTATTCATGTTTTAATTGTAAGTAAGAGAGAGAACGTTTATACAATGATTGATCTATATTTTTTTTGACAAAAGAAAACTTATATCATTTCATTATTTAATATTATAGTAATACAAAGAGGGAGCGATTCAACAATATATCGACTAGACCATAACAAGACTGCTATAGCAAGTATATGAGCAACTATATTGATTGATCTCTATTAACCACTATTTTTTCCATCCTCTAAACATAGATGCCTAAAATAAATTTGGTCCATATTAGTTAAACCAATTCCATTGCATTGATTTAGAGCTTCACGAATGCTTCACTTCAAGCCATCGCGGGTAATTGTTGGAGAGTCTCATTATATAGCACTACACATAGGTGGCTTAGAGAAATTAGCATGATTGGGGTTCATTTGAAAATTAAATAGGGGGATCACGGTTGAATAATCAACTCTAGCTAGCTATAGCTATGAAGGATAATAAAAATATTATAGATGGGGTAAGGGTACGTTAGATTAGTTAGAAGAGTGACGCATATTTTAATTTGATGCTACTTCTCATCTGATTTCCTTGTCTTTTCACTCATTTAAAAATATATATGCTCTCATATATTATATTACTATATATCTAATCATTCATCTCCATTTTCAAACACCTTCATTTTCAATCTAATCATTCAATTAAATTATTATTTTATATTGTTTGATTTGCATGTAAGAAGGTACCAATGTTTAGTAATAGTTCAGCCATATGATAAAAAAATGAGACACTTGGCAGAATTATTTGAGGACCATAGAAAATTAAGTTAAAATGCTATTTGTATTAGTGTTATTATAATTGCATTCTGTCATGGATACAAAGTGCACCATCTAACACTATAATAGAGTAAGATTAGATATAGTTTTTATTTTTAGTCTTTGCGATAGAATTTAAGATTAGAATTAATTAAATAATTAGATATATATGTTTAAGTTAGATGTAATTTTTATTATTTGAGCTTTTATTAGGTAGGTGTTTTAGTTGTTGGTTGATTAGTCAGACCTTTTAGTCCATGTACCTCTTACTCTATTGTTCACTATTTACATTGTATATGTAAGTAATTTCAATGAGACATTTGAAGTTATGTTTTATTTTTTGTAGTTAAATTCCTTGTTTGTTGTTTCTTAGTCTTTAGTTAAGGATTCCGTAACTTTGATAGGTTTAGCTTAAAATATATAGCCTGTCACTTTGGTTGATTAGTTGTGTCTTTCCACTATTTATTTACAATATATAATGAAACAACATTTGAAGTTAACATTTGAAGTTAACAAATGAAGTGAATGAAATAAAAAATTATACTTACGAGTAAAAGCCATTAATTTGTATCTTAATTTAGAGAAACTTGATTGAATGAAATATTGAAAAGAAGGAGGATCCTAATTATTATCTTATTAATTATATGTTTATTGGACCTTTTTTAGTCTCTATTTTATTATATGCATGCGCGTCAATGTTACTTTTTTTAAGGGCATCTCCAATGGGGAGAGCTTAGATAGGTGGCTTAAGTTACTTTTTGTAGACCCAAATTGCCATGTATGATCTAAGCAATTGATAAGCAACTTTAACCAATTCTACTCCAATGACATTAAAATAAGCAACTCATATTTGACCCCATCAATTTTTATATATTTTTTATTTTCCCTTAATTTTGATTCAAATAATAAGTATGGGCCCACTAATCCATATTAAAATAATGAATTTTATTGCTAAGTCACCCAAAGTAAGAGTTGCAGCATGAAATTTTATCCCTTATTTCTAAGCAATTTTGAATGCTATGTTATGTAACTCCAATGGTAAAATAAAATAAGATATGGTGGTTAAGCTTTAAGAATTCAATAAGACACTTGCATTAGAGATGCCCTAATATCCTTGTCCATTTTAATCAACAGGAAGAAATTTTGTCAAGAAAAAAAAAACTACTCTATATGAATAAATGCAGCAAGTATTGTGATTGTGATGAATGGTTAACACACAAGGCCAAGGGAGATTGAAATGCAGCAATTACTAGTAGTATACTATTAATAAAGACCAAGTCAACTAAGCGCTCCTCTTGCTAGCTGTTGCTGTCAACCACAAAAAGAAAGGAAGCTCCTCTTACTGCTGCCTGCCTGTATTTAGACCATAAACAAGCAGCATACATATGCCATATGGCTATCACTATCAATATATATATTTTCATTACTATTACGTCGCCACTTATTGTCTCATATCATATTCTCAATATTCCACGACACACAGTAAAGTTGAATGCGACGGACAATTGCTTCTTTGCTTTCAATAAACATATTAAATCATACAAAATATATAGCCCAGTGGACCACCAGTGCTACCTCTATTTATTTATCGTATAGTCTTAGCACAACCCTACCTACCTTAAGTGTATCAACTAAAATGGCTATTTCACTGACTGACCTCGCTCATAATTATTTTTAGTCCAGGTGGTAAGAGATATCAGTCAGTTCCATTGGTTTGATATTTAACTTTTGTACATGCACAAAATTGGTTGAGATAAGAGAACATATCTTATGTGTATAACGTGTTATTTGATAGAGATTAGTGGCCGCTATGGAGGTAAAAACTACGTATCAATATTCGCCCGCTAATCAAACAATTGTATTGTATTATTATCTTTTATTTTACATTAAATATATTTTTTTAAAAATGTTATATAAATAAGTCTTTTAATCTATTTATTTTTTTTTTTTAGAAAATATTTATGTATTTTTTTAACAATGCAAAAATCTAGTGTTTAAAAAATTAATATCGTTACATTTTTAAATTATATTCTTAATTTTTTAAAATGATAGTTAGGTTATACAGAATCAAGTACAAGTACTAATACTATACATCGTACAAAAGCTACGTATACTTTGAGTTAGAACCACCGAAACCAGTTCATGTGAGGATATAAGTAAATTGATTATTAGAACTTAAAGACTCATATAAAAGTGTAAGATACATTTACAATACTACAAAAAATTAGGAACATCTATAGATTAACAGAAGATGATATATTTTACATCTATGGACACTTAAATGATTATCTACTCCTCATAGAAGAGCGAATTTGCCAAAACTCAGAAGGCTCATTTGATATACATCTTGATCTCACCCATACGAATCACAATACAAAGAATCCGGAGGAAAATATTTAATCTGGTTCATGTCACGTTCAGCACAAAGTAAGCATTATGTTGACCTAATAGATCAGATTATGCGACCTTCCATTACTTGATCTTTAACAGTTAGATCTTTCAATATTTTTTTCAAGGCACTATGACATCTGAAAGTATTCAATTGACTTCGGTAAGAATATATCAATCATTTAGGTTTAAGAAATGAAAAAACAACCTAGTTATAATTTGGCGTACCTCCAAGGGAGATGATCAAGGAACATGGATGGTGAAACAATAATATCTTTGAAACTTTCTCTGTTTGCCACATAAGCTCTATAACATCTCCCGCTCTCCTGCGTTCTCCAAGACATCCTAAAATCAGTTTGAGGTCTTTTCTGGTCTGGGACAATATGAATTATAAATCCTGGCAGATACATCTCTGGGGGATCATCAGCAGACTGATTTTCAGAATTTGGAACAGAATCGATAAACTGAGACACAGGATCATCTCTTGACTGTATGTCTGTAGCAAAATGATTTGTAAATTCAGCATTATTGATTTCAACAATATGGTCCTTTGCCCTAGTATCAGACCAGAGTGAAAACTCATCATCATGCTCATTGTTGCCTGCATTATAACCAAAATAAACAACATTATACTATCACCCCGCGAACAATTTAAAATAATAAAATGTTTTGCAATCTGCACTCCAAAAGGATGCATATATTCACCATGGTCGGCTGTAACAAGAAGATCCCTTTTAATAGCCTCAGTCCAGAGTGAAGCTTCTTCATCCATTTGTTTGTTGCTGCCTGCGGAATATAGCGGAAATCTTTTCAGAAAAGGAACCTCTTACCAACCTAGTTTGATAAATGATGAAGTGATACACGTGACTTTGATCACTAATAATAGTACCAATATGGAGTATTAGTTATTAAGATAAACAACCTTTATTATCAATGTCACGCTGTGCTTCATGCTCTGCCTCTTGATCATTTCTTTCATATTGGCTTATATATAGAAACCGACGAGCAAGTCTGAAAATTATGGCACTGTCAGCTTTAGGATCTTGTGCCAGTGATTTGATTGCAGCTGCCCTTAGCCTCATAATGGATCCAATTGAAAGGCGGGATGAAAACTCATTTCCATATATAATGCTGCATCATTAACAACCAAAGGAAACAGCAAAAGAAGCTGAAAGTGTTGCCAAAGAGAATCAACCACAATCAAACTTTTTACTAGTAGAATTACCTTGTTATAAATGACGAACATGCATTAGCCACAACTAAATCCACACATGGGAGTGGCCCATATGAGTAAACATGCAGATTGGGGTATCGGTTATAAAGCTGTAAAAAAATTCGGCAATTTATTTAAGAATAAAATCAAACGTTTACAAAGATAATACAGCGAGTAAAAATCATGGCACATAAAATGCCAACCTTAAGGAAACAATAGGAAAAAAAAGAAACACATTAACAAGAAACAAACATGAAAATGATGTGAAAAATTACTTCATCAACTAAGTGTGCACGATAGAACTGAAAGAGTCTTAATTTTCAGTGATATAATTGTTATCATTTTAGAACTTTAAGTGCTCAATGTATAAATTGGATATTAAAGGAACGAGTTATGATTTAATGGGTTTAAAAATTATTGCAGCAGAGTTCATTAAATAACCTCCCATGTATGGAGGTTCTCTGCAATTCTTCACTTCTGGTCTTGGCCAATATTTGTTTGATTATTTCTTACAGATAATAATTATTTCACAAAAGTCTTTGGAAGTGAAGGGTACTGGGGGATCCTTCAATCCAAGAGGAGAGCTAATAGAAATAATATCTAGACCAACAAGAACTAAATTAACGTATATCTAATTTATTTTTCAGGACAAATACATGAGCTGAAACAGAAGCCATATTATGCTTATTTTTACGTACTATAATAAGTAATAACATGTCATTGGCGTAACCTATGTTAGATTGTCTCTTTAGATTTTAGAAGGACTCGTTTCTTTGTCTCATTAGGATTAAGAGTTTAGTATTAGTATAAATAAGGATTAGTGTTTTGTTGTTTGTGGCGAGATTCAATGTATCTTTCAAAAGCAATATCAATGTAGTTTCCATATACAATTTTTTTTTTTCATTTACCAATAAGGAAACAAGTAAGGAAAGTAGGAAACATGGAATGTTTGTTTTACATATACAGTTTTTTTTCAGAATAGACTTTCAATGAAGACCTGGTTCTGTATGCAATCAAAATGGATGATTATGCTTACTGAAGAAACAAATAGAAGGTAAATTCAGCCGTTAAAAGTTAGAAATGCCATACTCGCAGTCCAAGCAATGCAGCTATAGCACCCCCAAGTGAATGTCCAACGATGCGGATATTATACCCAAAGCATTCACAGCCAAATCCCAGTAATTTAGAAAGAAACCCATAGGATTCATTGTCTGTATTTCCATGTCGGAAATAAATTAATGTTAGAAAAGGAGTTTGTGTTATGTAAGAAAGGCAAAAAAAATTAAATAAATTTCAATTTTAGTTGGGAAAAAGTATGATGTTTTACTCAATCATGTAACCATTCAATGGTGACAATTTAACTCCCACAATAACCAAGTGTCCGTCATAGAACCATAAGCATTTCTTACCATGCTCTCCAGGGTTTCCTTCAATCTGCATAAAAAGCTCTCGTGCAGCCTCAACTATACCCGAATGCCCATAGTGGGGGAATGATGAAGCCACATTTTTGTGTATATCAGAATGAATGTGGTTGCAGCTGCAACAAGAAACTTAAAATAGTGACACGAGAGACCAGAGTATTACATTGGAACATGTAAAATACCTTTAAAGTTTGGGGCAAATAATTAATTACACATTGGAACCAAAACTCTAAGATACAAAAAGAGAAGACACAACAATTCTAAAATATGTGACGTCATTTGCAGTTGCAGCTCCTAGTTATGAGACCAACTGCAGAGTCATTTGAAAACCATATTTCTGATATGACTACAATGCCAGAGAATATGCAGCTGTCCTAAAATATGTGAGCCACTTATTTCAATGAAGATATGATGATGCTAACAACAAAGTTAAAAGCAATAGCTCCCTCTCCCCCTCTCGAGGAAAATCTTGCATGTGATTCTGATATAATGCATTTCTTTATTCGTATGGTGTAAGCATATGGGCTCTTACAGTGTCTAAAACTTGTGTGAATTTATAAACGAATTAATTGGGGGTTTTTGTCTTTTCACCTGCACCCTAAATACCGATTCATGTTTCAGAGTGTATTCAAAGTATGAAAAAGAGAGAGAATAAAAAATACTTTATCAAACCAGACAAGTCTTCTGCAGAAAGGGTGCATTCCTTGCATAATCCATCGGTTATTAGGTCCTCGGGGGTTTCAGTTCCACGTATAGCAATTACTACAGTTTGAAGATGATGTAGAACCACAATAAAATATGCAGCTTCACACTTAACCTGGTATGGGTATGAGCCAAAAAAAAAACCTTTATACTTGTCGACTCTTTCGGTAAAACATAAAAAACTAAAGAAAAACTAAAAATTCAATCACAATATAATACACAAATACTTTTCCCATTGGATCCATTTTGCTAAAGTGAACAACTCACTTTAGAGTGTAAAGTGAGTAATGTCAAATGTTGATGCATAAATTAATGGTTTGTTGTAAATAAAAATTTATATTGTGTAGTTATTTGTATATATTTTATCCATCCTGTTAATTAGGCTCATTAGGTATAGCATAGTCTATTTAAACACTTTAGTGATTGTACTCAAACACACTTTTGAAATAATGTTCAATAAATTATTCCACAATTATACATGGTTGATAATATATACACATATTGAAATAATATTTCTATATATTTTGTTTTAGTTGTACTTGCACAAAAGTTATACGCTTCAAGGTTTGTCTCCATATATCTATCTTTCCATTTATTTCCTCTCTTGATTGACCAACCAAGAGTCTTATCTGCAAAAAAAAAAAGAAAATGCAGAATGGTGTTGTCTGTTGGATCTGTTTACGTCCTATAGGACATATACATTGATACCGTTGGTTAGAAAAATCTTCCTTGTTTCTTGTGAGTATGTTTTATTATTGAAGACGAGATTCATTCAACGAAATTCAAAAATAATGGATTCTCAGCATTATGTTATTTATTAACTAGTAACTGTGTCCCTTTTCATCTTCATAAAACAAAAAGGTCTTTCCTACTCGATTTCACTCTTTTTCATTATGTATGGTAAGCCTTTG
The DNA here is from genome assembly GCA_030408175.1 of Trifolium repens. Classification (NCBI taxonomy): domain Eukaryota; kingdom Viridiplantae; phylum Streptophyta; class Magnoliopsida; order Fabales; family Fabaceae; genus Trifolium; species Trifolium repens. Next base: position 67,225,015 of record CP125836.1, read on the forward strand.
TCTCCTCGTGTACAGCACATTTGGACATTTAAATTCTCTAACCTGGATTACTCTCCCATGTCTGAGTGCTTCCGGAGGCAAATTTGCATACTTTAGAAAGGCTGCAGCATGACCTCGCCACCAGTTATCGCCATCCAAAACAGGTCGTCTGAGAAAATATGGGCACAACTATTCAGATGTCATCTACAAAATTTATGAGCTCACTGACATTAATTTGATCATGTATAGTATATACAAAATGTGGATCTACTAAACTACTTTCATATGGTAGGTGGTATACGGTTGATTGCTTGGTAATTGGGGTGGGGTAGTTAAGGAGTGGAGTGAAAAGGAGGTTGGGGGTTCTACCCCCGCCCACAACATAACACTAATATATACTATCCATTGTCATTCCGAAGAAGAAGAAGAAGAAAATACTTTGATATTGTAAGTTTTGTTTCTTTTGATGAAAGACATATCAACAAAGTTAAGAAAAAAGCTACAGAGATAGGGAAAAGTATCATTCTAAAGAAACTGAATGGAAAAGAATGAGTGGAGAAACAATCAAATTAGAGAAACACTTGCACACCAATACAGAAGATCCCTCCAACCGTGTCATGTATTTTGATAGTAACACTTTTTTCAGACCTCAAAGACCATTTCTTGCACAGAAATACAGAAGATCCCTCTAACCACATCACATATTTTGATAAGTAATATATTTTTCGAAGTCCAATGACAATTTCTATGTTACAAAGAACATGAGTCAAGGCAAAAAACATGAAATTTGAAAAAGAATATTTGAAGCTACTACGGATTAAGTTATATACACCATAATTCATAAAGTTAAAAATTGAACAAATCACGGCCACCTGTTGCGTGCCCAAGGAGACAAAACCCCTTGTCTGTAGAGCCATAAACAAGGAAACATGATAGGGTTTCGTCCAACATCAAGCAGCGGACCCTGAATCATTGAATACAATATTAATGTTAAAAGTGAGTGCTAAAAATAAAACATGAATTTGGAATGAAGGTTTTAACAGAAATACAGTGTATGCAGCTTCAGCAAATTTATGAAGAGCTGCAGCCTCCCTGATATGCATCTCTGGTGCTTCGACGGATTCTTCACATGATTCTGAAGACTTTTCATTGATTTGGAGTAAAGCTAAAGCTGGACAACAAAAAGTTGAATGTATTAGGGATGAAAAATTGGTTATAATATAAGGTGTGGTGAAGAAGCATTGAATAATTGAAAGAGACAGACCTGCCAAGAGTTCCATATGGCCGGTTCCAGAAGCACGGTAAGCAACGAGGTCACCTAATAATCGTGCGACGGAATAGACTTGATCTTCTTCTTCAATTGCAGTCAAGTATTTGACACGGCCAAGACAGCATAAAGTCTCGCGTAAGCCGTTATCAAAAACCTCCCTATAATGGGATTTCCAAGCATTGTCATGGGATTGGTAGAAAGATCTCCATCTGAGAACATCAGAGCCGGTAAAGCACTGAGCGAGAGCAACGAAACAGACGATGATCATGAAAAGAGTGAGTAATTTGTGGTGCCACCAGTCAGTGTTCCATCCCAATTCTGCATTAGAAGGTGAAGGTGTGAGATGATGATGATGATAATGAATGGATAGTAGTAGAAGAAGAGAAAGGGAAAGAGAGAGAGGAACTCACCAACCTAAAAGACAAGCAGTTGGTGGTGTATCTTTGGAGAAATAGTAAGCTGAATTGAGGACAAGGTAAGTAGCGCACACAAATTGAATCACTGTCAGCGCAAGGGTGCATCGGCTCCACCACAGCCATTTCTTATACTTAGCCTGTTGTTAATATCGTTGTTGTTGTTGTTGTTATTAAAAATGAATGAATGAATATAAACATAAACAAACACATACCCTTCTTTGGAAGCGTAAAAGAAGGTGATCTGTGGTGGTGGAAGAGGAGGAGTCTTCGTCTAGAATGAGTGTGGCAGCAGACTGTTGGGCAATGGCAGTGAGAAGCATAGCAAGAATCCTGAGAACGGAGGTAAAAGAAACGGAAACGAATGGGAGCAAGGAACGGAAATCGCAGAGACGATAAGTGTGGAAAATGAGAAGGGAGGCAAGAATGAAAACGAAAAAGTTGGAAACCCCCAAAACAATGCCGACGCGTCTAAGGTTTCTCAAACCCACTTCTGATCCCATTGCATCCTTCTTCCTCTCATCAATCGCATCACGATTGCTTTGCGATTCTATTCTTCTATCCGTCGTTCAACCCTGTCTGCCTGCCTACTTTTCAATTTCTCATTATCCATCCATCCATCTTATGTTTAATCTCTCTGTAACTATCGTCTGATGAAGCATAATCTTTCAACCTCAAATAATTATATATTATCAATTAATTCATAAAATAAAATTGTTCCGCCAGTATTTTAACTTCATTTTTTACGTATTTTTTTAATAAAAATAAAATGGTCAATGAAATTCCTTACATAAAATGTGGCCAAAAATCGGTATTATTATCAATAAAATATTTTATTCATTGAATTTAATTTAGTTGATAAAAATATTATATATTTTGGGCATTCAACTTTATTCATATATGAAATTTATTCACTATATTTTTTAATAAAAAAAACAAATTCAATAATTAACCGATAATTAAAATCCACCTAAGAAGTTGACAACATCTTCCAAATAAATAGTTCTTTCCACAATTTATTTACTATAAAAACAAAATCAATGATACGGCATCATAAATAAATAGTAATAAACTCTAGTATTATTTTTTTAAGGAAACTCTAGTATTGGTTGGAAGGAACTCCGCTATGTGAGAGGTTTGGGCGGCTGTTCGACTTGATTGTGAATAAGTCGAGCACTGTAGCTGAGATGTTCGATGCTGGGTGGGAGGTGGGCGGGGAGGCGTGGGTGTGGAGGAGATAGTTGTGGGCATGGGAGGAGGAGATGTTGGGGGAGTGTCAGTCTTTACTTCTTCCTTTTACCGTGCAGACGCAGACCCCTGATAGATGGCAATGGCAGCATGATCCTGATGTAGGTTACTCCGTTCGTGGTGCGTATCAGCTTCTGACGTCCCTGGATTCATTTACTTTGGGGGAGGCGGAAGATCTTGTGTGGCACAAACAAGTTTCTTTGAAGGTCTCCATCCTTGCGTGGCGTCTTCTACGCGACAGGTTGCCAACAAAATCAAACTTGGTAGCCCGAGGCATTGTCCCGCTAGAGGGTCGCTTCTGTGTGTCTGGATGCGGGGGCATCGAATCGGCTCAGCATCGGTTTCTCTCTTGTAGCACTTTTGGATCATTATGGGCATTGGTTCGTTCTTGGATTGGTTTTTCGGCGGCCGAAGCTCACTCTATCCCAGATCACTTTGTTCAGTTCACTTACTCAGCTGGAGGTCTCCGTGCACGCTGGTCGTTTCTGCAGATCATTTGGCTAGCTTGTGTTTGGGTCGTTTGGACGGAAAGAATTCATCGCTTATTCAGAGATGTGGCAAGCTCCATCACTCATATGTTGGACAAGGTCAAGATGTTCTCGTTTAGGTGGTTAAAGGCTACAAATGTGACTCTTGCGTCTAATTATCATACCTGGTGGTCGAACCCATTCCTTTATTTGGGCATTGGCTAATTTTGTATTTCGATTTCTCTTCTTCCGTTTTGACATTATTGTAACTTTGTTGTAGTTTTTCTTGGCACACATTGTGCTAAGGAGACTATTGTGACTTTTTCGCTTATTTATATGGGTCATGCTAAATAGTGCCCCCGGGGCAATGGTTAAGCATACTAAAGAAGGAAATAAAATTTTAATATTGAGAAAACAACTTTTTACATTTCCAATGTGTTGAATGCACACATTTCGAGATAAATTTTTTATTTTAATATGCTTAACCATTGCCCCGGAGGCACTGTTTAGCATTTTCCTATTTATATATATATATATATATATATATATATATATATATATATATTCCATTTTGGCTTGTTCAAAAAATTTATTGACCGTAATTTTTGTGTTAGTTATGAGCAAGTCTAATGATTATAGTTGTATATCTTTTTTATTCTACATCAATTATATACTTTACTCCATTAATAAATGATATGTAATGTTCGACTGTTTAGCTCCTTGAATGAATGATTTTATTTTATTTTTTAGATACAAGAATGAATAAATTATTTTATCTAAAAAAAGTCCGGATATTAGTTTGACAAAAATAATAAAATGGAATATAAATTAAATTTTGACACCTACATGTCTGTTTTTCTTTGTCCAGGCATCGACCTTTTGAATGACTAAAGTATAGGTATGTATGTACTGTATTATGATATTCCCTAATGTACCACACTCACTAAAATCATTTTTCGAAATTCAAAGCTGCTAAAGATAACTTCCCCCATTTTAATAAGAAAATTAGTTTAAAATGCTAAAAATCATTAAAAATGTTTTGCCAATTCAAAATGTTATTTTTCTACCAAATAATATATAACAAATCCAAACTCTTCCCCAAGATGCATAGCTAAAGAAAATAAAACTTAACAGGATTGCTTGTTTTATTCTGTTTCTGAATTGTATTCTTCTGATTCGACACGAATAAGTTAAAGTTATGATTCATTGCACAACAGAAACAAACCAATTGAACAGAAAATGAACCTCGATCTACTAGTGTCAAATACAACAAGTACAACTATCAAATGTTGAAAAGGAATAGATATTTCTAGACTATGTCTACCACAGGTAGAAGTTTACAACGTAAATGTACAATTTCCTTCATTATTCGTTTAAAGTTGGAAGGTACAAAAATCAGTTTCCATATCAAAACCTTGATTTCTATGCACAGTGCCATAGAATCTCATAAATAAAAACATAATAATAATAATAAGTTTATGTACTTTGTTTGCATCCGCAAGTGCAATTCTCAAGATCTTCGTGAAGCTTCTGAAAAAGGGTGAAAAGATGATGCAATCAATATCAATCAAAAATATTGTACAGGCCGGGTAGATGCTATGGTAAATTTTACACACCTGAACTTGAGTTTGAAGACCTTTGATGTGTTGAACGGCCAAATCCAGCATGTCAGAATAACTTGTTTGCTACAGTAGTGACATTTTGAAAAAACATTAAGCAACCTATAATATGCACACTGATTTCACATATATAAATATTATTGACTGATCCTATATCCAAACTGATCATACTTATTGTAGAAAAATATTTGAATTTCTGATCATGTTCTCATGGCATAAGCCATCTATCTATAGCATCTGCTGCTGCTAGTATCCAAAGTTGATTGTAGAAGCTTAAAGCTGATCACAAGTAGATAAGAAGCTCACATACACTAAAATGGACTGAAGTATCAGTTACATTCATCTATTTTTAAACAAGAAGGAAGGCGAGAGTATATCGAGAGTGAGAGAAGACTCTAATTCCCCGTAAAACATACTCTCTAAGTTTGATTATACAGTAAATGTTTTGTTTGGAACATTTTCCGGTCTAAAATTATTTGTTATTTTAGTATAATACCAAGACAACATTTATTAATTAACTTTTTCTAATACTACTTCACTGCTGCTGCTACTACTTACAACCACTCCATTTAATGTGTGCATTACCATAAACAATACTCCCTTATACAATGAGATGATGGAGGGAGTAATAGATAGATAGGTAACATACGTAGTATTATGAAATGAATAATAATATATAGGTAAGGAAAATTAGGAAGCAGAAGTAGGTAGCATGAGCAATACCTTATCCATATTAGGTACAAGGTCCTGCAATTTCTTCAATTTGCCACTTATTCTAGTTCTTCTCTCCTGCATACATGCAATTCAATAGAATTGGTGGGTAGATATGTATATATAATGTCTACTCTGAAATAGAAATAGAAATAGAAAGAAAATGGTAGAATAATTACCCGTTCAGCAATGCTACGGGGATGAGTGGCACAGCCACGCTTGGCACGGATTTTACAAGGGACGGAATCTTGGGGAATATTATGCATAAGCTTGTCCATTTCCAAAGAAGTTTGCGGGAGACTATACTGAAGATCATTTAGGAGTAGAAATATTGAATTGAGTTAATGAATGAATGTGAATGTGAATGTGAATGCGATGGATGAAGATAGAGTGGTACCTGAGTTTCGAGGGCAGTGAGGCAATGTAGAAGAAGATCGGGGTCCTCATTATCAGTTCTACTAGAACGCTTATTACTATTGTTAGTTTGGGCAGCAGAGGAAGAAAATACTATGGAATTTGAATTATTGTTATTGTTATTATCAGGTCCACCCCAGCTACTGGTACTATTATTGTGCAACGATCCATTTCCTGCTGATGTTGCATAGTCAACACCATTTTCGGATATTCGAGAAAGACATTCTTGTCCTCCTCCTGCTCCTGTGAAGCTCAATTCAGACTTCAATCTTGACCCTCCATTTCCCCCCCTTGTGATTGTGAACCCCGCTGCAATGGTTTCAATGTGATGAGACTAGTAGTATTGTATTGTATGTTATGTATGAAATTATTTATCATCTAATCCAATCCAATCCATTGACTTAGTCTGGTTTGATCTGGCCTAAACTAAACTAGAGTGGAAATAAAAACCAAAGCAATAAAATACAAGAAGAAAATAAATGAAATGAGATGAGATGATACCACTATTATTATGATTGAGAGTGGCTAGATGGTTTAGGAAGCCAGCGGGAGAGCTTTTTTGACGGAGCAAAGCCGATCCATCAAAGCCGTCGTAAGCATTATTAGAAGATCTCTGCTGCTGATGATGCTGTTGCTGCTGTTGTTGGCTAGAGTCTCCGGAGAAATAATGATGTCCTCCTCCCGTTCCAGGTGGGAGAAGACGCGATCCTCCTCCTCCTATGACGGCATCAACAGTGCTGGCGAGGAGAGAACCTGGTGCTGAATCGTACCTTGTAAGTCCAGTTTGGCTGATGGAGCTCTGTTGTTGCTGAGAAGAAGAGGAGGAGGAAGAACCGGAAGAAGAAGGAGGACGATACATGATGATGATGATGATGATACTGATATTCGATTGAATTACACTAATTAATAATCTAATCTAGTGGTATCTCAAAATCTGTGTGCTAGAGAGAGAGAGAGAGAGAGAGAGCGGAGACTAAAAGGAAGTTGGATGTAATGAAGGATTAAATAAATAAATACTCAAATAAATAAAAGAAGCAAGTTGCTGGTAATGCTAACTAGTGGGTGTGGGGTTGGGGACTCTGTTTATTACTACAATACAAAAACAAGAAAAGATATTAATTAGTAATAGATATTTCATATTTGGATTAGATCACACAACTAACCCACTTGTGTTGTGTATATACTTAAACAACCTCAACTTGTTATAATCACGTGTCCCTTTTCTCTCTAAAAACATGCCCACCTTCACCGTATCTCCGTTTTTAAGTCCCCACCAGTACACTCCCATTTTCCAAACTATATGCTCTGCACCATAATAATATAATATAATCAATCTTTTTTTATTCTCCCATCGATTCCATTCAGGCCATGCACCTCTAATTAATAGGACTCGACTCCATCAACAGACACTAGTACTTCGTTGCATCAAGTCTCATTGATTTTGGTCGATCACTTGCGTTTGGTTGAGAGAAAAGAAATAGGGAGGAAAGAAAATTAAGCATTTCAATGGATGAATTTAGGAATGAACCATTCACACAAAATTTCAAATTTCTGCTAAAAAATAATCAATTTATTTGAGTTTATTATAAACCAAATCTCATTTCTAAAGCTAAGCTATTAGGAAACCATATCTTCGATGGTTAGCATTTTATTTGAGTGGGTCTATTTCAACCATTCTCTCTCGTCTAATTTACGATTCATTTTTTCTATTTTCATACATATTAACAAGTTTTAATTTTGTGTGAAAAATTAGTTGCATGGATTAAAATAACCCTACATTTTTTCAGTTAATTCAAATGTCATATCCTTAGTTAGTTAAATTAGTTGGTTGGTTAGTTTTTTTTGAATAAGCCGTTGGTTAGTTAGTTAGCTAATATGTTTGTTAGTTTGATACATTAACTAAACTACTTGTTATAGAAGCAAGTATGAGAACTTTTAATATAAAAGCGCTTGTACATATTATTTTCTCAATCAAGCAATTACTTTCACTATTATTCTCTATCAAAGTCATTGTTAGTTCATTGAATTGTTTTGTTGTGCAATCAAAGGATTTAATAATAAGTCACTAGGTTTGATCTAGTGGTGATGAATTTAAATAGTATTTATGAGCTCTTAGGTTCGATCTTCATCGACAGCATTGTAAACAAAAAAATTAATAATTGTGATGGGTTCCAACAAGATTCCCACACAATTACCAAAATCGAAGGAAATTTCATCTTGCACGTCATCAAAGGAGACGACTTGGGACACATTAGAGAGGTGTCACGCAAGTGGTGTAAAGTGAAGAAAATGAAGCTTCAAGCACTAAGGAGGCAATATATGAGCATATTGATATGGAAGAACAAGAAAAGATTAAAGATTTCTTCAAACGAGTTAGAGTAGTCACGAATTTAATTGCACAAAATGGTATGACAATTTCTAATCAATAATTATGTGAAAAGATTTTATGGTCTACCTACAAGATTCTTACTATTAGATAATAGGTTTAATATAATTGTTATTAGTTAGCAGTAAAGGAATTTTAGACTTTTCAATTTCCTTTGTATATACTCTTATTGTAAGACTATGTATTCAAATCATTGTTATTTCTAATAAAACTACCACTTTATGTTATCTCTTTCTATGAATCCTCAATGTAAACATGGTATCAAAGAGCTTGATTGTTTCTATTAGAACTTGAAAGTTTGATGAAAATTGGAGCTTTGTTGATTTTTCTTTTTATCACAACTAGGGGTAAACCCGTGCGTTGCACGGGCTCAAATTAAAATATCTTCATAATTGAAAAATAATAATTGTAATAAGTATAATCATATATATAATTAAATGGTAGATATTATATTAAAATATGATTATATTTAATATTAATACATGAATAAAAATAAAATTAAAAATTGTTTAGAAATATGTGATTTTTTATTGATTTATATCGTAGTTTTGTTTATATTTTAATGTAATAGATCTCTTATAATATTTCATAAGTTTGAAAAGATGTATCTTATTTTATTGTAATAGTATAACTGTATAATATCTTCATTTTCTTTATAAGAGTTGTAAATTTATAGTCATGTGTTACTTTGCTTTTTATTTTTGATATATCCTTTATTTTATTTTTTTCAATAAGAGTTGAAGGCATACATATTTATACTTGCGGACAATATAATTTATGCAAAATGTTAAAATAAACTTTGGTTATAGAATATGATTCATATATGGTGTGGCTTTAACTTTTTTTTATCACGTTATCTCATTATTTTTTTAAAACTACGTTAGTGTAACTGCTTACTACCTTCTATGCAATTTAAGATATCAAATAGCTTATCTACTTACTCCACTGTCGTTCTCTTGAAGTTTCTTTATCACTTAGTGAAATTTTATCTCAACTTTATTAGTCCCGATATTTTTAGTCTATTGTTTAGCTTTCATTTTTTTGTTTGGTCCTTTTATTTTTGGTTTTTCTTTTTCTAGGTATGGTTTGTGTCTCTTCAAATTTATTGTTAATTTTTATCACTGTTATTTAATAGTATTTGCTTGAACATTTAATTTATTTTTGTTATTATATAAAGTTGAATATTTGTTGTTCTCCATATATAAGTTTGGACGAAGATTTTATATATTTGAATTTAAGTTTAGTTATTTTAGTCGGGTAAAGAAAGTTTATTATTAAAGATGAATTTAACATTGAACATGTCATCTTCTTATGTGCTTACAAAATTGTCATCTTAATATTATAAATATCTCACTATTTTATTTTGAGCCGTAACTTAAACATTCTTTTAGAATATGTACTTATTTTATCCAAATAGTTGCAATATTATTATTTAAATCAAATTAATAATTTTGGAATTTTTATTCCAGTTTTAATTGCGTGTAAATATGTTTAAATATACATGTGATTATATTTTATAAATATATGTAAATATGTTTTAATATCTACAATTTCAATAATTATTTCTAAAGGTTTATTTTGACAAATGAGTATCAACAATTGATGATTTTGTCTTTTTATCCTTTCATCTTATTCTTGGAAAATTATACATTACATGATATAACTATTTACAATACTCCTCAATACAATTTAAGGTCTCTCATATTTATATAAAAAAAAAAGACATTCTTGTTCTGATAATAAATTGATTTATTTTGAAGTTTCTTCTCAAACATTTACTTGATAAAATTATATCCCATATTTTGTTGGTCAAAATAATTTTAGGCGGCGGTTTTATTTATCTTATTTTTACTATGCTTAATTCGTGTTCTCTTTAATTTTTTATTTTTCATGTTTCTCTTTTTTTATGAGGTTTTTCTCCCCTCATTTTCAAAGAACAACTCACCTATTATAACTATATCGTATTTACACATGTGAATACTATCGGACATCAAAAAGAGAGATTGTTTTCATCTTATTTATTAAAACTTACTAGAAATAAACTCGTGCGTTGCACGGTTTTGATTAAAAAATACATAAAATATTTTTATAAATATATATAAAATAAAATAATAATTAAAATAAGTATAATGAGACATAATTAAATGATGCAAGAATTTTTTGATGCAAGAAAGAGAAGAATAAATCCTCACCCTTAATTACATCCATAACCACCCATGTTTTCCACTAAAAAAGGAGATTAAATGACATCATCCTTTAAGATTTTGCCATGTGTTAATTCTTGCATTTCTTGTGTAAAAATTTCAGGCTAAATAGCAATGCTCGTTAAAAATTACGAGTTTTTGTATTGTTTTATATAGTAGACTTGTATATTTATTTTAAAGACAATTAAAATAGTTTTTAGTGGGTCTCCTATAACATTTCATAAATTTGATGAGATTATCATATTTTATCCTAATAGTGTAATCGTATAATAACTTAATTTCTTTTTTATAGATCATAGTCATGTAGTTGCAAGTTGCTTTTCTGTTTTTAAATTTAGTGTATTTCAAAAAAAATTTCAAAGAGTTAAAGTCAATCATACTTACTAACAATATATTTATTTATTTTTTTGATAAAAAAGAGGGCTAAGAAGCTCATGCTTACTAACAATATTGCGCATAAGAGCAAAGAAGGTTGACATAAGCTTCATTTATAGAATAAGATTTATATATGGTAGTTTTTCCCTTGTCATTTTTTTATCACATTCCTTGAAAGTACCGGTACATTCCAAGTAGCATAGTTGCTTATTTTCTCTTCAATTATTTATTAAAAGTTATACATTTAATATAAAATGCACAAATTTTAGTATAAATTTTTTATTTTAAACTTCTTAGCATGTGCAAATTTGCATATGATAGAAAAACTCATAAAATATTTATGTGAATAGGCTCAAAGTACTATGAGAGAATGAAACCAAAAAAAAATCTTGATTAATAGATATTAAAAAGAGTGAGTGAAATTTAAATAAAGGCTAAATTAGTTTTTTGGTCCCTTAACTTATTTGTTGGTTTCATTTTGATCCCCTCACTAATTTTTGTTTCATTTTGGTCCATTAACTATACTAAGTTACTTGACAAAAAAAAAAACTATACTTATGTTAATCATTTTGGTCTTTTCCGTTAGTTTTATGATAAAAATGTTAACATTCATCTTCTTCACATGAACCCTTTACTCCTTCATTCATTTCTGGAAAAATAAGAACATTACTAAATCCTTAATCCTCACCGTCGTTGATTTATGATTCAAAGTTACACATAACATGACGTAACTATTTGTTTTACTCATCTGTGCAATTTAAGGCCTCTCATATTTATTGAAAAGACAATTCTTACTTTGATAATAATTTCATTTCTTTTGGAATTTCTTATCAAACATTCAATTGGTACGTAGCAGTAGAGTTATATCTTGTCTTTTATTGATTACGATTTTTTTGTGAGTGGTTTGGTTTATCTGCTTTTTGTTATGCAAAATTCTTAAATGAGTTTTCGGTTTGGTTATAAATTGAATATATTGAACTTTTAAACTTCTAAAAAATCATAAATGAGTTTTGTCAAAAAAAAATAGTAAATCTTTTTTTTTTATTCAAAAAAAAAATAGTAAATTTTAATGAGTACTTCCCATTGATTTGTGCACAATAAGAGTATATATAGCTATCAAAAAATAAATGTATTAACATTACTAATATGATGATATAAATGCACGTGATAAGAAACTCTTGATCCGATATATATTTAATGAAAATAAAGAAGTGCTATATGTTACCAATGTTTACAATTACATTATCACAAATAATATTTAATATTTAGAAGTTGAAAAGAATGTCAAATTTGAATCCATACAATTATAGGGACCAATAGATTAAGAATGAGGGAAAAAAATTTGACACAAATTTCGCTTCTTTTTTTTTATGCTTTTTTAGATATGTCACATTATTATTACGCATAATATACTACACAAAAAAGAAGAAAAAAGAATAAAAATATCTTTCACGTTTCTTCTTTACTTTTTATGTTAATTTTCTATCATTTTTAATGAAAAATATTTACTTTATAATTTAAACCTTTTCAAATAAGATTAGTTTATTCGCATTTATCTATTGTTCTAATTATTTTTAAAAATATTTAATGCAATATTGTTTTAGGGGTTGTATATATTTAGATTAGATTACAACCATTGTTAAAATAAAAAAAATGTCTTTTAAAAATTATTTTAAATGAATAATGATGTGATAAAGTAATGAATACTTTTCCATCTATTCATATCATATATATCTACGGTGAAAACTTTCTTCCGGCCTAAAAATAAAAAAGAAATATACAATAACCATAGTTCAACTGAAGAACCAACAATAATTAAACTTTAGTTTATCCTAAAAAAAACAACTTTAGTATACATGAACATGGTATTATGAATAGCACCATCATGGAAATGCGCTCAAAGATATATTTACATGAGCTATCATTTTTCATAGACTTCTCGAGCATTAAGGATGCAACAAAGGCAAAAATAGAAGCCTCTTTTATCCTCTCCTAATTCACATGATAAAAATTGTCATTTTTGTATTAAGAAATAAAAGAAAATGTGAAAGAAAGTTAGAAAAGTAGACTAATAAAAATCATATAAATAAATAAAAAATAGGGCTAAAATATTACATAAATCTAAGAGTAACATACACCGCTATGTAAAAATCAATAAATATTCATGAGATAAAAAGAGAAAAAGGGAAAAAAAACTTATAATATAAAATTGAAAAGGTACCATTCAATAGTTGCATATTGAAATGACAATGATCAAAATCTCAAATTTATAAATCAAACAATTACAATTTACAAATCTAATGACCTCAAAAGATGCATGTAAATTATTAGAGTTGATGTCTTGAAAGATTATGAGAACATATAAAAAAGATTACAAAAACCAATGCTTGGAAAAAATGCATCCTATAATCTAAAGAGAGTTATTTTAAGGGATAGACAAAATATACCTCATAAATTCTCCTTCAAATCTTCGTTAGATTTTTTTTTCTTCATTTTTCAAATACTTTTCTTTGACTTTTGAACCTGCATAATCATATAAAAAAGTGAAACAAAATTTTAATACAAAATTAAAGAGTATAACCTCAAAGTTGTTTAGAGTGAGAGATGAAGACCCAAACCGAAATTTTTATATACAAAAAGTTAGATGAATAACTTTTTTTTATCACGTTATCTCATTATTTTTTTAAAATTACGTTAGTGTAACTGCTTACTACCTTCTATGCAATTTAAGATATCAAATAGCTTATCTACTTACTCCATTGTCGTTCTCTTGAAGTTTCTTTATCACTTATATTCACTTAGTGAAATTTTATCTCAACTTTATTAGTCCCGATATTTTTAGTCTATTGTTTAGCTTTCATTTTTTTGTTTGGTCCTTTTATTTTTGGTTTTTCTTTTTCTAGGTATGGTTTGTGTCTCTTCAAATTTATTGTTAATTTTTATCACTGTTATTTAATAGTATTTGCTTGAACATTTAATTTATTTTTGTTATTATATAAAGTTGAATATTTGTTGTTCTCCATATATAAGTTTGGACGAAGATTTTATATATTTGAATTTAAGTTTAGTTATTTTAGTCGGGTAAAAAAAGTTTATTATTAAAGATGAATTTAACATTGAACATGTCATCTTCTTATGTGCTTACAAAATTGTCATCTTAATATTATAAATATCTCACTATTTTATTTTGAGCCGTAACTTAAACATTCTTTTAGAATATGTACTTATTTTATCCAAATAGTTGCAATATTATTATTTAAATCAAATTAATAATTTTGGAATTTTTATTCCAGTTTTAATTGCGTGTAAATATGTTTAAATATACATGTGATTATATTTTATAAATATATGTAAATATGTTTTAATATCTACAATTTCAATAATTATTTCTAAAGGTTTATTTTGACAAATGAGCATCAACAATTGATGATTTTGTCTTTTTATCCTTTCATCTTATTCTTGGAAAATTATACATTACATGATATAACTATTTACAATACTCCTCAATACAATTTAAGGTCTCTCATATTTATATAAAAAAAAAAGACATTCTTGTTCTGATAATAAATTGATTTATTTTGAAGTTTCTTCTCAAACATTTACTTGATAAAATTATATCCCATATTTTGTTGGTCAAAATAATTTTAGGCGGCGGTTTTATTTATCTTATTTTTACTATGCTTAATTCATGTTCTCTTTAATTTTTTATTTTTCATGTTTCTCTTTTTTTATGAGGTTTTTCTCCCCTCATTTCTTGTCTTTTTTTATTTAATAATTTTTATTTGGGTTTTCAATTTAGTTTAGTAGTGCTTATGAGGATGTGGTGCTCTTTTTTATAGATGAGTTATTTTTTATAATATGTTACAATCATATTCTTCATTTATTATAATCAATTTTTAACTTAATTATATGACTATCTATTTTAACAAAATTAAATAGATAATAAGTTTTTTAACTTAAAAATTGTCCTAGGTTATTTTAGCCTAGAAAATTATGCACAAAAAATATTGAAATTGTAGTCTTGTAAAATCATATATATATATATATATATATATATATATATATATATATATATATATGTTGCTTATCTACTTATTCTCCTCTTGTGGAATTTATCCGGACTTTTTTAGTTCCTGAATTGTAGTCTTGTAAAATCATGAGAGCGAACGATTACAATTTACAATTTTAGTAACCTAAAAAAGATGCATGAAAATTATTAGAGTTGATTTTTTGATAGATTATGAGAAAATATAAAAAGATTATAATTTATAAACAATAAAAGACAAACATATATACTAATTTTTTAATCACTTCTTTTTTATATATACATAGAAGTTGAATATAATATGCATTGTTCAATAGTTGATATTCTCAAGACTAGGGTATTTTCACACATCCAAATTCACAATGAGGCTTTGTCGATTCAAAAGTCTAACTTCCAATTATATGTGATTCGACCTTTTTATCGGAAAGAATATATGTGATTAAAATCTAAAAACATTAAAAAAAAATTAGAAAAATTATAATTGTTCAAATTATCTATGTGATTTAATTAAAATGAGAAATGGAGAGAAAGACTTAAAAGAATATTATAAAATTACATACCTTTTTATTCTTTCGATTTAAGCAAGTAGAAAACAAATTCAAGCAAATATATTACCAATTTCCACATACATCGTAGATTAATATTACTTTCCTTTATTGAGTAACTTGGAAACATATAAAAGAAAAAAGAAAAGTCAAAAAGTATAAAGATAGTGCAAATAAAAGTATAAACTTTACTATAGTATAAACTCATTTCAAATTTAAATAATCTTTAAAAATAAAAAACTATTAAAATTTACCTATATCATTAAATAAATTAGCATCATACAAATTCACAAAATATGGAGGTCTAGGAATAACAAAAGTCATTATTATTGTAACATATACTTACATACTGTCATTTTTCATTGACTATGAGCATCAAACATGCAATAAAGATAAAAATAGAAGTCTCTCTTCTATTCTCTTCTCCCAATTCACATGAAAAATTGTCATATCTACATTAAAAAATTAAAAAAAATAAGTTAGAAAAGTAGGCTAACAAACATTATATCAATAAAAAAAAGAAAAGGATGTCTAAAATTTTCACACAATGTAAGAGGAACATAGTTGCTATATATAAACTAATAAATTATGAAGAGATAAAAAGGTCAAGAGGAAAAAGAGAAAGAACCTATAAATCAAAATTGAAAAGCTATCATCCAATAGTTGCTTGAGGAAAGTGATGATGAAAAATCATATATTTATACACACAATGCATGTTAGGGATGAGAAAAGATAAAAGTTGAAAGGATTTGTATGATAAATTTATTTGTCATAGTTAAGGAATATAAGAGTTAAAGAATATGAAAGAATGGTAGTTTAAAGGTTGGTGTGACAAAGTTATTTTTTAAAAGAATAATAGCAGAATAGTAATTAATACTCAATATAACTAAAGTATTTTTCATAAAATTTATTTATTTAGCTGGTCAAACGAATTTTTTTTGCGGGTAATTTTTTTATTTGGTTTATATTTATTAAATAAACTTTTTCAAATTATAATTACGCATGCATGATTTATTTTTTATGTTATAGTGTAAAAGAGGAATGAGCATATATATCTATTCATTTTTCTTTTATAATATTTTTTCATATATTATTACTATTAATTTATGGTATATGTTACACTTGCTACTAATTTTCTTGTCACTTGAACTTTCACATTCATAATTATCAACATCAATTGTTGCATTATTGTTTAATTTGTAAAATAAAATAAATTAGGAGCCATTATTATTGTAACATATAGATAATTACTTTGGAGGATGAATGGACACACAAAATAAATTGTGGGGAAAATTCTAAATAGATATAAGAAGCTTTCTTAAGCATGCCACATATGCAAAATGGAGGCTTAGGAGCTAATGAGGAGCTTCCTTTTATAAGTAAAAGATAAAAGATAAATAAATGCAAAATGAATTAAACTTTTTAAAAAATAGAATTGTATAAAATAGTTTTTAAATTAGTGAACGCCAATATCATTTTTTTAATTTGATTGTGGAAGAAGCCGAAATAAATAAAAAAATTAAATAAAAAAATTAATTTTTTTTATTTAATATTATATTATGGGAATTTCTTTTGGCTTTCTACCAATTTTTTTACACACCTTGCAAAATTACGAAAATACCCCTACCCAAATCCACTATTTAAGTAGCTGATGTTTAAAATCTTGAATTTTATGTGGGGGTTTTTTTTTTCTCAATTTTTTTTCTTCATAGCATCGACTACTTTTTTTTTGTTGTCAAGTAGTTTTGTGGCTAGACTCACACATTTAAATATGGAGAAAATTTGAATTCGGGGTTGGAACCCCGGCCGCTTTAATAGTGTCTCTGGTAGCTACCATTTGAGCCACATTTATGGATTAACATCAGCTACTTAATTAATAGAAGAGTAAAATAAAAAACTAAACGGACGTATGAGAAATTGATAGGGTGGCAAAAGAAGGTCGCTTGTATTGGAACGGGCTTGGTTGAAGGCCCAACCCTAGACGTTGATAGATAGGGCCTAAGGGAGAGTGCAATGTTATGTTATGTTAGGGCAACGCAACGGTGGGTGAAGGAGAGAAAGACAAGTAAACACGAAGAAACAAGAATGACGGCGAGTGAGAAGAAGAAGGTAAAGCGAAAACGAAGTGATGATAATAATGATGATAGAATGAATAAGAAAGAGAAAACAAATTCAAATTCAAATTCAAACAAGGTAGAAGGATCTCGGGCGGAGGAGCAATTGCGTTTCTTTGTGGATCAATTTCAGGCTGGCAATGGTTTACAAGTTTCTTCCATCGAGTTGGAATCCCTGAAAGATACATCATCCTCCATTTTGGAGTTACCACAATCATCAGATACAGATTTAGATGTCAAAATGTTGGGAATAAATATTAAAGCTGCATTTGGGAATTCTTGGAGACAGGTGCTCTGTGAAAGTGAACTAGGCGGTGGCGGTAAAATCCCTCCCGGTAGCCCCTCAGTTCTTATTATCTCTTACTCTGCTTTAAGATCCATTCACCTTTTAAAGGGCTTTCGCTCCATCACTAAACAATGCAACGCTGTCAAGTTATTCTCTAAGCATATTAAACTTCAAGAACAGGTTCGTTCCTTGGTTAATTAATACTATCAAATTCAACCTAATATTGTACACGTCATTCATTCATAGTTGTTATTATTATGTGAAATATTCTCATATGCAATTAACTTGAAAATGGACTTGTTAGTACAAAAGGGTGCTTGCCTGCCTGCATCTGCATGATAATCACTGTAGGCTACATCTCACCATATCTTTGTTTGCCGCCTTCGACAAAATATCACTCATCATGCTTTAAGTTGTAAATTGTTTGTATGCACGTGTTTTTTACCAATCTCAGTCTAAAAGTAAAAAGAGAGAAATACTCCTAGACATAAGGCCATGCTTTAAGTTAGTGCATGATTTCTCCTTCATGTATACATTAACCATTTTGCTTTATGCTCTATGCAGATTTCTTTGTTGAAAAACCGTGTTAACATTGCTAGCGGCACACCAAGCAGGTTGGTCACCGTACATCCTTTTATTAAGTAAAATTGTGTTTTCTGATCAACCATCGGATCCAATATTTCTGTTTTTTTGTTTCTTTTGTGATTAGATTGGTAGTCCTGTAGTGTATTTGTATAGTTATACTTGTACATTAACACTCAATCAAATGCAGGATAAAGAAGCTTATTGACATTGAGGCGTTAGGCCTTTCAAGGTTAAAAGTACTTCTGCTTGATGTGCATCCTGATGTAAAGGGCTATTCCTTGTTTACCCTTCCCCAAGTCAGGTGTGCTGCTTTTCTCTCTTCCCCCTATCTATTATTTATAATTCTTTAAAACCAACCCTCATTTCTCATCTAAATTAATTAGGTAATGAATTACACTGAAATTACCACCATTTTTGTGACACTAACCTTATTGATGTGACACTATAACTGGCTGGCAGAGATGAATTCTGGGACCTATTCAAGAATTATTTTTATCAACCGATGATCAAGGGTGATCTGCGCATCTGTCTCTACGGTCCATGCCAAATGGCTGCTCGTTCAAAAGGCAAAAAAGGACTTCCTGTTCCTGAGAAATAATATATGACATGAATCATACTTGTCCTGTTTTAGGGTTGTGTACTTACAATATCTTATATTATGATTCCATTATTTTTAAATGGCATCCATTTTGTATGAAAGGAATGTTACTATTATTATTAGTACCTTATAGTTGAAGTTAAATTTGTCCACACAGTGAGATTGCATTGCCTAAAAAGAGACCTTATCTATTTTAGAGACAATATTACTCAGTAA
The DNA here is from genome assembly GCA_030408175.1 of Trifolium repens. Classification (NCBI taxonomy): domain Eukaryota; kingdom Viridiplantae; phylum Streptophyta; class Magnoliopsida; order Fabales; family Fabaceae; genus Trifolium; species Trifolium repens. The sequence goes on from CP125836.1 coordinate 67,244,490, forward strand.
ACATTTACTGTGCATTATAGCTTCTTTTTTTCCCTAACCCCGCCCTGAGAATTCGGAGTTTAATATGACCAATTGTTTTAACCAAGTTTCAAATTTGTGTTCTTTCAAACAATTTGTCATTAATTGACATTCATTAACCATTTAAACTCAAGTTCTTGCATCGTGGTAGTTGTACGTTGTTTTTTACCTGAGTGTCACTGCTTGATGATTAGCATCAAAATCTGCCTTGATCCCCCAGATGAAGGGCACCAGAAGCCCCCCCCCCCCCCCCCCCCCCAATTATAGTGTACATATGTCCTATGCTTAAAGTGTGGAACTTTCATGTTGTGAGTTAAGTTTGAATATGAAACAAAACAGAGAAGTTGATGACAAAATTGCTAGTTGATGGGGTCAACGGGGTTGTCGTTAACAAGACTGTTTCATGTGATCTTCAATATCTAGTACACTACAAATTCGCCTCTAATTTCATAAGGATGCTTCTCATGTGCATAATATGAGTTAGGTTGTGTATCATGACTTTTATCTATCATATAATATGATAACATCTAATAGTAGACTATCCATATTGTATCTTTGCAGCTCTTACTTCCAAAATTACAATTGCTCGCTCACTTTATTTTTCTCAAATGGCTTTGCTATTGGATCTATATCTAGAATGTGATGGATCTTAATAAAGGAATATCGTATTCTACATGTAGCGACAAAATTCGAACTCTAAACAATAATAAGGGAATACATGTATATTCAATCATCTAAAAATCATGGTTAGATGGTTAATGATTCTGACACATTATATTCATTAATCACTACATGAGTATAGTTAACCACGTATTTAAACTTTGTTAATCATTAAAATTGAGGTTAAATTTTTGTGTTAAAATATCATTTCTCAAGAGAATATATCCATCCGACATTGAAGATTTCATTCATTTACAAATACCTCAACTTAGCATCTGTTTGGACTCATTATTTGATTTTATCTACTAGCTTAATTATTTGTGAGACTATTTAGAAGAGCTTATGAAAACAACTTATGACATGTCAATAATTTGTTTCCAACTTATTTCGACAATCTCTCTAGGATAGCTTACAATAAAATAAAAAAGTGATCTAATTTCATCTTTTGTTATCCAAATAACTTATACATAAACTCTTATATCATAAACACTTGTTACATAATCAGAAATGGAGCTCAAGAACCAAAAATCAGAAATGGAGCTCAAATCTTAACGGTGGCTTCTTCCAATTAAATACCGAGACCAATGACAATCCCAACAAAATGTCCAAGGACTAGGGTGTAGAGATTTATCAGAAACTTGGATATATCTTTAACATAGACACTCAATGATATAGATCAAATCATCCATTGTATATATAATAATATCATATTATCCTGTAAACTGGCCGCTATTTAATATTTATACTATCAGGAATAACTAAGCATAATCACCACTGAAAATATGAAAGGGAAAGCCCTTGGAGATTTATTTCCCTACCCACACAAGTCATACGTGAACTGATTGCCTCATCCACTTTGTAGCTGACCACTTCTCCCCAGCGAGTACCGGACATCCTCCATGCACACTATCCGGATCTGACTGTCCATCCAGTCCCTGAGAAAACCAAGCAGAAATAGTTTAAAATATAAAAATAAAAGTTGATAGTGTATTGCCTTATTTGACGAGATATATAACAAGTTCGTATGAAAAACACGCTGCACAAAAAATAGCGCTCCATATTTGATACTTTGAGATTGAATTTTCTATCATTCATGGGGATTATAATCTTGATGAATGATTTCCATAAAAGGCAAAGTTATACTGACCATACTCCAGAAAAGCACCGCGTTTCCTTTAATAGGTTTCACACATAACCCTTTGGTTAATTTCCCACCACAGCTACATTCATCTGAACCAGCCTGAAACAAATTGAATATTATCAATAGCAGCCTTGAGTAGAGTCAAAATGTCCAACTAGAGTGTTTGATAATAGATAGCTAATACTTGCATTTTACACATTGGGCATGTTTCTCAGGTTATAGGTAAATCCAAATGTAGTCAATAAATCAATTAATAGTTATTCAGGAAAAGACACGAGCACTAAGAGTAACATATGTGCATAACTAGTCTGAGCAGTGAAACATGATCACAGCATCATAATTGTTCGGCATTCCACTTCTTATATACTTCCAAAACCCACAATAATCAAAATTCAACTCATTATCAACGAGAGGAATGTCGAATAAGATTTGGATTTCGGGGACAAAACACAAACTTTGATGGTTCTGCAAACTAAACAAATAAATAATAGACAACAAAAGATACATGCATCTTGTTAGTTGTCAAAATAAAACACATTTTCTCTTCTCAATCAGAGCCTAGAGTTAACATCCATACATAATTCTGGCATCAGCTTGCCACTTAATATCTGCTTTAGATTAAGGCTCCTCATACACTTCACAACAATGTCTACAGAAACTACCTAAACATGCCAAAATGATAGTTCAGAAATCGAGAAGCTTACCGATGGGAAATGTGTTTCTCCTCCCTCAACATTGTCACCTAAATACATAAGCATTGTAGCTATTCGCTGTCCACCACGCTTCAGGTTGAACTGTCTCGAAAAAGAAAGGCACAAAGGGTTGCAGATGATTTATTGAAGCCAATTGAGGTGATTCCCATCTTACTATAAATCTATAATAATGAAAATAGACAGGAATATAACTTACAGTATCAGAAAAATAGTCATGATGGGGTCTGTAATACTGATTCTTCTCATACCTGTGCTGCTGCATATGTTAGATTGATACTAGAAAAATCCATCAGGTTCAGATATTATTAGTAAAAAAATAAATCATATCCTCACCTCAGGACTTGCATAAGCTCTCCATTTTCAATTGGAATTTGAGAGTAGACAGAAATTCTTTTTTCAATTGCCTAGTTAAGAGGTGGAACATATTTTATCAGACTGTACAACTAATCCTATCCAATAAAATATGGGTTTTAAAAAAATAAAATTGGGTAAAATAAATCAAATAAATGTTTTCATGGGAACTAAAATATTTATATAAAGTTACAAAACAGAGTAAGACCTATTATACATGTACAGAAATGAAATCAAATAATACGAATAATTGATGCAGTGCAAACTAGCCTCAAGAAAACATAAAGCTCAAATATCACATTATCTTGGTATTTTGTCTTTAATTATGTTGGGGTTGATTGCATTTATCCCACAATGTTACAACAAGATCACTATTACTTTTTTTTTTGGTGATAAAAGAGGGCTAACCCCCAGATCACTATTATTAAGGGTGCCATAGCCTTGATAAGTTGTTACTTATGTAATTATGAACTTCAGTCCTAAAGGTATTTTATTAATTTTCACACTTAGGATCCAAGGTTTGGGCCTATATTTTCATTAGATCTTCTTGTGATTCTCAAGTTTTATTTATTGGATTAGGAACTTTTCGAAACTCGATCCTTATAGAAAGAAAGTTTAACATAAAATAGAAGTTACAGAAAGAAAGTCCTGGTCCATTCAAAAGTTCTAGTGCAGTAGTGCTTTCATCTTTTTGATGATCAGATGAATTTAGGGATCACATTCTCTTCATGATTGCGACACAATCACACAATTGGTGTGAAACCTAAAGGACAGATAACCACCCAAAAGGGTTCTTAGTGTGTATCAGACCACAAAAACTATCCAATATTCGGACAAACCAGATTTTAACACTCATTTGATGACCAAACTATGAGGTAAGAGTTAAAGGTAAAGTAAACTTGATAACTTACATGTACCATAGGATATTTTCTCTCTTCATGACTCAAAAACATACCAGAGCTTGTTCTGACATCACTCTTGACTCCCTGTGAAGAAATACATGTCCAGAGATGTTAATGACCCCCACATGCGAATACAATGCTACAAAGCAAAAGTACTGATAAGCTAAAAAATTATCCAAATAACCTCAAGACTACAACTGTGCTTAGTTGAAGCGCATAATACTTTTGCCCAGTAACTTAAAAAAAATTAGTTCTCAACAAGTTTAACTCTCATTCATTTTTTTTTTCCCTTTTCATAATTTCAAACAGTAACTTCAAAATAATTTAGTTCTCGACAAGTTTAACTCATTCGTTTTTTCCCTTTTCACAATTTCAAAGTAAAAAATCACTTTTGCTTAATGATGGACATACACATAATATCACTTCGTAATAGGTTAATGACATAATATGTGTACATATGTATGAGCTTATTTGGCCATGCTATTGAATTAACAAAAGCTTCATTTAATGTTAAAGAACGACATTTGTTTTAATTCTTCACCTGGTGTTTTGTTAACTTAAGTGTTTGTATATGGCAATAGAGAAATAAATCCTAACTTAGGTGAAGATTGTAGAATGTACAACACAGACATCTTTGTTTTAGGTACCTTGGGTCCGCCATACAAAGCGATGAGGTGATACAGAGAGATGTTAACCATAGAATTCAAGTAGAGAGGAAGAATGCTTCGGGTGTGATCTGCAACATTGCAACATAAATGGACCACTCAAAATGCAAGGAAAACTTTGTGCACAATTCTAAGATCTGTAATGTTGTATAAGACTCGATGTTGGGCTGTAGAGAACTCTTAGAATTTGGGCTTTAGGCTTAACATAGCCACTAAAGCTAGCTCAAGTGGTGAAGATTGACCAGGCCTTATAGTTTTATAAGGCTACTTTGGACATATCGTTAGTCGACATGGGATTTCAACACAGGTCCATGATTGGACATCTAGAGCGTGGACAACCACGGGTGGAATAACGGGGATCTCGACATAACCCTTTGTATTCAGGATTGCACATCTAGAGCATAGATTAATGCAGATGGAATAATAGAGATCATGGACCAATAATAATTTAGGATATGCTTTGATATCTTAGAATTTGGATTGGGCATAACTCAGCCTCAAAAGCTAGCTGAAGAATTGAGCACTGGCAGAGCCTTATAAGAACTAATCTTTGGTCGAAGCTGGATCACAATAAGAGCCGGCAAGAAAGTAAACTCGGTGATGAGTGTTATGATTAATTACTAGCCACACAAGATAGTCCAGGATTAAAATTACAATCATTAGAGACAATTGAATAAAAGATGGTAGAATCTCGTCTCAAGTTATTTGGGTTACATTTTTGAATCCTAAATAGTGGCCCATAGCGACCAATGCCAAAAAATTATATTCTCAATATGAATATGTCCAGTGCTAAGCTAAGACTTGAAGGGTACAGAGTTTTACAGAAATAACTGTCCCTATGAAACTGTTACAGCTGTCACTAAGGCTATGCACATACAATACAGAGAAGTAACACAGTACTGAACTAAAACTAAATACATTACAGAACTCAAGTATATACACAAACACTCTTAGAATCGATTCAGCTCTTCCTTATTTGAGGTTTGGTATTATAAAGTAAATTTGCCATTCATATTTTTTCATGTCCTACATAACTCGGTTTTTTGTAAGCATGCTTCTTCGACATTGGATTAAGCATGTTTATACTTTATTCATCTTAGAATTGGGTATTGGGCCTAACTCAACCCTACAAAACCAGCTTGTAAAGTGAAGATTGCCCTCACTTAAAAACACACATTCAGGCCATCTCGCAACCGATGTGGGACTTCTTAACAATTCATAAAAGAGAAGGAAAAAAGGAAGGAAGGAAAAAACATACTTAGCCATAAAGCAAATGGAAACAATAAAGAAAGTTCAATTTAAATTTCAAGCTGCTTTCCACACTTTGTATTTCTTCCTAATAGGCAATTAGTAATTTATTATCAGATTCGTACATGCTAAAATTTGGAATTCCCGGTGATCTAGATATTAGGAAATGAAACTAAAACCCATACACAACATCTACCGATGATTACAACGACCACTCAAAATGAAATTTATAATGAAAATAAAATTATGTACCTTTCCTGTCTTAGCATCCACCACTGTTGAAATTTTGAGGCGAGGGAGGGCTACTGCCCTAAGATAATCACATTCCTGTAAAGATAAGGGTGTCTCTACATTACATTACTCGAATATGAATAGTAATTAAAAACATGTGTTAGAAGAAATAACAAACCTCCAAGCTGAGGAAGTTATGCAGTAAAATAATTCGCGGAGACCAGCTAAGCACCTCGGGTTTGATCTGCATACATAGAGGAATAATGATGAAAATGTATGTCCTCGTGATATAAGAATATGCATGCACAGGAACAGGAACAGGAAAGAAATGAGACATACATATCCAAGGCGTAAGATTTGTGCTTCTTTGTCATTATTCCAATATGGAATGCCTGAAAATGATAAGAAATAGTAAAAATATATTGAAAAGAAATACTACTAGGTATCCGTCTATCATCATACTCTACTATCTATGACCTCTGGGCAATTGAAGGTAACCATTTGTTTGTTGTCGCCGCAACCGGTGAGACTCGGTACCTAAACAATTAACAACTTAACTGTAAGAAGAGTATGAATGAAGGCGCAATGCAATTGAATTGTAAGAAATAGATTGATACATACCATATGAGTCTTCTAATTTGCGTATGAATGCCAATTGAGAGAGAGCACCTGTAATTAGATTAAAATCCATCGTATCGCATCGCATCGCATCGCATATGTTCTTAACAAGTAAAGTACAAGTAGCAGAGAGAGAGATCGTTTGTTTTGGTAATAATGAAACAATGATGCAATGCAAATAATAAGTTGAGATGAGAGTACTGAATGAATGAATGAATGAAATTGAAAAGAAAATACCAATAATCATTCCGACGGTGACGAAAGTGAGAAGTCCGAAAACGATCTTCATCGCCGGCGCCATTCGGTCAAATGTCAACGTCAAATTCAACTTTCTCTCTCTCTCACTGCTGCTGCGTTTTGCTTCCCTTTAATTCATATTCATATATATCATTCATTTCTTCTCTTCTCTTCTTTCTCTTGTCCAAAAAAATAATAATAACAATTTTTTTATTTATAAAAAAGAAAATTTTGTTTAAAAAAAATTAATGTGAGGTATGATACTATGATGTGTTATCAAACCCGTAAAAATGTTAGTTCACCGGTTTAATGATCAAACCAATAGATTATTGGTCCAACTGCATGTAAGAACCCAATTATATTAACTAGTCTCTAAAATAAAAATTTGTATACAACTGACTCTAAAAAAAATTCGTAACACTTTAATATAACAAATAAATCACAAGATAAATTAATATAATTTCACAAGTTTATTTTTCAAATACTCCATTATTATAATTGATTTGTCGGGTCCATTGTTGTCTTTTTTTTTTTTTTTTTTTGATAAGTAAAAATTTAGGGTGAGGGGATGGTGTCCCAGTCCAAGGCAGGGAAGACCTTAGGGCTCAAAGAGCACTTACAAAGGTAATTACATTTACCTCCCTCCAAAGACACTAGCGGAGCTCGAACCCGAAACCTCTCGGATTCAAGACCTGTCTTTTTACCACTAGACCAAGCCTTTGGAGTTGGTCCATTGTTGTCTTTAGATATTGACTAGCTATATACGTATATTGTTTGTTCAAAAAAAACTCCATTATTATAATAATATAATTTCTTAATAGAAAAAAATAATTTTAAACACAAGAATTTTTCAAAAAAAATTATTATTATTAACAAACAACTATATTAAAAATATATAAATTTTAAATTGAAATGTAATAAATTTGATTTTCAACATATTATTAAGCATGCGTAAAAAAGACTATCAGATTAAAATTAAGAAGTTAGATAAAGTGTAAAAGCTTTTGCCTTTGATTTATTTAATATAATAGTTAAGAAGTAAGCAAATGGCGTCCCTATGAGCTTAGCTCAATTGGGTGGGACATCGCACTATATGTGCGCCGCTTCAAACAAAATAGCAAAACACGAAGGAAACATGCTCTCACAATCAACATGTTTTAATCTTATTTGCATTCGACACTTTTTACTTCCTAACACCAAAGGTTGTAGATCTCTTAAAAAGAGTTCAAAGGATTATGCATAGTGATATCGTGTCTCCTATCCCGGGTTTATGAATATGGTTTTTCAGATGATTGGTTTTGCCAACCAAAAAAATTTAGCACCGCAGTTTATTGTCCGCCTACATTCAAATAATGAAATTTAGTAATCAACAAATATTAATACTAAAAGAAATCTAAAGCATTTATTTCAATCAATTTATAAGTAACAATTAAAATTTATTGTGTCCATTTCTCACGATAACAAAGTGTTCTCATCGAGTCGTTTCGTATATATATTAGTGTTTGAATAAAATAGAAATATAATTCAATAATGAACGTGAGGTTGTTTGCGAATTTGATGTTGATGAGACGAGAGGGAGCAAAGCAAACAAATGGCATCTCTCTCTCCAATCCGTTGGGAAAAGAGGGAAACAAACAAATCCACAATTCATTAATAAACAATCAAACTAATATATAATTTTTTTTCTCTCTCTCTGGTAATTGGCTTCGCAGGAATTGAAAAATTAACAATGCCGTGGTTTTCGTATTCTTCCCATTTGGCGGCGACTATTCTCATTCTCTCTTCCGTGTCCACAACAACATATGCTTATGACAATGCCTCATGCGGCCATGACATGCAATTGGTAATTATTGTTTATTTTTCCTTTTAATTTCATTACTAATTACTAATATGAAAACAATCGTGTCACCATGCATTTCAATTGAATGAACTTTTGCAGGTGAAGGTGAAGAATTGGGTTGATGGTAAAGAAGGTGACATGCTTAATGCTATGACTGCAAGATTTGGCTCTGTTTTACCTGAGGACGTCGATCAATCTATCAAAAGTCCTCTTGTTTCTTCTATTCCTGCAGATTGTTGTTCCCTTTCAACTGCAAAGGTAGATTTGGAAACCTATCACATTGCATATTATATCATTGTCATTATATATTCCAATCAATGTGGTTATCATATGTATGTTGTTCATTGCAGTTATCTGGATCAGTTGCTGTTTGTGTTCGTGGTACTTGTGACTTCACAACTAAAGCTACATTCGCACAGTCAGGGGGCGCTATTGCCATGTTGATGATAAATGAGCGTAACTTCCCCACCCATACATGCAATTCTTTTCACTCAAATGTATTCTTTCCTGCATGTTAAATACCAAATCATGTCTATTATTGTCATTATCACGCACAAATATTCCAAACTATTGTTTCTCTCTTTAACGAGGTCAAGTTCATTATGACAAAAACATTAATAAATCAAGCACTAAATCCACTATCATTGTTATTCACTAATTTTAAAAAAATGTATTTCGTGCATTTGTACTTTTTTATTCTTTGAAACATTTACTATTTTAATCATTTAAAATTTTACATCATTGTATTTGTCCAAAATCTATTCGTTTATTTTCTCTCAGAGCTCCTTGAGATGGATTGCCCCACTGATACTTCCGAAAAGATAAACATTTCAATTCCGGTTGTGGAAATAACAGTGGCAGTGGTAGATACTCTTTACAATTCTCTAAAGTCTGGAAAGAAAGGTTAGAATTTCAATTTCTAAAATTATAATTGTTATTTATGTGTTGCTTCAAGAGATATTTTATCTTTCTTTTATTATGTTGTCTCAATTTTATATATATATATCTTATAGATGGTTAATTATGAACTGTCAATTGCAGTGGAAGTTGTACTATATGCTCCAACCCGTCCACTTATAGATTTCTCCGTTGGATTTTTGTGGTTGATGTCCGTCGGAACAGTAATATGCGCTTCATTATGGGCTGACATCACTGCACCTGATAAGTTAGATGAACGGTATAATGAACTATCTCCCAAGGTTAGTTCATGATATATACTTAAATATGTTATCAAGTGACCATAAAATTATTTGATATATTCCGATGTACATGTTACTTTCATTAAACTAATATTTTTAATAATAGTTAAATGTATAATTTTTAATCACAAAACGACCTTAGCATGAATGATTTTGCATTTCATTTTATCTTTCATTGATTTATATATGATTAGACATTAATATTTACATTTAGTTAACTATTATAACTTTGACTAAAGTTATAGTTCACCTGCTAATACTCTTTTTCATATTCTGTTTATCTTATTCAATGATTACAAATTAATGAGTTTTTTTACTAGTACATCTTCAAACAAACGAGTTTATACATTTATGTTTCATTTCTATTGGTAGGGATCATCCACTACTGAAAAAGCGACAGATGATTCAGAAAATGAAATTGTCAATATAGATACAAAAGGCGCTGTCATTTTTGTCATTACAGCTTCCACGTTTCTTGTGTTGTTGTTCTTCTTCATGTCATCTTGGTTTATTTGGATTCTGATTGTGCTTTTTTGCATTGGTGGTGTGGAGGTAAGGTAGCTCGTTTTCGTTAACTTTATTCTTAATTATGCTAATTAATTAACTACACACACTCAACCTAAAATCACAAAGGTGCAAGTTAGTAACCTACATCTTTTTCAGTTGGACAAAAATATCCAACACTTTCTTTCTAGGATGATATAAGTTTTTGTTCATTATAAACAACTGATTTTTTTTTGTCTCTCTACAAAATTTCAGCAAGTATTACTCCCCAACATTATTTGCCATGACTTTTGGTCCATGTTTTTCATCACATAAAAAATATCATATATGAAGTTTTTCTTTGAGTAAAAATGTGCTTATAACATTTCATTCATAATCAATTGTTGTCTGCTTGTAAGTACAATAGTATATTAAGTTTAATAGTATGTGTGTGTATGTGTGTGAGAGAGAGTGTGCTTTTATGTCTTTCATGGTTTGCTGAAGGTATTGATTCTGTATTGTCATCTATGATCAAATCATTGTAACAAGAAAAACTACAAGTGCACGATATTGATTCAATAAACATATAGTCATACACCATTCAAACTATATTATATTGGTTTTGATGGATTTCATAACCAACAATGTTTCCATGTATTGGAGATGTAGTGTTTGGAGCTCGAAAGGGCATATGAGCGCAAATAGATACATGTATCATCATTGTCATCCACATGCATAACCAAAATAACAATCCAAACTAGATTGTGAATGGAAATGAGATGTTATAACATGGCTACTCCCTTGTCAATTAAACATTTGAGCTAAAGATACAAAATTTCAATTCATTTAGTTGAAAGTAATTGAATTAGATGAATACAATAAGTTAAACATCTAAGCTCTTTTTCAGTAGCACAACTAAGCAATGACTCCACAAACAACAACAAATCACTGTACATAAATAATTTTCATCTCCAATTAAGGGGAGAGAGATAGTTGTGAGAGACATGGCCCTTAACAATCAACCAGACGACTAATCAAACAAATTTACTTCTAGTGTACAAACCTGAGTAATTATTATTACTAGTTTCAATGGAATTAATGTTTCACATATATGGCGAATGAGAAATTTCACTACAATCTTATGTTTGTTTACCATTTATCTACTTTATGTATTCGAATAAAATTTTGTTTTACTATAAAAAAAACATATCAAAGACTATAAGGGCCTATTTGAAGCAATTTCCAAATACTCTTTTTAGTTTTTAAAAATTAAAAAAGAAAAAAAAACATTTTTGGAAATCCTTTTTTCAAAAATTGTTTCTAATTTTATTGTTTTAAAAACTAAAAACAAAAACAGATTATAAGTGTTTTGCTTTTTAAAACCTGTTTTTAAAACCTAATTTATAAATCACATTTTAAAAACTAAAAACAGAATTGTTTCAAACCGGCCCTAAGTCTTTTCAATACATTCGAGTTTTAGTTTTTCATATCTGCTTAACCCCCCTTTTCATTAATTACAGTTTTTTTTTTCATTTTTAGGGGATGCATAATTGCATTGTAACTCTCACTTTAAGGTAAAATAGATGTATTCTTCCCTCTCATAATAAGTAAAATTAGTGGTATTTATCCATGCTACGTGTTTGTAAAGTTCTCATTTATTTTTAAAATATGTGATCAGAAAATGTCCCAAATTTGGTCAGAAGACTGTGAGTTTACCTTTGTTTGGAGAGAATTCTATTTTCTCAATTGCAGTATTGCTATTCTCCGTGACATTTGCGGTATTATGGGCTGCTACTCGACGAGAATCATTTTCATGGTTTGGCCAAGATGTTCTTGTAAGTGTCACTTCTATGTTAAAATTTTAAGCCAAATAGACAAACATTATAACATATAGTTCATAATGTCTACTATATGATATTCAATGTTTCTTGCTATAAAGATATTGTGGACATGAATCACTCTAATCGGATAATTGAGACAAACATGTGAAATTTATTTTCAGAAATAAAGGTATAAGTTTCATTGATTTATAGTTTAGAGTAATCTTTGTTGATGAGTTCATATTTCCCTAAAAAATGTTTCCATATTTGAACATTTTTATCTACATATATACAGATGCATTTATCAACATATTCAAAAGTATGCATTTTGTTTTTTTGCAACATAATCCTTATGACTGCGTACATTGTCTGTGACAATATTATACTCCTTTGTTTTTAGATTCCATATCGATCTTTATGTCACAGTGAAATGAAAAGTGGTCTGATGTCTCAATAATGATTATTACCATTCAGAATTGATGAGTTATTTATACATTTTATTTTATATAGTTTGCTTGAAATACGACATTATTCTTTACAGGGTATTTGTTTAATGATAACAGTATTGCAATTGGCCCGCTTGCCTAATATTAAGGTAACCGTTTAGGATCTTTTATAATTTTAATTCATTACTCGTTTTGTTCTCACATTAGTTATAACGTTTATGATAATTTTCTTATGGAATTGATACCATAGGTTGCAACTGTACTCCTTTGTTGTGCATTTGTATATGACATATTTTGGGTATTCATATCCCCGGTGATATTCCAAAAGAGTGTTATGATTACGGTAAGTGTTTTGCTTTTCATTTGTATAGTTCTCTTAATTGGATTTCATTTTAAATCTAAGTTGTAAATTACTTTTCTAAGTATATACCTCAATTCATCATGTTTCGTTCCTTTCATTTCTTATCTCTTTTATTTGATATTTATCTTTCACCTTGATATTTATTGTTTTTAGTTTTTATTTTTAATCCTCAATGCAAAAAAAAATAAACTTCTATACTTATTTCTAAATATTTTTTGCGTGTTATGTCTCTAATATAATTTATTTATTAATTACACCAAAGAAAACATGTGTCTTATAGTTATACATTTTCTTTTCTAGGTTGCTCGTGGCGACAAGGCAGGTGGTGAAGCAATTCCTATGCTTTTGAGATGTCCTCGTCCAAGAGATCCATGGGGTGGCTATGATATGATTGGATTTGGAGATATTCTATTTCCTGGTTTGCTTGTTTGCTTTACTCGTAGGTATTGATTTCCTTATTTAATCAACAACTTATGTGGAAGATATGAAAACATGAAAATATTGATAGATGTTTCCTTTTGATTTTAAAGTTTGTGTATTTGGTACTTCTCTCTGCCATGTCTCTAGCAAGAGTTGGGAAATATATTAAGCATGAGTGTGTCTGTGTGTGTGTATATAGGAGGGACTCGTTGACTCAAAGATTAAGTGTTTAGACTTACTCCAAATATTAACCCTTAATATTAATTATAATCAATGGCTTTGATTAATTGTTGATAATTCTAGGGTAAAATTAGTATACACCTGCTTCCTCTTTAAACTCACACTCTGAGAATGGAGAAAATTCTCAATCTTGCATCAATCAACTTGGCACTTTTACTCCTACCAATCTTCTATCGATACCAACTGATATTTTCAATAGTAATTCATATATTAGTTAATCGATAAGTTCATTTGTATTTTGATAAAAATATAATGGATCTTGATTTCAATTTATATACCTAATCCCAATTGGCAATCTCCCATTATAACAATGAATCATAACTTCAATTTATCATGCTTTCAATATATGATTTAAACAAATTCTTTTAGATGGAAGGCATAAACAAAAGTAATTTGAAGATTTCTAACGTTGGTTTGCAAAATATTTTGCCGTCGGATATTAGTGAGAATGGGTACATACAATAATCTAATCCTAGAATTATTAGTAATTAATCATGATCATTGATTACAATTTAAATTAAGGGCCATTATTTGGAGTAAGTCTAAACACTTACTCTTAGAGTCAACAGATCCCTCCTTATATATGTGTGTGTGTGTGTGTGTGTGTGTGAAATAGATACATTGTTTATAAATTTGGAAAATATATTTTTACTAGTTATGAGAACATGATAATGATAATAAAATTAACAATGTACGTTAATTATTCATTTGTATTTGTTGCACATGAATCATGCATGCGAAATAATAGGGGGTGATTGTTGGGAAATGAGATACTAGTTGAAAGGGATAATGAATTATGGAAATCACGTCATAATATTGTATAGTCTAAACACAATTATGTGAGTCTCTTTGCGAATTTATAAGAGGCCAACACTAAGAACACCACCACATCTCCTCACATCACACATCGAGAATAACATAAAATTATCATTTAACTATGGTGAAATCTCATACTCTAAGTTCATATATAATACAAAATACAACATATTATATTTCATGAGAAGCTCAACCCTCATTACAGTATACACAATTATGCAATAAAAAGCAAGAAACTTACTGATTTGTCAAAAAATACTTACATTTAGGGAGATTTTGGATTTCCAAATAGTTACCAATAGAACATTTTTTTACTTTAAACCATGGTAAACTTCGAATGTGTTTAGCGGGAGGAATAATAACCAATACATTGAAGAATTGTAGAATAAAAAAGGTTCTAAGAGAGTAATGATTCATAAATGATAGGGAGGCGGTGCACAATACTTTTCCACACTCATGTCATTATTGCATTGTTTCACACAAACACACACACACAATCTTTAAATTTAGGGTTAGTTAACCTCAACATATTTTCCATTTTATTCTCATGGATTTTCATACATTTAATAGAATTTTCTTCCTCATCACATGTTGACTCATTCACTTGAGATAGTATCCCAGCAAATGGCGGCCATACATTGTCCTAGTGAGTGGCAGTCTTACGTTATCTTTCAATTGAATAGTAAGTTGATGCTAGGAAATTAAGGAGATATGGTCTCAATTCCTCCCAAAATCTTCGGGAGAAAATCCTCTATTACGAAATGAGTCAAAACATGTGATATAGATTGTCAAATTTGTGATTTAGATCCCAATTCACACACACACACACACACACACATATATATATATATATATATATATATATATATATTTAAGATCAACTTCAAAAGATAATAAATTATTTGATAACTTTCAAATCTTTTGTTGTTTAGATCGGTGATTTCATGTCATAATTTTTTTTAGTATTTATGTCCTTTTTTATTTATTTCAATGTGTCTTAGATAAGTTGTTTTTATTTTAATTTATCTGTTATGACTTTTGATGGTCTCAGATTCGACAAAGATAATAAGAAGGGGATATGTAATGGATATTTTATTTGGTTGGTAATTGGCTATGGCTTCGGTAAGTTCTTTTACGATTGTAATACATTGGTTTTTATTCTTGTGTGTTTATATTAAATGATATAAGAAAAAACTCATGAAATAAGCAAGGGAATAATATTGTAAGATGGACTATATTTAAGAATGCTTAATGTTTTTTTAGAAGTTTGTTATCTTAAGGACACTAATTAAAAAATATGTTTTAATATTAATAAGAAAAGTATTTTGCTCAATAATGTTGTAAACTAATTCGAAAAGTAAATATCAAATGATTTTGTATAGTCCACATTATACACCCTTTTTATTTTCATGAAATAATTGTATTTTCTCTATAATAGTTTTAAAGATATAGTTTGAATATAATACTAGTCCCAACAACTATAGTGTTTTTTGGTTTTAGTTCCGATGAGGTTTTTTTTTTGCTTTAATTCAATTTATAAAAATTTAAAAATTGTTGTTTTAGTCCTTAAAATCACCTTTTTGGGCCACATGGTGCTACATGTCATGATTATATTGGGACACATATGACGTCAATGAATAGTTGATTAGAGTTGCTAACAATAGTTTGTACATGCAATAACTACGTGCTAAAATATTGAAGCAAATGCGTCTAATGTCTATGATATGTCTGTTATTCATGACTTGTACACAAATTATGTATATGGCTTGTCTACATAAGAGTTTATCCTTTTGCTCGATTTAGTTGTATTAGTTTAACTGAGTCGCGTATAATGCTCCTAGTTTATGGCTTTTGGATTTTCATATTGGCTGGTCATTTATTTATGCTTGTACTATATTAGTACAAGCTGCTATGCTTTAAGGTTCTCATAGAGGATGTGTTTCGTGTTTTAGGCCTATTCTTTACATATTTGGGGCTATATTTGATGAATGGTCATGGACAACCTGCACTTCTCTACCTTGTTCCATGTACACTAGGTAACTATTTTTGTGCTTTAGATTATAAAAGTAACTGTTATTATCGTTTAGCTTGTCTAACACCCAATTATTGTAAAATTAAATTGACAGGAGTCGCTGTAGTGTTGGGATGCATAAGAGGTGAACTTAAGATTCTTTGGAATTACAGTGCAGATTCTTCTTCATCGAGAGAGCCAACTGACGTTTGAATCATGACATTGTTCGGTGCAATTAAAAAATGATCTTAAATACATCGATATCCCTTAATAACATGTGAATTATTTAGTGGTCATTATAGGAAGAATACCAAGTGTACAGGCTACTCTATCTCAAATTTTCGTAAATATCTTTTGTAATTAAATAATTAATGAAAATTAGTTTTTTTTATATGGTGCTTAATTTATTTATTTTTATCGTAAAACTACTTCGTAACATTTTAATCCATGAACAAAGAGGTAACCAAACAACATTATGGTTTCAAATTCAAAAATGAAATTAGTTAAAAAAGAGTTAAGTTCATATGTGGCAACAATGTCAAAAGTATGATCTATTCAACTAATAATCTAGTATCTACGAGTGACGGGTATCATGTCGTATGTGAGCAAAGCCAAACCTTATAGTGTTTTTCAATCATGTAAAGTTATGAAACGTCGGATTTTTATGTTTAGGTTGACTTAATTCGTTTCACTTAAGTTAAAACATGTTTTGTATCACACTATGATCTTAATACTTGTGTATAAGCTATTAAGTAAGAAATATGTGTCCATCTTCTACTTAGCCATATTAGTTTTAAGTTTCATTTATTACTAGATGTCTCATGATAAACTTGCATTCAATTCTAAGTTGGTCGGACTTTGAATCAAATATATATTATAATAACATAATAACTACAAAAATGCAATAAACATCACAATTATAAACATGAATAATATTAGACTTTCATTGAATTTCACATAATTCAAACAACAAGAGTTTTAGCTCACGATGACCTTAGTAAAACATACAACCAGAGATATAAGTTTAACATCAAATCGAGATTATGAGAAATGTAAATCTAATAAATCACCATAACCAATAGATTTCTTTCAATATATAATCATTTTCACTGTGTGCCTCCAGTGGTCAACTTTACATGTAGAAATGGAACGAGAAGGAGAGTGGATGGAGGCTGCCCAATATTTTTTCTTAAGGTTTGCCACCTCTGAGCTTTAGGTTTTTGAGTCCTTATATAATAGCTTTTATGGAAATTGAGGAAATCCTTATTTGTCCTTCAAGCATAGACCTGTTGGGTCACCATGAGGGGGCAACCACGGGGGATCATCCACATTGGGCTTAAGAACAACTTCACAAGTGAGTTGGACACCACACTTTAACCCAAAACCTTAAGGTGTAAAGTTTATGGGTCCTCTCACTTATAAAGTGTTCAACGTACCTCCACTTATCTAAGTAATGTGAGACTTTCTCACTCACACTTGCCACAACAATCTTCCCCTCAAGTGTGAGTCTATCCACTCTTGGATATGCTCCCCCTCAAGCGGAAACTTTCTTCATCCTACACTTGCACCACCGTTGGCCACACTCAACGGGACACACCGCCTAACCACATTTGTTAGGAAGACTTTAGATACAAGGAGCCGGTCGAACCCTTCGTCGAACCATCAACTCTGATACCACTGTTGGGTCACCATGAGGGGGCAGCCACAGGGGATCATCCACATTGGGCTTAAGAACGACTTCACAAGTGAGTTGGACACTACACTTTAACCCAAAACCTTAAGGTGTTAAATTTAAGGGTCCTCTCACTTATAAAGTGTTCAACATCCACTTATCTAAGCAATGTGAGACTTTCTCACTCACACTTGTCACAACAAGTATATATTTTTTTGTTTAATCATATGATAGTACAATTGCATATGAGAGGTGATAATTGCCATGTCCTGTTTATAGATTCCTCTTGATCTTACCTAGACGCCAACTGTCATGGCTTTACCTGCACTATGACTGCCTGTATTTCTCGGTCGTATAAGCTTGAGCGTCATGACACTACTCGTCTTATGAAGACACAAAAGTCTTTGCATTTAATCTATCGTAGGACTGTCATGACTCTAGATGTCACCAAGCTAAACTTTGCGCATCAAATAACGTGAAATCCACAAAATATAGCACATAGTGTGCTTGACTCAAAATACTAAAAAACTAATTAAAATGACTCAATAACGATAATGATAACCATATTAGCAAGGTTATAAACATGATAAACAAACATCGGAGGACCTCATTGCCTTAGCAACAATAGTTTTTACAATTTCAAGCAACAATCTCATTCTACTATCTATAACTTAGTCTTCATTCTACAATATTTACAAAACATTGTAAAGTAATTTTACACAGTTAATTAATAATAATCGAGTCAAAAAAATGACAACAAATGATTTATATAAAAAATAAAGGGTAAAATATGTTTTCAGTCCCTACTTTTATAGTGAGTTTTGATTTTCGTCCCTGTAAAATAAAATCACTCTTTTTCATCCATACAAAATTTTTCTTTTGTTTTTAGTTCATAATGGGCAAAATTTTGACATTTTTGACATTTATGGACTTATATAGGCTCAACATGATATATTCACATAATATATAAACACATTTTAAATATAAAAATATCATTGACATTAAAATGGACAAAAATTAGCCATTAGGGGCTGAAAACAAATGATTTTTTTTTTTAGGGATAAGAACAAGTGATTTTATTTTACAGGGACGAAAACCAAAATTTACTATAAAATTAGGGACTGAAAACATACTTTATCCAAAAATAAATAACAACTTATATCGCATGCATTTACCCCAATTGGTAAGCAATACAAGACATTATTGGTAGTTTGGAGTGTCTTGCAATATAACACAAATTTTATTCTAAATTTATCACTTCTTTATACCTAAAGTGTGAGTGGATCGGTATACTATTTGACCACTAAAAAAAATGAGGAGTGCTATATTGCACTATATTCACAAAATAACACAAAAGTGTACACACACTTAGAAAACTTATTTTATCAACTAATGTGTTGTTTTTTTCATTTAAAAATGGGTTTTTATTTTATTTTTTATTAAAAGAATTTATTCAAGCTATCTTTCACATGCTGCTGTAAGTATTCCAGATTTTTTGTGAGCTTGTGTGTTTTAGGGTGAGAAAATATTCAGGTTAAATACTATTTTTGGGTCCAGGGAGAGCGACGGGGCAGTGGTGAATGACGGGTAGAACTTCACCGACGATTTGAAGATAGCGACAGAGGAGAAGGTGTGACTCCAAATTAAACTCCTTAAAATTGGTTAAAATGTAGGGGCGTCCCGCACACACGTGCAGGATGTGCGACAACACCGGACCTCCAAATTGAGGGTCTCAGCTTAAAATTTTGAGGTTATATCATATTACTTATATATTATTTATACCTATAAAATATCAGATGTATATTAATAGATTAATTTTTAGGCTCTAAAATAATAGTTATATATTGTTAATGTTCATAAAATATCAAATGAGTATCAATAGATTAGTTATCTACACTCGTAAATATAGTTTTAGTCCATTTTAATCTTAAATTAAGATGTTTCTTCTTGACGTTATATACAAAGATAATTATTTTGTAATTTTTGTCCTTTTTTTTTGTCCTATTTGATTTAATGCAATTGGGTTAATATTGATAATTTATATGATTACAAGAATAAGAATGATTATTTTTTTAAAAAAATTATATGCAATTTAAATGAGAATTTTTTTTTAAAATTATTAAAGGACCACTTTTATATTTTACACAAGCCTCCAAAAACTTGGAGACGCCCCTTGTAGTGGGTAAATACTATTCAAATTAAACCGCATAAAATTGGATCCGATAAAATTGATTTTTTTTTTTGTCATTCAAAATCGAACCGAACCGCGAGCACCCTACTCTCCATCTACCTCTCTCTATTGTTTTTGTCAAGCAAAATACTTTTTACGTACCACAACATAAATCACTTTAAGGAAAACAATTCTACCAAATTATAAGCCATTTTACATTATCAATAAAATATTTAACGTTATTTTTTCTATTACATTCTTAATTATTTATTATTTTCTCTTCTTTCAATATTTCAATTTATTGTTTTTTTTTATCATAAATGAAAGACGATTTTGTAAATCAACTCATAATTTACAAAGTGACAAAATGACTTATATTATTATAGTACATATATCGCTACTCTATATACTTAGTATCTATTTGGTTTGGCTTTTGGAAGCCTCAAACGCGCGTTTACACTTAGAAACGCAATTCCGTCAAATTTTGAAATGTTTGGCAAAAGGCAAAATCAATTCTCTGCGACGCAGTTCTCTCCCCAGACGTGAGTTTTTCTGAAGCTGAAAATCCTAGCTTTCACGGCAAAGAAACACGATTCACACCTTAGTTACATGGAAACTTACCTATATACCCTTAAACTTCTCCTTCTTCGCATCACTCAGATTCAAAGCTATATGGATTTGTCTTTCCCCTTTGTAAGCTTTAGATCATGAAACAAGTATTTACAAATGGAAAAAGGGTGTGTGGGGCATATTTATTTCTCTTCTTCCTATGTTAACCACTTACCCTCCCCTCACTAGTTTCATTGTTGTGATGCGGCTGCTACAGTGCTTTGTTCTAGGTTGAAGATGATAAACAAGCTCTTGGGCTCAACTTTGACCCATCAATGGCCCATTAAGCTGTTTATCTTAGTCTTTTTTCTTCGTTTTTTTATATTGTTGGTGTACAAAGAAATGGTTTGTTTTTTTCCGTTAAAAAGCTACAATTATAACACAATATGCATATTAATAAAGAACCTATAATTAATTAAATTTAACAATAAAAAAATTAAATTAAACATGATTTTAAATACACATGTATAAGCCCATTTTGGTAATTATACATCCAAAATCAATTTTAATTCAAACTATCCAAACAATATAAAATGTTGAGAATCACTTTTAAATTTCTGTATCCAAACAAAAATCAATTCTATTCAACTCACTTTTAACCAAAATCAATTATGTCAAACTCAATTCTTTTCACCGCTAAACCAAACACATACTTATACTATACTATATAAAAGGGTGGTGAAGGGAACAATCCAACAGGGTCTGTTTCTTTGTTCCAGGGCTGGGACAAAAGTGGAGTGGAGGCTCTAAAACCCTATTATTCTATGCTATTCTATTCTATCTAGGGTTTAGCAGACAAAGAGAAGAAGAGAAATGGATGAAGTTGGTGTTATACTGCAAGCCACTCTGAGTCCCAATCCCGATGAACGCAAGGCTGCTGAGCAAAGGTTGGATCAGATCCAATATGCCCCTCACCATCTTCCCACACTTCTTCAAATCATTGTTCACGCCAACTCTGACATTTCCCTAAGACAAGTTGCCGCAATTCACTTCAAAAACTTCATTGCCAAGAATTGGTCTCCTTCTGCTGATGCCGATGCTAATCATCCCGGTCACACTATCTCAATCTCCGATAAAGACCTCGTCAGGAATCACATTCTCCTATTTCTACCTCAACTTCCTTCTCTTCTGAGGTACTACTACTCTTTCCATTCTCCATTCCTTCTTTATGTGTTTCTAATCAATTGCACTCTACGTGTTTGTAATAATTCCTTGCAGGGTTCAGCTTGGTGAGTGCCTCAAAACAATTCTACATTCTGACTACCCCGACCAATGTCCCCATCTTCTTGACTGGATCAAGCATAATTTACAGGATCACCAACAAGTCTACTCTGCTTTATTCGTTCTCCGCATTCTTTCTATTAAATATGAGTATGTTCATTATTTTCTCATTAGCTTGGGCTACGTTATGTTGCACTTCTCCTCACACACATTCTGTGTCTGTCTATGTTCCCAGGTTCAAATCAG
Source organism: Trifolium repens (assembly GCA_030408175.1). Classification (NCBI taxonomy): domain Eukaryota; kingdom Viridiplantae; phylum Streptophyta; class Magnoliopsida; order Fabales; family Fabaceae; genus Trifolium; species Trifolium repens. The sequence continues at coordinate 67,266,828 of CP125836.1, forward strand.
ACGAGGACAGGACTCCCGCATATCACATTGTCGAGGAAACATTTCCTCACCTTCTCAATATATTTAACAGCCTTGTCCAGATTCCTAATCCATCCCTCGAAGTAGCCGATCTCATCAAGCTTATCTGCAAAATATTCTGGTCCTCCATATATGTACGTTTTCTTCTCCCGCACCATGCAATTACGAGGGCGCATTTTGTTGGGCTTGTTATTTATAACCTGTTTTTTTTTTTTCTTTTCTTTTTTCCGTTAACACCATTTTATCCCCACCCAGTATGATATACAGGTCTTAGTTCCTAATGATAATTATGCAATATTTTTATGTCTTAGAAATGGAACTGATTGACAACAATTTGAAAAAACAGTGGATATATCCTTATCTTAGTCGAATACAATTCTTAGTTGCCTCTCTTATTTTCATGCTATCCTCCACTTCAGTTCTCAGAATTGACATTCAATAGCATGTTCTTTTTTTAAATTCGTGCAGTTGGAGATTCCAAAAATTTTGTTTGATCAAAATGTATTCAATGCTTGGATGGTGCTGTTTTTAAATGTATTGGAGAGGCCTGTTCCCTTGGAAGGTCAGCCTATTGATCCTGATCTTCGGAAATCATGGGGTTGGTGGAAAGTAAAAAAATGGACAATTCACATTCTAAACAGACTATACACTCGGTGAGTTTGAATTGTGGATTAATTTAATCGAAAAACACGATCTTTACTGTTGAGTGACTTAATGACTCACAATTTCAATGGGTGTTTAAACTATCATGTTACAGTTGTGGTGACTTGAAGCTACGAAACACAGAAAACAGGGCCTTTGCTCAAATGTTTCACAAGCATTTTGCGGGGAAGATTTTGGACTGTCACTTAAATCTGTTGAATGTCATTCGAGTAGGTGGTTATTTACCGGACAGAGTTATCAACCTGGTTCTTCAATATCTAAGCAACTGGTACTCTAATATCATTTAAGCTTATCAGTGGTGTCATTCCATATCATTCAATCATGCCACACCTAAGCTTTCATTAACTACAAACCTATTTTTTTTTTTCAAAACCAAATCTTATTTATGTAGGGATGAGGATATTTAGGTAAAGGCAACTACATGCTTTAAGATTAAAGGGTTCAGTTTATAAATCATTAAATATTAAGGCATTAGATAGTTCTCTTCATTTCCAGCAGCAGCTTCACCATGAATGCCAAAGAAATTCTAATTTGATCACAGTCCCAGTTTCTGTTGGGTATTACTGCTCCATCCAATAATCATAATCATTGATTATATATGCTGATGTATAATTTGAAAGCCAATAGCAAGCACTCCTTGAGTTTAAATGAATTTCCTATCACTTATCTCAGACCCCACATACATAGGCACACACAGTATTTGTCTCTAGGTTGTCAATAGTGGCAGATAGCTATTGCCGTTGAGTGGTGCAGAGCCGGAGGCTGTCACCACGGAGGTTACCCAGTGCGTCACAGTATAGTGTCGCGGCTGGAACGATGGATGTCGTGGTGCAAAAATGCAGACCAGATGGCGTATGGTGCGACTTCAGAACCGAACCAAAGAAGAGGAAGGAAAGACCTGACTCTATCATGGATTCTGACCAAATATGAGTGTTCCGACCACGTGAGGACACAAACTCTGGATTTTTCGGGCTTGAGGCTTCTATCTCGACTCTTGAGCACAAAATGGAAGGCCAACCCCACTGTCTCTCCCCATTACTATGATTTTTGCAGCTGCACAAGAAGCGGCTGCCAAAATGTCACCACTTTTGTTTGGTTAGGGGAGAAGACTTTATCAATTACTAGATTAAGGGAGAAGACAATGTCAAGGGCCCACTCTACAGAAGAACAAAACTAAAAGGCATCATAATAGAATTGTTGGGCCTTTGAGTATCTTAGACTTTTAGCAAAAAAAAGAATGGTAGTAATACTAAAATAACAATTAACCCCAAAATCTAAGTAAATATGTAATAATGATCTTGAAATGTTATGGAAATGTACAGTTAACCCCAAAATCAAAAGTCAAAACTAAACCAAAATTCTAGGATGGTCCGCTGGTGGTTTTCTTGAACCTAGTGCACTCTGATTCTAGCCCAATAATCTTGTCGTTAATTTGAGGAACGGGGTTGTGTGAGGTGGCTTTTATCCATGGATATGCTTGTCTCTTAGGTCCTCATTTGCACACTAAAGTTGTAGCGGCTTCTTGACCTGGTGATAGAAAAATATGGTTGTTTTGTCTCGAAGCTATGTAACTAATAACTATACTTGGGAAAGTCTCATGCTAGATATTATCCTGCACTCATGGTTGTAGCTATTTCATTTCCAAAATTCTAATGAGACCCTGAACAACTTTATGTTGTTTGGGGGCGTAGGGGCATATTTAAATTTAAATTGAGAATATTAGCAGCTCTATTAAATGATTATATTATCTACCACTGAGTTTCAGGATATATTGATTCTTGAATTAACGGTCTCTGAAATTTTTGAACATGCAGCATTTCAAAGAAAAGCATGTATACTGTGTTGCAGCCTCGACTTGATGTTCTTCTTTTTGAAATAGTTTTCCCTCTCATGTGCTTCAATGATGATGATCAAAAGCTTTGGGACGAAGATCCACACGAATATGTTAGGAAAGGCTATGGCAAGTCTTATAAATGTGGAAACTGTATTTCAAATGATTTGCATCGACACATGCTTATAGCTACTAATTCTTTGTTACAGACATTATTGAAGACTTGTATAGTCCCAGGACTGCCTCTGTGGATTTTGTGAGTGAGTTGGTTCGAAAACGTAGGGAAGATAATTTTCATAAATTTATTCAATTCATAGTAGAAATTTTGAAAAGGTAAAATATGTTACTTTCTGTTAAGAAGAAGATTTATGGATTGGATGCTGTATTTATGTTCTTTCCATTCTAGGTATAATGAAGCACCAGTAGAATACAAGTCTTATAGACAGAAAGATGGTGCTCTTCTTGCTATTGGGACACTTTGTGACAAATTGAAACAAACTGAGCCCTATAAATCTGAACTTGAGCGTATGTTGGTGCAACATGTCTTTCCTGAGTTTGGCAGTTCTGTTGGCCATCTTAGGGCGAAGGTATGGTCTCCTATACAATTTATGTTTGCATCTTTTCTGATTCTTGCACGATTCACTCTCTTTTGTTTTGTTCTTCTAAAGAATGTATCTTAAAAAGGTAAGCTGGCATTTCACAATATCCACACTAAAAAAAGCATGCTAATTTTGATGTCCATATCCGATAAATGTTTGGGATGCAATCTGTAAAAATAGGGGCTCTAAGTTTGTAATAGATGGGAGTTAACTCATGCCAAGGGCTCTGCTTTTCTGTTCTCCTATGTCTATGCACGTTTCTATGATATTTTTTATTAGAGCTAATAAATTCCTCCATGAGCATAATGGTTTATTTTTTCATGGCACAAGTGTGGTGATATAATGCACTCTCCTCTTGTCCTTGAAAGAAAGGGGGGGGGGGGGGGGGGGGGGGAAGAGAGGAGACTTCAATTCAAGAATTGAACAAAAAGGGAACTAAAACGCTTGTCTTTTGTTGTTTTATTTTGTACGAAAGAGAGAAAGGAGTAGCCATTATTTAATTTTATACAACTAAAACAGTAGTACATGGCACAAATATAATGCAAAACACGTTTTCTGGTTGCATCTTAAACGCATACCAAAAAGGTTTTTTCATTTTCGTGACCGACCTTGTATTCTTCCATAGGTTGGGGTATAGCCAAGGCCCAAGGGTGAGCCTCATTGAAGTAGAGCTAGTGCACCTCTCATTATTGTTTCCTTAATAATTTAAGACAAATTCTAACAAAGTGCCCCGGGGGCATTTGTTAAGAATTCAAATTTAGAAACATTTTTTTGAAACTTGTATAGTCAACACTTTAAAAGTTTAAATTTTGATTTTTTCAATGCATTTTTTTTCTTTTATTTCCCTTTTTAGTTTCTTCACAATTGCCCCAGGGGCACTTGTTTGCAAGACCCATAATTTTCAATTCAACAATCTAGGGATGGTGCTATTCTTTTTTATTTTATTTTATTTATTTATTTATTATTATTATTTTTTTAATTCACGTACACTATACCAAACAAAGCATTAGCATTGGAGTATATAGGTTTGTAATATCTATCTTGATGTAGATTAATTAGACTTTGAATAATACATTATGGAAGCTTCATTATCTGAAGAGTTTTGGCTATCTATTCATTTTCCTGCAAAAAACAGGCAGCTTGGGTTGCAGGACAATATGCCCACATTAGCTTCTCAGATCAGAACAATTTCCGGAAGGCATTGCAATGTGTTGTATGTGGAATGCGTGATCCTGAACTTCCTGTCCGCATTGATTCTGTTTTTGCTTTGCGTTCTTTCATTGAAGCTTGCAAAGGTGGTCACAAATTCTGTTTATTTTCTGATTCTGATGAAATCGGGCAAATATTATTGCTGATTAAGCTTATCTTTTCATTTTGTTGATGCAGATTTAGATGAAATTCGTCCTCTTCTCCCTCCTCTCCTTGATGGTATGTGTGTGAGAAAATTGGTATGTACGTTGTACTTATTTGGCTTGGTGAATGAGTGTAACTAACAGAAATATTTCCAGAGTTCTTCAAACTTATGAACGAGGTTGAGAATGAAGACCTTGTGTTTACTTTGGAGACTATTGTGGACAAATTTGGGGAAGAAATGGCACCTTATGCACTTGGGCTATGCCAAAATTTGGTAATTTATATTTTATAAGAAATTTTGTATCTACCAAGAATGTTCTTGTTTTGGAATGCTAGTATTTTTCTGTATTATAACTATGCCTTTCCTTTCTCAACAAAGGCAGCTGCTTTTTGGAGGTGTATGAACACTGCTGACGCTGATGATGATGCTGATGATCCAAGTTCTCTTGCTGCAGTTGGTTGTTTGCGTGCCATTAGCACAATACTTGAATCAGTGAGCAGTCTTCCCCAACTTTTTGTTCAAATTGAGCCTACTTTGCTTCCAATAATGCGTAGCATGTTAACAACTGATGGTCAAGGTATTTACTATGAATCAGGTTTATCTAAATGAATCTAAGGATTTCTTTTGCTTCTATCACCTTGTCTCTTCATTTGTCATTTTGTGTTTGCTTGTACATACACACTTATTGAAGCAAAGGTGATTCTACCTGATTGTATGGATTTGGGTATCACTCATTTAGCATGTGTACTTGTGCACGCTCGGTTTTCCCATAAAATTAAACCGTTGATAGTATTTTAGATGGACAGCTCTAGATTTTGAATGTATCGAGTGACTAAATTCAAGCATCCATATTTTTGATAATTTATTATGTGCGGTTTGTTGGACAAGTGTTATCCTTGTAGCTTTATAATGTAATAGTATGCTTCAGTTTGTTTTGTACCTTCAACTTATTGGATTTTCAAGTGGAGCATGTAATTTTGGATGTTGTAGATTGTGGATTTAGACCATGGTTCTCAAATTTTAGTTTCATTTTCACTCAGGTTTGACTTGCTTATATTTATTTCCATGCGTGCTTACAGAGGTTTTTGAAGAGATTTTGGAGATTGTATCATATATGACTTTTTTCTCTCCAACAATATCATTGGACATGTGGAGTCTTTGGCCATTGATGATGGAAGCACTGGCAGATTGGGCAATTGATTTCTTTCCAAGTATGGATCTCAACTACATTTGACTGCAATTCATCTCAACTTATCTTTGCCGGACAGAAAGTCCAGTACTCTGGACTTCTTTTATTTGTTAATAGCATAGAAAGTTAGAGATGAGTCAGTGTCTTCCAGTAAACTGAGTTTCAGACATAATAGAACATCTGCTTTTTTGTTCATGCAATCCTTGTTTGTTTGCTAAATAAAAGGGTGCTATTTTTCATGATCTGATCCACTTTCAAATATTTTCCTGGCTGCTTTGCCCGATATAACACCCAAACATTCAAATTGATACATGTCTTTAAGTAATTTTACATTTTCTACATGTTTAATTGGTTAGTTTGATTCTGCAGATATTCTGGTTCCTTTGGACAATTATATTTCAAGAGGAACTGCCCATTTCATTACTTGCAAAGAACCTGACTATCAACAGAGTTTGTGGAATATGATTTCCTCTGTAAGTGATATTTGCATCATTATTATTGTTATTATTATTATTATTATTATTATTATTATTATTATTACTATTATTATTATTATTATTACTATTACTATTACTATTACTATTACTATTATTATTACTATTATTATTATTATTATTATTATTATTATTATTATCGGGATCCGGTGATAGCAAATGGTTGTTAATCTATTATTATTTTTTCTAGCTTCCTCTTGTTGCCTCTGATTTGTGTTTCGCATTGAAGCTTATGGCAGATAAAAATATGGAGGACAGTGATATTGAGCCAGCTCCAAAGCTTATTGAAATTGTCTTCGTAAACTGCAGAGGTTTGGTGGACCACTGGGTTGAGCCGTATCTCAGAATTACAGTTGAACGCTTGCATCGAACTGGAAAATCATATTTAAAATGTCTTCTCATGCAAGTGGTAGGGGTTTATTAGAATCTTTATTGACATGCACAAATGAGATAGTTGGCTTATGTTGCTTTTGTTCTTATAACATTTTGACATGTTCAAAAGCTGTATTTGTGACGGTCCATTGTACCATATTTTCTTTTCAACACAAGTTCTATTTTGAACTTTGGCTTACATCTAGTGTGTGGGTTATAAAAAATTGGATGCATTTAGTTTTGTATGACAGTTTTTCATGCAATTGTTTTGTTCTCCTTATTCATATTGTTTGCATTTCCATGAGTGACTCTTTACCGAGTTAAAATATATAAAGAGAAAGAAATCAACTGCAACAAATTACTTATCTGTAGAAATTGAATCATTCATTCTCCAATGAGTTCAGTTTATCTATTGTGTAAGTTAGCCAAATTTCTTTTAAGATAATATGGAAAGATACCAAATGTAACTCCTTAAGAGGATATGTTTTTTGCAGATTGCAGATGGTCTATACTACAATGCCACATTGACTTTCAGCATATTACAAAAGTTAGGCGTTGCATCAGAAATCTTCAATCTTTGGTTTCATATGCTGCAAGAAGTCAAGAAGAGTGGTGTGCGTTCTAATTTTAAAAGGTCTGTGTTATCCCACCTCTTCACCATCCCTCCTCCTTGACTCAATAGAAGTTATTGTGTGTAGCAATGTGAAGGTCTATTTATTGCAGACTTGTGACTATTTTTATGCAGGGAACATGGTAAGAAAGTTTGCTGCCTTGGTTTAATATCCTTGCTGGCACTTCCAGCCGATCAATTACCAGGAGAGGCTTTAGGCCGGGTATTCCGTGCCACTCTTGATCTTCTGGTTGCATACAAGGATCAAGTTGCAGGTCTTTATCACACTTCCTCTGTAACTCTGACATGTTGAAAACTTATAAATTACAATATGCTTATAGGGAATAGACTCACTTCCAATTCTGATTCTCAACTATTGTACTTTGTAGAAGCTGCAAAAGAGGAAGAAGAAGAAGATGACGATGATGATGATATGGATGGCTTTCAAACTGACGATGAAGATGAGGATGACAGTGGTTCTGACGGGGAAATGGGAGCTGTTGCTGAAGATGGGGACGAAGCTGACAGTAGCAAACTTATAAAGTTGACTGATCAGGTCTGTGGATATGATTCTGAAAAGAACATCTGCATTCATATATTAATTAAATATATGATATTGAGTTTATCAATTTGCACGCAATACTTTTTACGCAGGAAATTATATTAATTCACAATTTGCTAAGTTCGTTATTGCTAGAAATTTAATATTTGATATCATTCATGTGTTTAGAATAATTATAAAATATTTTAATTTGCATAGGCTTTATTTATAACTATTGAAATGTAAAATATTTGAATTTTTAACAATCTTTAGTGTCTCGGCTTTTATTATTTTTTGGACATGGAAAAATACCAAATTTGGTTAGCACTAGGAAAAATACATTGTTTAGCACTAGGAAAAATACCAAATTTGACATATATATTATAAAGTCTTAGACTATCCTTACCTTACAAATCAATTTTGTGAGATTGAGTTCGGCACTGGAACCTCATAATTAGCTTCGAAGTAGTTACGTTCACAAAACAGCTTGCATTACTTCAACTATACTACTATAGAATTGTGTCAGAACTTTTGATTCCATTAGGTATCATTCCCTGCCCAGAACTCTTACTTATAGTGATGTTATTTGTTACGAACTGGAAATTTCGTAACTTAGAAAATGTTGAGGAAATGGATTAAAATGCACAAATAATGGAAAATAGAGTATTATTTCTTAAAATGAAAGATAAAATGCAAAAGGATGAAATCCTAATGCCCAAGAGCAAAGCTCCTTCAAAGAAAGAGGATTCTCTTTCTTTGCCTAACCATATTGGTTCTAGCAATAATCTTGCCTACCCATTACAACTCACTCACCCACCATTTATACTACCAAGAGGCATAACAAACTTGCCAACTAATCACCCTATCCCATTCACTAATTACTCATATATCCTCACTATTCTCTTTATTACAATAATAACCCCTTTTTCTATATCTCTGTACTCGGTCTCTATCATTATTGTTTACCCAATAGAACTCACAATTTTGTGAACTAACTGATTTGTTTACAAGAAACCACAGTTTATTTTAATTATTGACTAGTTCAATAAACCTCCATAAGGGGCTTAACCAATCCAGTAAACCATCCAGCTACACAATTTTGTGGTTGAACCAACTGGTTATCAGCTGAACTATTGTCTCCTTGATTCATATTTATATCTTTTAGGAATGAAACTTCTTGTTTTTCTTTCTCCTGGTAAATAAAATATAAGTTGTGCACTTTTATTCAAACAGTATACATTTGTAATTTATTATTTGTTTTCATTGTCATTTTTTATCTTAATTTCTTATTTTTGTCATTTTGCAATGTTACCAATAAATAGGCAAAGTCATTCAGGCCCGACGATGAGGATGATGACGACTCAGATGACGACTTCAGTGACGACGAAGAGTTGCAGTCCCCAATTGATGAGGTGGATCCTTTTATTTTCTTTGTGGATACGATGAAAGGTATGCTGATACTGCCTCAAGCATGTTAAAGGTTACATTTTACTAAAACCTATCATCATTAATGTTATAATAATTGTCTGACATATAACTTTCGTAATAAATTTGTCTGTAGTGATGCAATCATCAGATCCAATGAAGTTTCAGAACCTTACCCAGACACTTGAGTTCTCTTATCAAGCTCTTGCAAATGGTGTAGCCCAGCATGCTGAGATGAGAAGAGGTGAGATTGAGAAGGAAAAGGCAGAGAAGTCATCAGCTACCGCAGATTCTTAAGCTTTTGGATGTACATTCGTTGTTCTTGTTTTGCTGTTATACTCTCTAGCTTTTACTCTTGCATCCATTCTTTGTAAGAGATGCAGAGGGCATTTATTGGCTTAGTGGTCCTAGTTGGTCTATGAGCCTAAGAGTTTGCAGTTTTGAAATGGCTGTGAGTTTAGTACACTGAAGTTCATGTTAATTTCGGAGGATGTTGGACTCGGGAAACTGTGGAGTTTAGAGCTTCTGGTCATCCTTTGGATGAAAGTATCAAATTTTGCCGTTCTTGCCCTATTCCTTTTCACTTTTTTGCGGATCCTTCATTTCAAGTCTCCATGTTAAGTTTCACAGTTTCCAGCATATGGAAATCCTTATTCGATTAGTGCAGTGGTGGCTTCAGTGTTCTGTGATGTCTTTCTTTCTCATGTCACATAGACGGTTAAACCGGGGTCGCCAATGGTTGTTATAAGCATTTTTTGTTGAGATCATATTAGAAAGTTCTTTGTATCCTGACCATTTCTTTTAGTTATAATAATTTTTGAAAGTCGAGTCTAAATCCAATGCGTATTGATGAAGGCTTGTATTTTGGTTATTCATAGCTTTTCAAGTGTGGCTTGCGTATTGCATTTACTGTATAATAGTTATACTGAGATCAAGGGTTGGATACTTGGATGTATTTTTGGTCTCTAAAGATATCATATTATCGTATTTGGTCCTTCAGTTTTTTTTTACCTGTTCTTATTTTTTTTACCTGTTCTTAGTTTTCACGTTTCTTCACAATTTGTTTTTTATCGCTGACACTAAATTGATAGATGCCACACGACAGTGACTCATAAAAATAGCATTTATGATGAAATAGATTATTAAAAATAAGTTTTTTTTTTAAACTACCCATTCATAATTGATGGGAAATTCTAATATAGGCACAAACATAAATAACATGTGTTAGGCACACTCACATAAACTAAAAAAAATTAAAGAGAAAAGAAATAAAATGATGTTGATTGATGTGACTTTATTATTTTTGTTTTAAATTTTTAGATTTATGTGTGTGTGCCCAAATATAATTTATTTGGGTTTGTGCCTATAGAAGTCTTTCTCTCATAATTTGAGAGTATTTATCTATCAACCAATAAAAATAAACCGCATGTGAAATACTTTATCACCTGCATAATCCTTAGACTACATAATCACAAGTGGTTGGTGTGTGGTTTGTGTGAATGTGGTAAATTTTAAAATATCAAATTAGATTTTTAATAGGAGTAATAATAAGAAAAAAAATACAATAAAAAAAGAAATTGAAGTTACAAATTACAATGATTAGTAAAAATGATAATACTTTTATAAATATATATATGTTTTCTTGTGTTTAAATGAATGTATTATTGAGTGATGGGTAAATTTGTAAAAGAAAAACATTTTTTGAATTAAAAGAAAAAAATGCAGTCCCGTGTGCGGAAACTGAGAAGAATGTGGTGACAAGGCTTCCACAAGAAGTTTATTTATTAGAATTAGAATTAGAAATGGGTATTGTATTGTATGGGCGCGCGGTAGTGGGTAGAGAAAAACAAAGAGTGAGAAAAGAGGGTTTGTTCTTGTTAGTTACCGAGATCGAGGTGGTGGAATCAATGGATGATATTGAAGACGATCCTGACTATGATATCTTCAGAGACGACGAAGACGATCCTGATGCTCAACACACTGGAGAAAATGATTTCACCAAAGAGTATGTCGTTTACCTTGTCGATGCCTCCCCTAAAATGTTGAACACTATTTGCCACCCGACGGAAGAAGAAGATGCTGAATCTCACTTCCAGATTGCCCTTACTTGTATTTCTCACTCACTCAAGGCTCAGATCATTAACAAATCCTATGACCAAGTTGCTATATGTTTCTTTAACACTGTAACTAACTAACTAACTAACTAACTTCAATTATCTTTTTCATTTAATAATAATATCAATCAATTAATCAATATCCCTCTTACGCTCTTTCTTATATTTTCCTCTGCAGAGGGAGAAGAACAACTTACAAGACCTAAATGGTGTTTATGTATTTCATGTTCCTGAAAGTGACTATCTAGACAGGCCAACAGCAAGGCTTATTAAAGAATTTGATAATATAGAAGGTATGGATGCTTATGCTTTGGTTGGTTCATCTATCTATCTATTTATTATTATTATTATTATTATTCCAACACCAAGGCTACTTACTTCTCATTTGTTTCTCTAGAATCTTTTTCCAAAAACATTGGAAGCCAGCATGGTGTCGTGCCGGGAACCAGAGAAAATCATCTCTACAATGCTATCTGGGTGGCTCAAGCACTTCTTCGTAAAGGGTAATACTTGCACTCTATTATCTACATATAATTCATTTTATTATCTTTATCGCTCAATCATAGATAATGTCTAAACATTTATCTCAGGTCACCTAAGACCGTCGATAAACGCATACTTTTGTTTACAAATGAAGATGATCCTTTTGGGTGTGTCCGAGGGGCTATCAAATCCGACATGACAAGAACCACACTGCAGAGAGCTAAAGTACCAATCTGTTTATGCTTTATTGTTTCAACAATGCTATTACTTCATACTAATTACTATTATTTCTGTGTTTGTGAAGGACACACGGGATCTTGGAATCACAATTGAACTTCTTCCCTTGAGTTGCCCCAATGAAATGTTTGACTTATCTAAATTCTATGTTGTAAGTACACATATTTTACATATATTCACTAATTTATTCTCTTAACTCATACTGATTAGATAAACTGTTAATCCTCATTTGTACATTGCATGTCTTTCAGGATTTGATTGGCTTGGAAGGAGATGATCTTGTTAACTTTATGGCATCGGCAGGAAACAAGTATGGCAACTTATCTACATACCATATCTATGTGTTTCTCCGGCTTATATCTTTCAGATATCATTATGTACTTAGCTTGGGCTACCAGTTGTGCTCCTGGAATCTGAAGTTTCTGGCACATAAATTGTTGTTTAGTAGGGATAGTAGCAAGCTTAAACTTGCTTCCATTGTCTGAATGTGTATGCTTTAGGATTTTAGTTAGATACTATTGTAAATTAAGAACTATTTATGCGAGTTCAAATTGGAAAAGTTATAATTGGTATTAATTTATGATGCAGAGAGCCAGAGTTGTCGGTAAATGGTGGTTCTGATCTGTTATGAATTGAGCACATCTATATTGTTGGATTTGGATAGTTATATTGATTAAGAATAAAGCCAAGTATACCCTTTAGTTTATGCATTTTAAGAATTCCTGAATGGAACCAAAACAACAGCAAGATTGGCACAGTTCCTAGACACTGTTGTTTTGTTTTCAGCAAGTATTATAAGATCCGGAAATGCTATTTTCAAGTTGTCTTTTCGGTTAGGTCTTATGATTTAGTCATAGGGGTCAAAAACTCAAAACCAGGACTAATAGTTGACATTTTAAAACAATAAATTTTTGTTTATTTTGGCCCAATTTGATTTTTATTTTCTTTTTGTTGTAATTTTGTATTTCAATTTCAGATTGGAGGATATGAAAGATCAGTTAAGAAAGCGCATGTTTACTAAACGCAGAGTCAACAAATTTAAATTCACACTAGTTGATGGGCTATCAATAGAACTTAATTCATATGCTTTAATTCGTCCCACTGTTCCTGGTAAGCATTTCTTGTTATTTTCTTGCTAATAGCGGATATTGTTTAGTTAAATTTTTGTCCCTTTGGTGTTTTCTTTTAGTCCATTAACCTTGCAAAGTTTGTCATGGCCCCTTAAAGTTTTTTAAAGAGGAAAAAATATAGCTCGCAATTTCAGCTTATGCTGTAATGACAGTTTATACTTTTGATGTGTAGGAGCAATCACATGGCTTGATTCCGTTACTAATCGTCCTTTGAAGGTGATGAGTGTTATAACCTTAACTTATAAACAATCTATTTTGTATGTTACAGCATAAATTTATAATGTACCTATCAAACAAGATTAATCAAAGCCTTTTTCTATTAGAAAGAGAGAAACTGAGAGAAAGAGTTTGTTATTTTCATTGAACATAATCTAACTAAATCATACAATGAGTTCACCAAGCTTATATAAGAGCTTTGGTGTAGTTACAGCTGGATGACATCTGTTACAGTTAGTAACAGAAACCTAACCAAACTAACAGAGTTATAACTGAACTCTAACTAACTAGATATTACAATCTGTTTTGAATTCTAAGTACAAGACTTAAACTATACTTCTATCACTCCCCTATAGAAGTTGAGGGAGGCTTGATCAGCTTTTCTTTGTTGAAAACTCTTAGCTTGTCTCTTAGGATACTGAACCTGCTAGCAGATAGAGGCTTTGTGAGTGTATCTGCCCATTGATCAAGAGCTGGGACATGCGATACAACCAGCTCTTTGTTGATAACCCTTTCTCTGACAAAAAATATATCCAATTCCATGTGCTTGGTGCGATGGTGCAGAGTAGGATTATGAGAAAGAGAAACTGTACTTAGATTATCACACAGGACTTTAGGTGTGAGGAACTTGCAGCCTAGTTCAGTAAGAAGTGACTGTAGCCATAGAATTTCTGCACATATAGCTGCTAGACTTCTATACTCTGCCTCTGCACTTGACCTAGCTACCAGAGTTTGTTTCTTTGACCACCATGAGACTAGATTGGGCCCAATGTATAAACATGCTCCTGATGTTGATCTTCTGTCATCTGGGTCAGAAGCCCAGTCAGCATCACAAAAACCAATTAGAGACAAGGGTTGTCCTGTTGGTGCAGCCTGAAGCAAGAGACCATGATGAAGGGTTCCACTTAGGTATCTTAGAATCCTCTTTACAGCTTTCCAATGATCTTCAAGAGGATTAGACAAAAATTGGCAGACTTTATTTACAGCAAATGAAATATCTGGCCTAGTAAGAGTTGCATATTGTAAAGCTCCAACAATAGATCTAAACATAGTAGGGTCTTCAACTGGATTAGAGCCTACTTTAGACAATTTTAGACTGGAAACCATGGGTGTGGGCATGCCATTAGAGTTATCCATCTGAACTTTGGATAGTAAGTCTCTGATATACTTAGCTTGAGATAGGAGTAAGGACCCATTAGCAAGGTGAAATACCTCTATGCCTAAAAAATAGTCAAGTGATCCTAACTGTTTTAGAGCAAATTCATCATTGAGCTTGGAGATCAGCTGCTGAATATAAGTCATAGAACTACCAGTGATGATAATATCATCAACATACACCAATACCATGATATGAACAGCATTATTTTTCATCATAAACAGACTTGGATCACACTTACTAGCAGAAAATCCATAGGTAAGTAAGGCTGATTTTAACCTGTCAAACCAAGCTCTAGGGGCTTGTTTCAGCCCATATAGTGCTTTATTCAGCTTGCAAACCAGATTTTTGTCTTCATTTTCAAATCCTGGAGGTTGCTGCATGTATACTTCCTCTTCTAACACTCCATTTAAGAAGGCATTATTGATGTCAATTTGCTGAATAGGCCACTTATTTGATACTGCAATAGTCAAGACAGTTCTGATGGTAACTGGTTTTATCACAGGGGAAAAAGTCTCAGTGAAGTCAGTTCCAGCTTTTTGATGAAACCCCTTTGCAACCAACCTAGCCTTATATTTGTTAATGGTGCCATCAGAGTTCTCTTTGACTCTGAACACCCATTTGCACCCAATTGGACTTTTGTGAGCAGGCAGATTAACAAGAGTCCATGTGTTGTTTTTAATCAGTGCATCATATTCATCTTGCATAGCTTTCTTCCACTCAGAAGACTGAAGGGCTTGTCTGATATTTGTAGGTTCAGTGTGAGTTAGTAGAAGGGTAGGTTGCTGCTTAGATTTTGATCTAGTGATCATGTGATGATTATGGGTGGGTTTAGAGATAGTAATATGTTCATGACTTGGCTCAGCAGAAGAAGCAGAGGAGGGTGATGAAAATATATGTTGAGAAGCATTGGAGGTTTGAATATTAGAATTGTTGCTGTTATTGTAGGAATTAGGAGATTCTGAAGAAGATAGGGGAAAGGGTGTTACAGGGTCATTGGTGTTAGAATTCTGAGATGGTGATTGAGTGGGGGATGAAGGTTCAGAAGGGGGGGTATTATTTTGTACAATGGTTATGGGAGTGGGATTAAGAACAGTGTTAGGTAAGTGAAGGGGAACATGAGATACAGGGGTAGGTGATGGAACACTGGTTGTAGTGTTATTGGTGTTAGGAAAAAGATGACAATAGGGAAACTTTTGCTCATTGAAGAGCACATCTTTAGACATATAGATATGACCATCAGAACTGAGACATTTATATCCTTTGTATGTGGAGGAGTAACCCAGAAAAACACACTCTTGTGACCTGTAGGCTAGCTTGGTAGAATGATAGGGTCTTAAGAATGGGAAGCATGCACACCCAAAAACTTTTAGAGCTTTGTAATCTGGTTGTTTGTTTAAGAGAGTGAAGAATGGAGATTTGTTTTGCAGAACAGGAGTAGGCATTCTGTTGATGAGAAAAGCAGCAGTGATGAAGGCATGGTCCCAAAATTTTAAGGGAATTTGAGCTTGTGACAGTAGTGTGAGACCAGTCTCAACCAGATGCCTATGTTTTCTTTCTACTATCCCATTCTGATGGTGAGTATGAGGGCATGTTAGCCTATGAATAACTCCAAGATTGGTAAGAAATTTAGTAAAAGGCCTGAATTCACCACCTCCATCAGTTTGAACCATTTTTATTTTAGTGTTAAACTGAAGTTCCACCATGTTTTTGAACTCAACAAACTTAGGAAAAGCTTCTGACTTTAGTTTTAAAGGATAAACCCAAGTGAACCTAGAGTGAGCATCAACACATGTCAAAAAATAAGTGAAACCAGTGGAAGATTTTACAGGTGCTGGTCCCCATAAATCACATACAACTAGCTCAAAAGGAGTATTGTAGGTAGTTTTAGATAGAGGAGCATGGAGTCTATGACTTTTTCCTAGACAACAAGCACTACACACATCAATTTGTGGTTTAGAGGGGACATTTATGTTGCATAGCTGAAGTGCTATTCTGAGGGAATCATGATGGGGATGGCCTAATCTAGCATGCCACAAATTGTAATTAGCATGAGAAATAGGAGTGTGGACAAAACTACTTGTATTTATTTGACATTGAGCAGTATTTACAATAGGAGTAGAAGAAACTAAACAATTTGAACTGTTATAGTTCGTACAAGCAGATTTACATTCACTAGAAAGTTTATGCAAGGAATTAGAATTCAAACAAACAGAGTTACACTGTTGTGAAACTTTATTGAAAGCAGGAAAAGAGTTTAATGGAGAGGCAAACTTGTAAAGCCCATCATCTCCAACAGTACCATGCAAAAGAACCTCAGAAGAATCCTGTGATTTAACAACACAGAATTTTGGGTGAAACTCAAAGAAAACATTATTATCTTGAGCAAATTTGGAAACACTCAGCAGATTTTTGGTTATGGAAGGAACTAACAATAAATGTTTCAGAGTAAGAGATGAATTAGGCTTAGATTTTGAAGGGAAATTCATTGAACCTATAGAAGCAATAGACAAACCTTGACCGTTTCCCATGAGCACTTGATCAGTTCCAGGGAGAGATGCAGAATCAGACAAGTTGGTTGCTTCAGGTGTAACATGGTGAGAAGCACCAGAATCAGGGTACCACCATTGATTGCTGAAGTTGTTAGTCCCTCCAGTTAACATAGCTTGAGGCATAGGTGGACGTTGAGCTCTAGGAACTCCATAGCCATAGGAGTTGGGGAATTGAGTGGAGTATTGTGGTTGAGGTGGCCTGTAACCATAGCCATAGCCTTGCATAGGTCCTGTGTTGCGATAGAAGCAGATAGAAGCATCATGATTGTTCCTGTGACAGATTTGGCAAGGGCCTTCACCTCTTCCACCACGGCCTCCACGTCCAGAGCGTCCTCCACCTCTTCCAGATCTACCTCCACGTGAATAACCATTTCCTTGATTCTCATGAGCAGTGAGGTGATTTGTTCCAGAAGGAAAATTGGATGTAGAAGGTGGAATTGGACTATCAGAAGTGGAATTTTGTGAAGAAACAGCAAGATTGGAAGATTGAGCAAGATTTACCGTAGCAGCATCCAATTGATTCTGTTTCTTGTTCTTGTCAATGCGCGATTCATGAGCAAGAAGATACGATTCGAGTTCGTCAATGGTAGCTGGAATCGCGTTGCTCGCAATCGCGGCAACAACGGGATCGTATTCTTCCGGAAGAGCGTCGAGCACGATTTCTACCAAATTGCGATGCGGAACTGGATCTCCAATCGAAATTAGGGATTCGTTGATCACTCTAACACGTTGAATGAATTCATCAACTTTGCGATCCCCTTTTGTTAGGGTTCGTAATTCCGATCGCAACTGTCTTGCTTTTGTGATGAGTAGAATTTCGAAATGGCGGTGAATTTCATCCCATACCTGCCATGAGTAAGTGTGATCAACGACCTTTGCTAAGAGAGGTTCTGACATTGTTGATAGAAGCCATGTGCACACAAGCGCGTCTTGATTTTCCCAATCGTAGAAGAGAGGATTCACATTTCCTGCGATGCGATCGTCATCGTTGAGGTATCGTTCAGGAATTGCAGGTTCAGTGATGAACTTTTGCAGTTTGAATCCACGAATGACGCCGGAAACTTGCTGTTTCCACTGCTTGAAATTTTTGTCATCTAATCTAACAGAGATGAGGTTAGCGATTTTGTTTTGGGAAGAAGAAAATGGACCTTCTGTATTGAAAGGATTGTTCGCCATGGATCAAGAAAAAAGCTCAAGATACCATATTAGAAAGAGAGAAACTGAGAGAAAGAGTTTGTTATTTTCATTGAACATAATCTAACTAAATCATACAATGAGTTCACCAAGCTTATATAAGAGCTTTGGTGTAGTTACAGCTGGATGACATCTGTTACAGTTAGTAACAGAAACCTAACCAAACTAACAGAGTTATAACTGAACTCTAACTAACTAGATATTACAATCTGTTTTGAATTCTAAGTACAAGACTTAAACTATACTTCTATCATTTTCCACTCAGTGGTGTCAGTTATGTTATGTGGATTAAATGATGGCATACATTTAAAATTTCAATGACAAGGTTAAAATATCCCTTGGTTGAAACTTGATAGGGTCCTTGTCCCCTCCCATACCCATTCTATATAAATACACAAAAAACATAATTTTAAAGTGATTATAGGTTTTAGAATTTTGTTGGAGGATATATATAGTTGGTGTGAACGGATCCTGACTCTCTCTCTCTCTCTCTCTCTCTCTCTATCTATCTATATATATATATATATATATATATATATATATATATATATAACTACAGAGAAATAATATTTATGGATTTGTTATGAATTTGATAGTTCTGAGAAAGCCAAACCACTACACTCATTGCTGCATCATATTTTTCCTGTTGGTCACTCTGTTGTCATGTCATACCTTTTTGTTGGATCGTAATTCTCCTAAATTTTGTGATTATATTCTTTTAGCCGGACTGGTGTACTGAATATTCTAAAAAAAGTTTAAGAAAATGATTGTAACTAGTTTGGTGGTCCAGAGTGAAAGAACTTTCATTTGTGCTGATACTGGTGCATTGGTGGAAGAATCTACTAGACGGTTTCATCGTTATAACAAGTATGAATTTTATTCTTCTTTCTTTATCTTATTTGAATATTATAATTTTGATTTTTTGGACGTTTCCAGTCACTGTTGCTCTATTTAGATTGGATTCGGAAAATAATAGCAACTCTACAGTCCCTACTATATAAGATAATTCAGTCATCACTGAGAATAAGATTTGCTGGGATCCGGACCCTTACCATTTTTTCCCCTCTTCTGGGAGAATTATGTGATTTCGCTTAGTTTCAGAGATTCCAGGGAGAATTGTTTAGTTGCAAACTCTAGAGTGATAGTCTTTGGGATATTTCTTTTGGATTCAGTGCTTTTAAAGGTCTCTGAAAAAAGAGATTCCACCCAAACACATATCCTCCAAGAACCAGATACCAGACTATCCCCCCAGGCATCACCTTGAAGAAGGGAGTTCCAATTCCGATTTCCGACATCCTCCACTGTAGGCATCTGTACTATGATATAAATGAAATTGAGAAAATAGTGAAGGAATGTTGCTTCCTGGAATTATTAGGCGAAAGTACCATGTTTCAACATCTTCTCGTTGTAACTTATGATTACTTGACTTTTCAAGACTGCTTAAAAATATTTCACTGCTATTGATTGTGATTCCATACTCACCCACTCCTTTGTTGACAGCACCTCGAGATTCTTCCTTGATCTTGTCAGATCCGTTAGTTTCTGTTTCATCACTTTCTGGTGTTTTCTTTGGTTTTCTTTTTGTTTTTTGTTCTTTTTTAGGGAGTTGCTCCTCTTCTGGTTGTTTGGCTGAATTATGCTTTTGCCATTACTTGTTCTTTCCCAGGAACTTGAAGATAAGCCCCAAATTCTGGTTTGAATTTCACGAGCAAGGTCTTCTCAAAAGAGAAAAGCTCCACTTTCTGATTTGTTTTCCTCCAAGAAAACCACCATTGTTGAACTTCTCCATCCAATCCTGTCCACACCCATTTCCTTGCAAATCTTTAGGGCTTTAAGATACTGATAGACTTGGATCAACCACCAATAAGCATCAATGCTTCCGTCAAATCTTGGCATCAAGTTGTCTTTATTGATGACCCCTTTTTCTATGGCTTTCATATGAGTTTTCATGGCGCTCACCTTGGTTGTTGTGGATCCAGTAGGTCGGACCGATTGTTAGGAACTCAAGAATTGAATTACAAAGATATAACAACTTTATTAAGAAATATGATAGAATAGGAGAGAATCTCTCCTCTAGGGTTTCCCCTTCACAATAAAAAATACTCTATTAACAATTAAAATATTCAAAGATGCTCTGTAATCTTTGCGTTCTCCTATTTTTACACGCACTCTAACTAATCCAAATAATTAACAAACTATGCCTACTCTTGGCTACCTTAACTACTGTAATTAGCCATTATTCAATATACTAACAAGGTATTTTTATATTTTTTAAAATTCCGAAATTACCCCTTATAATATATTTGGGCAATGTTACTTACACTACCCAATTTGTCCTCCCTGTGCAAGCCATTACAGCACCCTCTTTTTTTTATTTAATTTTTTTATCGAAACTAGATACATGGAGTTTCGGCGACTTCCATCCATGAGTTTCTGGATACAATAGTTCAAGGGTCAAAGGCATCTTTATTAAATCTGGCATCACTTCTTCTCTAAAACACAGACATGCATCTTATTTTCTCTTTACCTTTGCTTCAAAATAGAACCGATCAATGTCTTTCCAGCTGTCAAGGTCATAAGTAGTGTAATCCTTACAACAATATGGCTTTTCACCAAAGGGTGTCCTCTATGAACGGATACAATAGTTTATCAAGCTCACATAAAAAGTTTGTGATGCAACGGATACTTTTATTAATTTTTGGAAACATCATCTATCCGAATTTGAGATGCAATATAGATTGTTTCTCGGAAACTAAATTTCTGAAAACTCCATGTATCCGGACTGCAAAATAAATCCAGTTTCAGGAAGAATTTTTTTTTCTTTCAAAATGAGGGTGCCAACATGCAGTAATGAGTTGCACAGACAGGAGAAAGGGTGCTGGGGTATTGTTTTGAAATAGATGGCGTGAACGTTAATTGTCCAAATATATTACAAGGGGCAGTGGATGAATTTGATGAGTGTGGTGTATGTAACATCAATTTGTTGAGGGTTGTTGGTTTATTAGACACTGCAATAAATATGCAGGCATTCTTGTTGAAATAGCTTAATTTTTTATTTTTTTAATATTTTGTTGTCTCCTTTTGTTTGTAATTATAATATGATTATTATATTTTTTCAGCCAGGATATTATATTTTCCACGAAGGAGCTATCTGAAATTAAGAGAGTTGCTACTGGACATCTACATCTTTTAGGGTTCAAGCCACTAAGTTACTTGAGAGATTATTACAACTTGAAGCCATCAACTTTCCTTTATCCCAGCGACGAGGTTACTGTTCTTTTAGTCATTAATGAACTGTTAATTACATCTTTATTCACCAGTAATTTTTTGGTTTTAACCTCAACTTGTCTGCTTGGTGCCGATGTCTTATCCTGTACTTT
Source organism: Trifolium repens (assembly GCA_030408175.1). Classification (NCBI taxonomy): domain Eukaryota; kingdom Viridiplantae; phylum Streptophyta; class Magnoliopsida; order Fabales; family Fabaceae; genus Trifolium; species Trifolium repens. The sequence goes on from CP125836.1 coordinate 67,288,386, forward strand.
TGATATTGTTTAATTTTTGTCAAACTTGAGCATCAACATCGCGATGGTCTTTCATTAGCTCTCTGATGATTTAATCACCTTCTACCCCATGGAATTTTATTTAAACAGGTTGTTCTGACAAATTTGCTAACTGTGACTTCCCTCAAATTAAAGTTCCATGTTATATAAATACATATATGTATATATGCCTCCAGCTTATCAAATGGGTGCATAAACTATCTTATTGTACTGATGAGTAGTATTCTCATCAAGTGATATATTGGTATTTTGAAAATGCTTTGACTAGTAATTGCACCAAATGTATATTATTGATCTATATTTAGTTTCACTTTCTCATGCCTCTTTTTGTTTTGCAGGGTACAGATGTTAGCATGTGTACCTTCATTGCCCTCCATAGGTCCATGGTGCAGCTCAACCGGTACAGTATTCTTGATTCCTTAGAACAATTACACTTTTCAGTTGCACTATCACATCCTTTTACTCATGTCTATGTTTAGTGTGTATTAGTGTTGGCAAAGTGGTTGAGTTTCCCTAACATGCAGAAAAAGGGACTAGGTGGGTTGGCCAATTTGATAAAATAGGTTGGCAGGGGCAACCACACCATTCTATAGTAGGTTAGGTTAGGAGCTTGAAATAGGTTGAGAGGGATAATTCTGAATATTGTCAACAGCATTAATCTTTACCTAGGTGATTTACTATTCCTAGGCATATTCCAGTTAGATATTTGTGATTTCTTTTACCTGTAAAATCGGTTGTTTATGTAAAGTAGAATTTGAAATTTTAGAGTGTTGGGTTGATAGAGGCTTGAATTGTGAAGTGGGCCTTGACTTTGGCCCAAACCTAAGGTGTGGAAAGAAAGAGGGAAAGGAATGAAAGAATGATGAGGTGGCATGAGAGCATGAAGTGCATGAGGACCTATTCTACTATATAAAGAGTAATAAACAGAAGGAATAACTTGGCTAGAATTTCAGTTAGAATTAGAGGGATCACTTATGATAGAGGCTTGAATTGTGAAGTGGGCCTTGACTTTGGCCCAAACCTAAGGTGTGGAAAGAAAGAGGGAAAGGAATGATGAGGTGGCATGAGAGCATGAAGTGCATGAGGACTTATTCTACTATATAAAGAGTAATAAACAGAAGGAATAACTTAGCTAGAATTTCAGTTAGAATTAGAGGGATCACTTATGATAGAGGCTTGAATTGTGAAGTGGGCCTTGACTTTGGCCCAAACCTAAGGTGTGGAAAGAAAGAGGGAAAGGAATGAAAGAATGATGAGGTGGCATGAGAGCATGAAGTGCATGAGGACTTATTCTACTATATAAAGAGTAATAAACAGAAGGAATAACTTAGCTAGAATTTCAGTTAGAATTAGAGGGATCACTTATGGTGATTTGGGGCACTTAGTGCTTTGGGGCTAGTAGAGTTTCTCTCCGCTGGTTTGTTATTTTCTTTCCTTGTATTCTGTTATTTCCATTACTATCATTTCTATACTTGTAATTGTCCACAATCTCATCAATACAATTACATTTCACCATTATTATAGCTTCATTTTCTGTTATTCAAACCTGAGTTCTATCATGGGTATACTCAAGATCAATAAATCTTGGCTATTAATGGGTGGTTAACATTTAATGTAGTAGAAAAAGGGAAAGAAGGAGTGATTGTTGAAACAGGGCGAGGAATGAACGGAGGAAGCTTCCCCATTCCCCGCCCCCCAAAATATTCCCCGTCCCTGATCCCCGCCACGGGGGAATATTTGTCCCCATCCCCGTCCCCACAGATCTCCACGGTGCCCGCGGAGATCCACGGATATCGAATATTAATAAAAATTAAGCAATGGACGGATTCGGGGAATCCGCAGGGACAAATGCTTCTTCACTGATCCCCCGCCCTGAAGTCCCTGCGGGGGAGTTTATCCCTCCATTCCCATCCCCACAGAGGAAAAATCTCCGTTCCCGGAGCTCCGAACGGGGCAATCCCCGCGGGGATCCCCACTGACGGATGCAAATTGACATCCCTAGTTGAAAGCTGCTAGTTAGGCAGTCTATAAGTGTGACAAATATCTTATGGATAACTAGACATCTTACTAAAACTGCTGCCACATGTTTAGAACCGTAGTCTCATGATTTGGGCATAGCTGATGTCAAATGACTTGATAACTTGTGTGTTAATAATTATTACTCATCAAAGTAATACCCTTGTGTTCCTTTAGTTTTGCAGTTGCATTTAGTGGTAGTTCATCTCGACCTCAATTGGTTGCCCTTATTCCACAGGTACAATATGTTATTTTTTTTGCATTGTACAACGAATATAAATCCCTGAGTTCAAGAGCTTGCATGTGGTGTTTTAGTTTGAATAGAATCCTTGAATACATAACTGCCTCCTTGCATTTTCTTGTATACTTTCATTTTCCTGCCACAGGTTGTAAATAATTAATTATAGCTTTAAGTCGATCAAAGTCAAACTGACAATTTGAAGCTCTGTTGCTTCTTAGCTAAATCTGTGTTTATTGCATATTTGTAGCTCATATGTCTATGATTGCAGGATGAGGTTATCCAATCTGGTGTTCAGATTGAGCCGCCTGGAATGCACATGATTTATCTTCCATATTCTGATGACATCAGACTTATTGAAGAGGTAGAGAACTGCAATAGTTGAACTTGTTTTTAAACGTCAAATGTCAGTCAAACTAGAGGAAACTAAGTTTGATGTTTTAAAAATGAAATCATTAATAAGGCATGAAATATTTCTGCAGCGTTATTCAGTTACTAGTGAGGCGGTGACTAAAGCAAGTGATGATCAGATAAAAAGGGCAGCTGATTTAATTAAGCGCGTGGACTTGAAAGATTTTTCTGTTTTCCAGTTCACCAACCCTGGTAAGCTTCTTCTTCCTCTAGCTCAGCCATTCTCCTTACTTAATGATATTGTGTTTATACTTCTAGTAGGCTTTACCTCAATCCTTTATTAGCCTTAATTATTAAAATACTATAATTCGATTTATATTAGTCAATTACTCTCACATCCACTGTATTTGAACACAATTTGGATGGCTAAACAGATATATGTATATTCGAACACCTGAAAATAGTGGTTAGTGAAGTTCAAAGTTGTGGTTAATTGTGTTTAGTGGATGGTTAAGAAGTTGTGACATTATTAACCATCAACTGAACATAATTAACCACATGTTTGAACAACATTGACCATCCAAATTGTTGTCTAAATTTGATGTCAGATTTGTGTCAAAATAACATTTTTTCTTCTTATAGCATGAATGAAGAGCAAGTCTTGACTGTTGAACCAAATCATGAATAGTCAATATTATAACATAAAATCATGTGAATTTTGGATGTGGTCACTTTGACTTTATAAAATGGACACTTTTAATCTTGATCATACATATACACGGTCGCATGGTCAAAGATTTACTCAAAAAATCCCCCTCATCTTTGTAATAAAATTATACGGATTCATGTTCCTCTTGCTTTCTTATATGGGATGGTCCCCCTTATAGCAATATATCATTATTAACTAGTATGCTTCATATTTGTAGATGATATAATTTTCCAAGTGTTTATTATTTTCATTTAACAAATGAAAAAGTTACGATTCTGGGGTTGGTAACGCAAGAGTTTTCAGCCTTGCAGAAACACTATGCAGTATTGCAGGCATTAGCCCTGGAAGAATATGAGATTCCAGAAATCAAAGATGAAACATTGCCTGATGAGGAAGGTTTGGCTAGGTAAGCACAAGGTTTTCATGATGTAATGAATATTTTATGAGGAGTATTAGCAACACATACTTTCTAAGATACTTTCTCCTATTGGTTGAAATTCAAATAGGTCCATTTGGCATGAGTGTATTGAAAAGTGTGTTAGAGAGATTGTTGGTGTAGTATTCTTTTTTTATTTCCAGTTTGGCCCTTCTTTTCTTCACTGGAAAGATAAAAGTTTTGTTCAAAACACTTTCAGTATGAAATGATAATCTTGCTTATATTCCCCTTCAGACCAGGAGTGGTAAGGGCAATAGAAGAATTCAAGACCTCTGTATACGGGGAGAATTATGATGAGGAAAGTGAGCATGGCACTGGAAAGCCAACTGAAGCCGCCAAGAAAAGAAAAGCGCATACTGAGTTTGCTATGAAAGAGTGTGAAAACTTTGATTGGGGTGAACTTGCTGATACTGGAAAGGTAAGCCTTAAAATTTATTTTGCTTTTGGTTTGATAGATTTGGGACAAGCAGGTTTGCTTAAACTTTAAGCCAATGTGGGTGAGGGGGCATGCAACATTTAATATTCAGTTGCCTAGCTAGCACCACTTGTATTTTAACTTTTTTTAAACTTGTTGATACTGAATCATTTGATCTTGTTTTGCAGTTGAAGGATCTGACAGTGGTGGAGTTAAAATATTATCTCACAGGACACAATCTTCCTGTTTCTGGGAAAAAGGAAGCTTTAGTTAGCCGAATATTAACTCATATGGGAAAATGATCAAGGGGCCAGTGTTTTGATTACTGATTTGACAACCTCGATAAGTAGAACACCCAAGACTATTAAGTAATTACAAGAGTTATGTAAATTATCATTCTCGTGCCTTTTGTAGTTCTTGACCTGATTTTGAATTATATACTGAATTATACTTATAAAGATTAATCAACATATATCAGCATGGGAGATATTTTACTATTAGAGATGTATTTTGAGGTAATTGACTAATTGTGTAAATCTCTTGTTTGTTTTCAATTTGGGCTGGTTCCTTGTTTTGTGAGGTAAGTACCCCTTGTACTTCATCCCGTTTTGTGGTAGAGTACTCTTTGTACTTTCTTACATTTTTTTAAAAATATTTTTGCTGTTCAAAAAATAAAATAAAATCTTATTATGCCTGTTAAACTACATTATCCGTGTTCCATTAAAGAAGCAATACAAAAGAAATTTGTTGATAAACTATCCAAGTCTTTTTTTTTTTGTTGAAAAAGGAGACTTGGATTTACAAAAGTCCACATGATTTCACCAAATATACACAAAATATAAAAAGTGAAAAGAAGATTGATACACAAAACTAACTCTGCCAACCATAATAAAAAAGAGCGAAGAAGGTTGAGGAGAGAGGAAAGCGGCACAAGGTGCATAAGCCATGTTTATGCACTGTGCATAAATACCCAAAATTGTTTAGCGCACCCCCCAGATTTTTAGTACACCTCTGATTTTTAGGGGGTGCGCTAGAAATTTTGGGGAGTGCGCTACGCAATCTGGGGGTACATTAAGCAATTTTCATTATTTATGGACGATGCATAAGAAAAAAACTTATGCACCATAAGCACTCTCGAGGAAAGCATATGCTATTGGTGTTTTTGTTTAGCTTTATAGTGTGATTCTCTCGCTCCCTCCTCCTCTGTAGCTATACTATTACTAATATTAGTGTTAAGGGTTTTTGCGAATATGAAATGCAAGTATGTAATTATAGACAATCGTAACAAGCAATAAAGTGAAAGTAGAGTATTGTTTATGGGGCTAAGTTCTAAATATTTTCATATTTTAAATTTTAAAGATAAACATTTATGGTCGATAGTTAAAAGTAAAAAGGTAAATAAGTTTTTATGGAAAGATTTCTTTTATGCTTATCTTTCTTTCCTATTTTTTTGTATTTTTTTTATTAGTTTAAGTTAAGGCGTAAAACTTAGAACACCGTTAAAAGTAATAAGGAGAAACTTGGATTTTTAATAGTAATTTCTTTTAATATATTGTAAGTAGATTATTAAATAAGTTTTTGGTTTTTATAAAAAACTCTATTTTTAGTTTCTTGTCAAGTTGATGTCACATCCCAAAAAATTCTGAATGCAAGTTTCATATTAGTTAAAAAAAAAAACTAATTTTTATGAGCATATTTCTTATCAATGTTAATTGGTTTTAGGATTCCGTTGATAGAAGTCAAATACAAATGAACGTTTAACTTTCAATTAATATAAAATTAAACTTGAATTTAGGGCATCACTATCGCGTGATATTACATCAATGTGAACAAACCACAATGTCACTTGGTGTGATACATAATTGAGGGAAACATCTTGACATTAAATTTTTTGGAGAACAAATTTATATTTCTTATATTTGGGATTCTAAATTGCTAAATACTTATGATTTTTAAGCCTTAAAATGGTGGCTTATTTCCTTAAAAATCTCGACGTGAATAATAATGTTTGAACATGCTTGAAACATTGGAATTTGGAGAGAATTTGGTTAAAAATTGGAAAAGTAAATATCAAATTTTGGAACTTAAAAATAGTGAAGTATTAATTGAAAAGGTGGGATAAGATTCACGTTGAAAAGAAGCACTCATTATTAGTGTTTATTATTATATAGTGGAGGGAGGGGGTTGTCACTTGGGGTGTGCCCCAAGGGGCCAGTTGTGTAAATAGGGGAGACTGCATTCCGCCAGCTCGGTTTTGGCCGGACTTGGGTTATGCATTAAATTTTTTAGTACCCAAAAATGAAAAGAATCTATTCTTCTTCATTAAATGAAGCTTGTGCGTGTTGTCCTCTCCCCGTTCCCAATTACACACATTTTTGTTATGTGTCTGACCAAGTCTCCAACGGATATTTTATGTTGGGTCAATATATATCCACTTCAGCTGAGTCAGTCCATCCATATTCGTACGACAGTTTCGAACCTTCACGGTATTTTTATTCACTCTAAATTTTAAATTTCCATAAAAAAAAAATCTCTCTTCTCTCTCTGCTCTCTTTTCTTTTCTCTGTTTTGATTTTGTGCCATATTCAAGTGATTGTAGTGTCATATTTTAGTTGTCATTGTACCATAGAGGGTGTAATTTAGGATTGATTTTTTACGATGCAGTAGTAAACCATAACAGTTTGAAATGAGCTATTTTATCTTGGAAGTGCTGCAAAATGTCTTAAAAAGAGTGACTTAGTCCATAACTCTATCCGGTAATTCTTTGGTGACATATTTTTCAAAACCAATTTTTAAAATCGAAAAACAACTGTTAAAAATAAAAAGACAGACGAATATAAAAAGTTGAAAAATAAATAATAAATAAAAACACCAATAATTTCCAGGTCTAAAATAGTGGAAGACGGGCAAAATTTGTGTTTATGTTTCAAGTCTTTTCAAACACCAATAATTTCCTTCCCATTATTGCATGAGCAACTCACATGTGTTATATCTCAACACTAGTATTATACGTTTATTTTTAAACAGCAAGGTATAATAATAGTAGTATACAGTACAGTACGTGACTGAGAGCTTATCTAAACTGAAAGAAGCCACAACACAAGGCATATTCAAAATTGTGTCCAATTTGCTTTCTTGATATGTCTTCGTTCCATTTCCCACCACACACATTCAGGAATACTGGTGTCTCATAGTGCTTCCTCTACCAATATCATGCGGCCGGTGTCCACTCTTTAGAAATTTCCAGTAGCCAAGTTCATCCATTCATATTTCTACTGGGGCTGGGGCCTTGTCTGAACAATATAAATGTCTTCACCAACAAGACATCCTTCCACATCCTGTGGGCATCCAAATTTTCTCTCAAGGAAAAACCCAACTGCGCAAAGACGCTGACCAAGTTGTCGACGGAAAACTGGGTCAACTGTCAGTGGTTTCTTGCTGTAATCCACAGTCAAATGGATAACCTCCCCATCTGCAGGTCCTGCACCACGTACAATCAATTCCTCGCTGAAGTTTGCAAAAGCCAGTGTTTGCACAAGCCCATCAAATTTTCCACATGATATACGCCATGGTGTACCCCGGGTTCCAGAAGCCAGAGTTTCACCAAGGCCAGAAGCAATCTCAGCCTCCACAGAATTGTTATCCTGGTCTGTTGGGCTCATTGTATGTAGTACAAATGATATATCTGGTGAAAGCATTTCTTGGATCAGAACTGCCATTGAAGCTTCCTTCTGAGGCACGCCAGCAGCTCGGCGGCTCAACACTGCCCTCCGCGTGTACAGTGAAGCCCATACTTGGCCAACGGCTTCTGCAAAGACTGTTGGATTGGCAGGACTCACATTGGGTATTGATTCGTAAAGTCCAGCTGCTGACATTCCAGCCAAGTCCTCCACATTGGCGCTGGATCGAACAATCAAACGTGCATTGCTTGGAAACAATCTTCCTATGCTTTCAATGATGTCTTTTGATAGCTTCAGGGAAGAAATCAATTCCTGGAGTTGATGGCATAGACCGTCAAGTTCACCGCCCTCCAGTTTTGCTGTTTCTATCTTATCCAGTAAAGACCTGAATATTTCGGTGGAGTTGCTTTTCTCTAGCTCCAATTCCATGGATCCAAATGGTAAAACTGCTCCAGAAGGAACTTGAAATGAAGCAGGCACTCCCTGATCGCTGTAAACTGTCATTCAAAAATTAGATTTTAGAAATGTAGTTTGCAAGAATACACATTTTCATTCAATAACATCTATGACTCTGATCAATCACCAACAATCAACATCACATGGGTGTGCTCCAGATTATTATTATTATTATTATTATTATTATTATTATTATTATTATTATTATTATTATTATTATTATTATTATTATTATTATTATTATTATTATTATTATTATTATTATTTATTTTAGGCCTCTTCCAGCTTAATTGAAAGATCTCGAGATATAATAATATGACAAGAGGTCACAGGTTTGAGTTATGCAATCAATCTCTTGAAAATGCAAGATAGGACTTCCTATAATAGACCACCACAGAATATCTTTATGCATAACCATGCATGTCCATATGCATATGCATTTACGTTTTCAAAAATGACAGGACAGACAACATTGGTCTTTCTTTAAGATGAACCACAAGACATCGTCCTTGTGATAAAAAACATAAGAGGTTGAAAACATTATTTCAGTTGAAGAAAAGAAAGCATACAACCAATTATAAATAAAAAGATATCAGACATTATTTCAGTATAATTCTCTGAAGATAAAGTCTTGATATGGATAATTTTAAAAAAGAATTCTTCAGCTGGAATTTCTTTCCTGTGAGTGCTGTTAAACCAAAATAACTGTGAGAATTTTTAAAATAATAGTAATACACAGTGTATCATTAGAAAGATTGAGTTGAGGACACTCACACTAAGTCTGTAAGATTGATACTATGACATAGGTATTAAGCACATATTTCTTTTATTACCTTTCTCAGAAACTGAAGACAATGATGACAAGTGACCACATGCAGCAGCCTTTGCACCGGAGGTTTGTGTCTCAGCATCAGGAAGCAAGATAACTCCAGAAGAAGAAGCACCCTTGATACAGAGTTATAGTTGAGTCATTTAGTATGAAGAACTAAAATAATAGTAATTGAATAAATAGTCTGAATACAAAATTCATTACTCTGAACACATGATATTAGATTGAACGACATGTTATAATACAAAGCTTATCATCTATGTGTGTTAATAATAATTAGGTCAATTACTAGTGCAGTACTATTTGTGCAAGCCCAGACCAATAAAAACACTAACCTAGCAACACTCCTAATGTTGAAACCTGGGAAGTAACGAGTACTGGGAATGATTACTTGCACAAATGATGAGGCATGAACAAGGCTTGGTATGAGATTGTTCAGTTGAGAGATTTTGAGATTGTGCAGTATCAGATTGTATGGTTCAAGAAAGGTTAAACAAATTAATTAATAGTACCTCTACTAACAAGATGCATTTTCTTTTCTGTAACACAAGTTAAGAACTCTAAATTTAAGCATACCTGACTTAGAGCAATTATTGGATGAGTGGCCTTTTGGAAAGTTTTCCTAAAGCATGTGAATGAGGACAAAACATATCGAGAAGACCCTTATTGGTCTGTGTAGACAATCGTTAGTTCAAAAAGCAGCCCGTTCAGCACATGTGATATTAGAGCCGGATTTTTCCCAGTATGAACTAGAAAAAAGTCGACCAACGTAACACCGGGGAATTGACGAATGCAAAAAGTGATCGCCGAAGCAAAAGATGAGCACCGACAACGAGCGACTTCTGGCAGATTTCGAGCATGAATGAACCAAATTCACATAGAAATGAGTGGTATCTTGAGACAATATAGATATGAGACTATATAGTCGAGGGATTTGCAAGGCTAAGACTGTAAAATTGAGGACAACTTAAAAACTTAAATTTCTAGGTGAAGGATGAGGGTTGAAAATTTTCTGTAGTCTCAAAAGGCTCCTAATGTAATTATAGAAGCACCTTATGTTAATTCCTTTTATTCCTATTATTTGTACAAGTGCATTTGTACCAGAAGTCAGTATTCATAACTCTTAAGACCTCAAATATTCTTTGAAATTCTGACCCTAACCTACATTGCGTGATAATCAGTCGGCATTGTACCTTTCTTCAAATCTGATTTTTCATGAGGACTAAACACATAGAAGTTGATTGACACTTTATCAGAGAGAAGACCCTTTCTTCTGGCCTCATTAACATCTCTTCAGTGAGCTCAAATAATCAATTTGATGATATCATCAACAAATCTCCACAGGAACCTCGGATTGATTATATATGTAACCAGTTGGATGCATATGCTCCAGGTTGAGGAGGAGTGTTGAATATTCCCTATTTATTAGTGTTGCTATAGTTTCCTTAATTTTATATTTTTCCTTTCTTAAGATATTCTCTCTTGTATATAAATCTGCACAAACTCATTGTGAAATACAAGTTGATCATTCTAAACTATTCAATTGATGCTATCAGAATTCTAACATCAGCATAAGAAACCTTCAAGGAAGGGAACTGGAATTGAGCCATGAACGAAGAAATGAATGCATTGGAGAAGAATGAGACATGGTAGATCATAGAAACCAAATAATAATAAGGTAGCTGAATACAGATGGATGGATATACACGGTAAGGAATCGGACTGATAACACACTAGATCAGTACAAGGCAAGATAGTTGCTAAATGATAATACGGTAGACATATGGGGTTAATTATGAGGAAAGATTTTCTCCAGTGGCTAAAATAAATACTGTTAGGGTTCTCTCTCTGTTTCTCTGTTGCAGCTGACTTTAAATCGGTACTACATTCTTACATTGAGACATGGAGGAGGAATAAAGTCTCCTCCTGGACACGATTTTACTAATGGAAGGAATAAAGTCTGCATACTGAAAAACCTATATGAGTAGAAGCCGTCTCTCTGCTTGGTTTGGAAGTTTACCTATAGCTATGATGTAGTTGGGATTTAGACAAAATCAAGGCAATCATTCAGTCTTCCTAAAACATTCATAGGAAGGTAAATTCACTATTTTACATTTCTATATAGATGACAAAATCATATTTGTTGATGACGATAGAGAAAGAAGTCCTAAAGTTAATATTAACGGGCTTGGGAAGTTGAAGTACTTTATTGGGATTGAGGTGGGTTATTCTACACCATATATCCTTTTTTCTGGTGAAAATAAGTTATTGATCTCCTTATAGAAACTAGTAAATTTGTATGCAAAGCCACTGATGTACATATTGAGCAGAACCTTAGAATTGGGAGTCATAAATATAGCTCGGCCATGGAGCATGGACAAGGTCAGATACGAAAAACATGTAGGGGAGCTAATATACATTAGGCTATAAATGGTAAATTGTGTCATTGTACAAATCAAATTATTCTGAAACATTATTGAGTCTATTGTGTTATGAAGTTTCACATCGGATGTGAGGCAATTCTCACCTTACAAGTCGGTTTTGTAAGGTTGGGTTAGACCCAACTCCCAATTCCAAGATGATTTAATTTAAGGATTAAATATATTTTTCATCCCTATAAAATTAGCGAATTTTGATTTTCAGAATGGTAATCATATTGCCTTTGTTACACAATCTTCTTCACTTGGACCTTGGATCCTTGACTCAGGCGCCTCTAATAATATGTCTGGTAACAAATTGTTTTTCTCACATTTGACTTATATAGACACACTCCCTGGTATTACTTTGGTTAATGGATCACAAACCAAATGTCAAGGCATTGGCCAAGCTAATCCATCAGTAAACTCACTCGTACCCTACCTTGCTCTGTAACATTTGCTAATGGTTCTGTTCTTGTGCAGGATCGGAGTACTAGGACGACGATTGGAGTAGGGCACGAGTCTCATGGTTTATATTATCTCTCAGCACCTACAACGCCAGCTTGTTCAGCCGTTGAATCTTCACATATTGTTCACCAACGTTTGGGTCATCCTAGCCTCTAGAGGGTGCATCTTATGGTTCCAAGTCTATCAAAAGAGTCTAACTTGAAGTGAGTCGTGTCAATTTGGGAAACATGCTAGGAGTTTCTTTCCCAAAAGAGTTAATAAAAGAGCTGCCTCTCCTTTTGCTTTAGTTCATTCTGATATTTGGGGTCCTAGTCGCATTGTTTCATGTTTAGGCTATCAATATTTTGTTACCTTTATTGATGACTTTTCCAGATGCACTTAAATTACTCCGCTGTTTTCTCTATATTTAAAACTTTTTGCTCTGAAATAAATACACAATTTGGTGCCCAAATTAAAATATTGCAAAAGTGACAATGCTCGTGAACATTTTTCGACGTCTTTTCAATCCCTTTTGGCTTCACAGGGTATCCTCCATTGGACTTCATGTGCTCCTACTCCTCAACAAAATGGTGTCGCTGACACTTAGTTGAAACGGCTCGTACCATGCTCCTTCATAATAATGTTCTTCCTCGTCTTTCGGTGCACATACTTTGTTCACGACCTTGCTCCAGGTAAAGATAAACTTGCTGCAAAATCCCTCAAGTGTCTTTTCCTCGGCTATTCTCGTCTTTAGAAAGGTTATTGATGGTATTCCCCAGATCTTCGGCGGTACATTGTCTTTGCTGATATTAGCTTCTTTGAGACTCACCCTTTCTTTCCTTCTACTCCTAAGGAGCCCAATGATTCTAGTCCAGAGGTCCTTACTCTTCCCATTGCACTGCACCCCTGTTTCTATCCCCACACCTTCCCTTCGAGTCTATCAACGAAGGCCACGTGCACCACCCGCTTCTCAAGACCAACCTCTACTTCGTCAGACTCTCATACTCTGCATCCGACACTGGAACTACCCATTGCTCTTCGTAAAGGTAACAGATCATCTCGGAATCCTAATCCTATTTATGCTTGTCATTTGGATTATCATCGATTATCTCCATCCTATTCTGCTATTGTGGTTTCTTTGGATTTTGTGTCTATTCCCAAAACTACAGGTGAAGCCATGTCTGATCCTAGATGGCGACAAGCTATGGTAGATGGGACGGCTGCTTTGCACTCCAATGGTACTTGGGATTTGGTTCCCTTACCCGATGGCAAAACTACAGTGGGTTGTCGATGGGTCTATACAGTTAAAGTTGGGCTAAATGGAAAGATTGACCACTTAAAAGCACGCCTCGTGGCCAAAGGATACACACAAATCTTTGGTCTTGACTTTGGAGATACCTTTTCTCCAGTTGCCAAAATTGCATATGTCCGCCTTTTTTTTGCCATAGCTGCTATATGCATCAATGACCACTCCATCAATTGGACATAAAATATGCCTTCCTACATATGGTGAATTACAAGAGAAGTGTACATGGCACAACCACCCGGCCACCCGGATTCACTCTTAGTGGTGCTTCTCACCTCGTTTGTCGGCTTTGTCGATCACTTCATGGATTGAAACAGTCTGCCCGAGCTTGGTTTTGAAGGTTTAGCAATGTACTCCAAGAGTACGGCATGGCTAGATGTGAAGCTGATTACTCTGTCTTCTTGCATTCTTCTCCAACCTCTTGCCTCTACCTGCTTATCTATGTCGTTGACATCATCATCACTGGTAATGATGAGGCTGGCATCCAACGGTTGAAACAACATTTGTCTTTACACTTCAAGACTAAAGATTTGGGACCTCAAGAAAATATGTAAATATTCTATGTACTTTACATCTTCCTAGATTAGTTGTTAATAGTCCTAGTCACTACAATTTCCTAGGCTTCCATGTATTTATTGTATCTACTTAACATCTTCCATGTATTTATTGCATCTACATTATAAATACAGTGTGTGATCTGAGTTAGATGCACACAGAATTCAAATAATTCAATAGTCCCTATAAAAAATCACATGTTTTCATCCCTAAAAATGTTGTTGTTTTGTTTTTAGTCCCTAATGGACAAAATTATGACATTTTTTGAACATAATATGAACTTATGTAGGTTTAACATAATATATACACATAATATAGACACATCTTGAACATAAAAGGGTCATAAACATTGACATTAAAATGAACATAAATTGGTCATTATGGACTAAAAACAAAACAAGAAATTTTTTAGGGATGAATGCATGTGATGTTTTTTTATAGGGATGAAAACCAAAATTCGCTAATTTTATAGGAACGAAAAATATATTTAACCCTTAATTTAATTATGAATTAATGATAATGGAGCCAGTAGGGATTGACCTCTAGATTATTTACTTGTGTATGCATCAGGGACATACCATGTTAAATAACTTATCATTTAAAAAGCTGATTCTGATGTGAAATATGAAGGTGAAATAGATTTACTAAAATAATTAGTAATTAGGAAACTGCGCTGGGATTTATTAAGTAACTACAAGTACATGAAGTGCACCAAGAAAGTGTTTTTTATTCTTATCAATATTATATAGATCAGAGCCGTCTTTCCGAAATATATTTACATTCTCCCTTAATTTATCTGTACCCTCATTTGTTTTCTTCTCATCACGGTATAGAACATCTTATCTCTAGTACCGCCAATAAATCAACATCACTAGAATTTAAAATGGTAGTCCAATTGTTTAATTCTAAATCTCACCACTTTCAACAAACTAGAATTTTATTTCTAGATACACACAAATGTCAAAAGTCAAAACATAACCAAAAATATCGAATGAATAATTTTGTCATTATCTACCTGACTATATTCGGAGATTCTAGCATTAGAGAAAGCAGGAACCTCAACTCCAGAGAAATTATCATCAAAACCACTCTCAACAGAAAGCTTGCCATCAAGGTCAACTGAAGAGGACAATGTCAGATTAACACCAGCAGCGGATGCTTCCAACCTGAAAAATTAGAAAGCAGTAAAGGAGATAATGGAAAACATTATAGAATAAAATCTGTTCATAATATAATCAAAATAGTTTGAAGAAAGGAATAAAAATTTCATTTTTACAGACAAACAATCACGGATTAGAAAATTGTCTCGGAAATTACCTCACACATGACCCAATAAGTCTTTGAATATCAGCAATTTTTTCATCATCTTCACAAGTGACAAAAACGACCTTTTCCTGTAATAAGCAATAACTGTATGAATGTCAATGACAATTTATAAGTTCAAACTTCAAAATCATTAATTGGAATTGTATATTTAGAAATAAGGACTTGCCTGCCGGGCCCTAACACCTAGATGAGATAAGTGAGGCAACTCTTGCTTAAGTATAGCTCCCACTATGTTCTTCCCAGCAGCTGTTACCTGCCAATGCGATCAAATTTAATAATATTAATATATTTAAGACTGTTTTTATACTCTACTAAATATAAATATACCTCTTCATCACCATCAGCTTTATTAACAATGAGGATAATAGGACCTTCCACTGGTGATGGTAGCAACCCAGGAACAATTCTTTCAACCTAAGTCAAAAAATTCAAATTCATGTTTAGTTATAGTGAAGTGAGGAAGATTCTTTTTGTCATTTGGATGGGGATAATCCCTCCCTAGCTAGTATCTTACCTATTTGGTTATTACTTTATTTTTAGTTTTTTTTTGTTACAGAGGGATACAAATGTCACTCTTTCCCAAACTTGAGGGCTTTTATTTATCAATGAAAAAATTGAAACTTGTTCTAATTTCTGTTTTGTCATTTTCTTTCTTACATCACTCCTTCCTATTAAGTTGTGACCATTGTTAAATAATTGATAATAATAAATTTTGACTTGTTCTCAGGTGCGTTTTGCTATTTGTGTCATACACAACTAAATCTCCTTCCTATTAATTAGTAGTTACTGCTTCCATGAACTTTATCTTGATTGCCAAGTATAAAGTTTCAAGGCCCCATGCCCATGATGGGTGGTGAGAGGGTGTGTAGATGGAGATGTGGGTCTGGAGATAAATGAAACCTGGTATTTGGTTCCATTATCCAAACAACTTGATATGGACTCCAAGTGAGTCTTTGCATTCAAAATACATATTGATAGATTGATTATTGAAGTTGAAAACTGAACTGGTTGCTAAAGGCAACTATGTGTATGCCTGTGGTGTTGATTACTGAAGCATTACATTCTAAAATATTTTGAAGAACACCAGGTTGCGGCATTCTATATATTGATCATAATCATTTTAAAATAGGTTTTTCTGATGAAGACAAGAATCTCTGAGGGATAGATGATAGTTTTTTTAAAAGGAAATTTGGTATTGTGGAAAGGTAAATATAATAATGTTGCAGTTGCAGATATTGATTTTGTAACAAATTAGGCATGATTATCATTTATGCTCCATCTTGCAGCAGTCATAGTAATATTAGCATGAGGATGTATTCTAAGACACCTCCGCAAGGGGTTGCTGACTTCATTAAATTCAATAATGAAGGTTTTTTTTATAAAGCACTCTCTCTCTCACACACCATGCACTCAGGGTAACTATCGTAGTAACATTGTACATGATTTCTCTAAACACAACTCAATACCTGAACCAATGTTCCTAAAACAGCTCCTGGAACTATAACATCCCAACCTTGAGAACCAAGCGTACTTCTCACAGCTTTTAGAAGAAGAGTACATAGTTTTGAAACCTGAAAGATTACACTAAAAAATTACAGTAGAGAAGTTAGGAAACATACAAGTTATGTTTATCATAATGAAATTCAGTGTAGGAATAAATGTGACAAGAAAACACATACTGTTAAAAATACTACATATTATAATTCCTGTAAATCTCCTCGTATTAAAATTTAATGATAATGCATTATCTTACCCAGCCCGAATCTCCGCTTCAGTATATGTTTTGACACTGTTTTCAGGGATTCCTAGAGCTTTTCCTAGCATCTGCAACATTTAAAGTAACTACCTTTATTTCAAGATCAAGATATGTGCATAACATGAAGGAACAGGAATCTAGTTAAAGAAACCCCACAGTATTAGTATCACAAGACCAATATTGTTCAGGTTTGAAATAAAAGAAGCACTACCATCAAGATTCCCTAAATTTGAAATGAATTTGTCTTGTCCCAATATTCTGTCTTATTTCTGATTAAAAAGTCAATCATAGTAGGTTGCAAATAACAATTATTTAGGATTATTGAGACTAACAAACTGCTTATTTAATTAAATATATTATCAGTCCAGAATTTTTATATTATTTTTGTGTTTCCTAATAAATTTTTGCTCTCCACAATAAATATCAGGCTTTACTGAATAATAAATTACTATTTAACCTCGACTTTTTGAGGAAATATCTTAAGAAGTTCTTCAGTATATTCCTCAGTTAGTCTCTTTGATCTATCAAGAGTAGCTTTCAGTCTCAATGTCCAAATCTTCTTGCCATCTTCATTTCCTGGGAGAAAAAGGGAGTAGATTTAAAAAATAAAAGTAAATTGGTCAAGACTGTCTACACAACGATATAATAGACAGAACAATTCAAGCAACGACCTTCAAAAGTTACCTTCACTTTCTGAAAGGCCTCTTGTACTCCAGGCAATAAGCTCATTTTCAATAGCAGCACATTCTTCTGGTTTCCAGTTAGATAATTTTAGCTGGTGGACTCCAATAATTAGGGCACCAAGTGGATCATTCCAAGAGTTTACATTTTTTGATTGCAAATTTTCAGCTAGCCAACCAGCACCTCCCATAACTTCAAGCACGTTGAGAAATCTATTCATATGAGTTCACAAGTTAATTCCTACCAAGAGAAAAGGATTGATATTACATTACAAGTGGCATGAAGCTGGAGAAGTGTTATGTCTCCATCAATCAAGTTCCACGTGATTCAATCCAACTACATTTTTCTATGTGACATATAGGCAGCCTGTCTTATTAACGATTTAAATTTGACAAATTGTATCATATATTATGCCCTTCTAATGTATTAGATAATTGATATAAATCTTCAAATAAATTCAACATCTAATAAACAATTACCTTCGTACAATTAGAGCAAACATGCATTAAGTTGTACTGTTGAAATATTTTAGTATGTATTATCAGTAATATCTATCGATTTTGTTTTATTTTGTTCCTCCTTAATTTTAGAATATTCCGTGTACTCTCCTATAAAAGGAGCCCCTTTTTCATTAGATTAAACATACAATTACCCCTCTAATATTTCTACATGTACCTAACATCTAAGTAGCTAGCAAGAACTCCATGCCTATTGCAAACTTATGTGCCCTTCATATATTTTACAAAAGTTTTTCAACATCCAAATATCTGATGATTGTTCAAAGTGTAAATTAGGAAAAAGTAAGCCAAGAACCTGCTCAAAAGAACAAATGAGTAATCCTCAAGCCCAATCTCACAGAGGCGCCACTGTTTCTCCAAAGAAACAAGAATCAAAAGATGTTTCAACATTCTTTAAATTACTATCCATACTCAAGCTTTTGCTAAATAGCTGAATAAAATTAGTCTCACCTTTTGGCGCATGGCTATTGCAGAATCTGGAGCATCATTCCTGAGGCCACTTTCAAGACCCTTTACAATAATATCTCGCAAAGCATTCAAAGACTCCATGGTTTTAAATAAAAGTTTATTTCCTTCTTCTTTTGAAGCTATTGATTCTGCTGCAGCATCCATATTCTGGAGAAGTACAAAATGTTATCCCTTATCAGTATATGCCACTATAAGAACGGCTTTTGGTACCAAAGTCAAATAAAAAGGATCAATATTACTTAACCAACAGGGGAGTTAGTTCTTATCATGCAATAGCATTATAACGGATAACCATAATAATTCAATTTCATGCTGAATATGATGAGCATAAACTATTCAGAAGTTATTTTCAGGCCAAGGAAGAAGACTTAGACAAAGAAAAGGAAGAGAAAACAACCTGCTTGAGAGAATAGTGCATGATAGAAGATAGTAAGTTAGGATCTGAAATCAGTCAATATAAAATAACAAGAGAACCCGATAAAGAAAATGTACCTTTTTGCACTCGAAAAATGAATTGAGTGCTGACATGCCATATTCATCCATAGATTCATAAATTGATTCTAGCTGTTCGGCAAGACTGCAATAAACAAATTGATAAGTGAAATCTTTAAAATTATTATATTCCAGCAGCTAATCATGTTAAAATCATTTGAATATCTCCTTGATATTTAGTATGCTTTTTTCACTCAAAAGTGAACTACAATAGTGTTGCATAGCATAACAGATAAGGCTGGGTACTTTATTTCCCTAACTATTAGAGGCTTCGCAAACTCTGGAAAGCCTCAGTGCAACAATAAGGTTGTGGAGGTTAGATCATATACATTCTAGACTTGGAAACAGACTCCCTTGACACAATAAGGATGCATGCAAGACAACCCCTTATTTGTTGACGATTAGGGGTCTTGTAACCCAATATCCCAATAAATAGGGGTCTGTTTTTAGTATTTGTATCAAGTCATTATCAATATTATCATATTCAAAAGTATTTATTATTTCTCTTCTCCTCATTTTACATAGTTCTCAGCCAGAGGACTTTATGACTTAAGGATATATATATATATATATATATATATATATATATATATATATATATATATATATATATATATATATATATATATGATTACTTCAACATGCAGATTTTCTTGTCAATAAATGTGAAAAATTTCATTATGAGCCATTTGGTGTAGAGCCGAATTGTGTATTTTGATAGTTCCCAAAATAAACAAACAAAATCCTAAGACGAAATTTAAATAACATATATCATAACAAGAGAGTAATTGGAAGACGAAATAAAAACATATCTGCATTTACATATGATTACAAACTATAATGAGTCGGCTTTGTGATATTCTTGTCAAACCTGCCAGCATTGAAGAAGTCTTTGAGTTCTCGATGAAATATCTTGAACTGCTCCACAAATGCTTCACTGTATTCTCCAGGGTTCTTTGTTATTTTAGCAAGCATAGCTTCTGTAGCAACCAAGTCTTCAGGACCAGCATTGCGGTGAAGCTTGTTTTGTATTGTATGTTTAATTTGTGTCTGAAAAATTATATATATATATATAAAACAGTTGACCTATCAATAACAATGAAATGTAATAAGATTCCATAGTTCGTGTATTTTTGGGAAAATAACCTTGAGGTCGTGTGGGATGTCATTTCGATGAGCAATATCTCTAATTCGAGTCAGAGGAACAGATGCAGTGAATTCTGCCTTGAAAGATGGCAAACATGGATGTATCTTACGAATAACTAGAGCTTCCTGTATATAAATGAAAATATGGTAAATGAAGGAAGTAAGCCATAAATCTTATTAACATTAAGGATAAAAGGAAGCAAATGAAAAGGAAAAAAAAAAAAAAGGTCCTGCAAACTTAAGGGTAGTGGTTAAGAAATCAAGAAACGGACATGTTTTTGTTGGAAATTCCGCCTTCATTGCGGTCCACACCTAGCCGCCTAATTGCAGCATTTGGGTTGCCTTCATTGCAGACTCCAACACCTTCATTGTGTTGGGTGTGAAGGGTTGCATTTAGTCCCACATTGCCTAGAGATATGGTCTGGGTAGTGTTTATAAAGCTTGGGCATCCCTCGCCTTACAAGACAGTTTTGTAAGCTTGAGTTAGGCCAACCCAAATTCTAAGAATTTTATTCAAAAGTGCAGCATCCAATGCACTAGCAACATTAAATACTATACTGGCCAAATAGAAGATTTGGTTTTTTATTCCTTAAACAGTGCTCTTTTAAAACACTAGTTAACCAGTCAATTATGTTTTCACTTGTTAGCAATTTCCAAACAAATATTACATTAAGGTCAATAGTGTTTTCGGTCCTTGCAAAAAAAATAATTTAAATTCTACCCTCATCATTTCAAATACTTCAACTTTTAGTCCTTCATGGAATCTGGGCTACCAAATCTGCTGAGTTAGCATGCTGACTTGGACATATTAATGATTTCCTAGAACTTCTATGTCCACAACATGGCTTTTATTAAAATAACATAAAATTAAAATAAAAGTCAGTAAATAACCATTAAATAAAAGAAAAATATTGAACAAAAATAATGTCCTCTGCCTAACTATCAAGCTATCCCCATATCAAAATCCATGGGTAGAAGAGGAAAAAAAGTAGGGCACAAAATTTGTTAAAGCCACAACTCGATTCAGTTCTGCAGTAGCATATGTATATACAGACATAAGACAAGTATAAGGCTACTACAATACAATTGAATCTTTGACAGAGATACACTTATGTGGTTGTATGAAATATGACTAATTCACTAATAGCTATTATTCAATCAGGACCAGGATAGAGAACCAAAAAGGTTGTCCTTCAACATCAGTGTTGTAAATAAAAATAAATCACCTGTGGAGATATATCCTTTCGACTTGTATGTCGCTCTAACTCACGGAATATAACCCTTGAAATCTCAGCATGCCTATTGGGACGGTGGTGACCTCCATCTTCAAAACATGGTATTTGCCCTGTGTTTATCCACTGCATAAGATTATCTAAGAATGGATCACATGATGATATAAGAAGAGCATAGATGAATAAATATAAATAACGAAGAAAAGCCAGAAAAAGACCTTCAGATAGATAGAAGTGTATATGAGAGCCTCCAATTGATCTTCCCCGTGAACACTTTCAACTATATCACGCACAATCTCAAGCTTCAAATTGAAAAATCAAGTTAAAGTTAAGTTTTTTATTTAAAAAGAAAGTCGCCGGAAAAAAAGAAAGGCATTTTACAGCAGTGCTGCAGCTGACATTGAAATTTAAAACTGCGGGAAATAACCTTAGAAATCTATGTTAAAAAATTAGTATTAGACAGCTTTACAGATTGTGTATGAAGGAATGAATTATAAAATCTATATCAGCAAAATTATATTATAAGAATTTCTATATCAGTTGAATAAATCAGAAAATTACTCGGGTTGCTTATCAAATTTAAAACTGCAAGAAAGAACCTTAGAAATCTATGTTAAAAAAATTAGTATTAGACAGTTTTACAGATTGAATATGAAGGAATGAGTTATAAAATATATATCAGCAAAATTATATTATAGGAATTTCTATATCAGTTGAATAAATCAGAAAATTATCCGGGTTGCTTAATTTCCTGATATGCCAATGCTAGTGATTACAATGTCATGATAGAATGATCAACTTCACTCAGTGGCATACCAAATCATTGAGCTACACTGTTTAATTGACTGAACCAGGCCCTAGAGATGGATTATATGCAAGGATTTGTGTAGAAGAATTAGGATAAATCAGATTTGATTCTCTATGATTTTATTTTATTTATTTTTAATTGTCGTTATTACTATTGTAATTTCTTTTCCTATATAAACAGTCTGAGCCTGTAGTAATAAAACATAAAAAAATTCATTACTTTCTTCCATTTGCGAAGACAAAAAACCATGCTAGTGAACAAAAAACCATCTTTTACTAAGAAGGTATCCTGGCCAAAAATCTCAATACAACCTTTAGGCATTAGACGAGCCTTGAGGCAGTCAATCTTGCCATCAAGGCCAACTTGAACTGTAAAAATCAGTTGTCGACCAACAACAAAATTTGACGAGGAAAAAGAACTAGGTCTTGCCCGTCGCTGCTTAAAAGGCATGCATGCAACTAATCAGAGCTAGTCTCCAGTCTCCACCCATGATGGGATAATGTGTTATTTGTAGATTGAGGACAAGACATTTTTACAAATTACAAGGATAGAGGACAACCATAATGCAAAGGAAGACACAAGTTGAATGTATACCTTTTATAAGAGCAATGGCAAGATTAGACTCAGCAAGCAATGTTGGAGCTGCTGATGGAATTGGATTTCATGGCAAGTTCATAGTGCCCTCATTAGAAATTGGAGAGGTGGCAGCTCCAAAGGCACAAGGAGTAGGCTACTGAATGACATTTATAAAGAAAAGCAATAGCTGGAAATTTGTTGGAGAAAAATTTACTAAGGTGGGTTGAATAGGAACAAACACAGGAGGTAGGGGAGACAACCAAGGGACAGGCTTAAGAGTTGAGTAAGACAAAATAATTGCAACCTTGACTAGAGGACCTGAGATGCATAACCAATGTGTAGGGAGTGCATAATAACACAACTCAACATGGGCTGATGTAATCAAGAAAAACTAATAAATGGTTCGTTATATTATAAGGTGTGCAGTGGGGCCACTAGATATGCACAAATTAGGGTCATAACTCATCAAGCTAAAATTATCATATTAAGATTTAGAGGAAAGAGAAGCATGTGATGAAATTTATTTGTTTTAATGACACAGAAGATGTTTTTATGGCCTAAATTAATGTGTAATGCAATCACTAGATAATCTATTTACATTATTGACATACATTTTCCAACATTATAGGTAACATAACAGTACCTTTCTCCACCAATTCCTTGCGCTTTGATCCCCTTGAACCAACTTGAGAGGCAAGCCTTGAAGGCCTGAGGTGTCCCAAGTCCTTTGTGCTTCATTGCTCTGATGTTGGTTGGATTGCATGAAAGAAATAGATTTGCCCTGCCACTCTCCTACAAAAGGACTTGACCCTGCTTCTGAAGGAGGGGGAGGAGGAGGAGGAGGAGGAGGAGACTCCTTGTCATTGTTGTGATGGTCTTGTTGTTGATTGAAAGGCAGTAGTTCCATAGGCTGGTGTGTTGTGTTCCATGTGGCAACAGTCTGAAAATGACCAGCGGTGGCCGGTAAGTTCAAGACTCTGTTGTCTCCAGCTTCCCAGAGTAAAGTGCCATCCTTGTTGACAATGATGAATTTGAATTCAAGGTGATCTCCCTCTCCCCCTTTGAAATGGAAGTCGCGTACCCATCCATTTTGTGTCCAATTCAAAGGAACATTGGTCTTCCAGGAGCCCAGCTCTTTGGTCGATCCTAGAAGAACAACATGGTCACCGAATTGAACTTGATGATCCAGTCGAAGATGCAGATGGACATTAATGTCTTTGTTGTTTGTATTGTTATTCGTTTTTCCACCTTCTTCCCTGACATACATAGGCATGATTGAATCAACAAGATTCATACTAGTAGTAGTCTAATCTAATGAATGAATCTAGTAAAATATAGTCAAGAAGCAGAGAGATAGAGAGAGACGTACGTAGGTTGGGTTTGAGTGGAAGAGGAGACAGCAGATACTCGCGGAAGAGTAGTGTGAAGAAGAACAAGAGGGCAGTGGATGGAGGATGGAAGGAGAAATCCTCCTAATCCTCGCTTACTCCTCCGATTGATGTTGGTGTGAGTACTACTACTACTACAGTGCGAATAGCAGTGGAATACACGCAGAGAATAATTCATCGCCACTCACTCAATTCAGTGATTGATGGATCTCCGGCGAGCGAGCGAGCGAGAGAGAGTAAATAATATAGCAGCTTTGTCTTCTTTCAACACACGTGGATTGCATTTCAACGGCTCACCGCATGCTCAAAATCTAATAATAAAAATTTAAATTCTATTTTATTTCCTTTTCTAGTTTATCGTGATAAGTACCGGTGATGCTACGTTTTGTTTCATACATGTCGGTAGATAATCTCTCTGCTTTAAAATGATGAGGTATTCTTTTTCTGTACAAGTCCTAGTTCAGTTTGTAAAATATTCTCGAAATTATTAGGTCAAATACTATGATCGGAGTTCGAATCCAAGTTTTCTCACTTGTGTGTGTGAGTTTATAATAGTTTTGTCATTTCGTCTATGTACCCAAAAAAAATATGAGATACTCTTTGGTCTACTTTATTTTACACTTTTTCATTCAATAAAAAAACAAACTAGATCAAACAGATTTTTAAGAAGCTTTTGATAGAAAAAAAATTGCATAATTTTTATGAATAAAATACATATATAAAAGACTTTTAAAGAAAAAAAAATACCAATAATAATGTTTCTCATGATTCTACGGTGAAACTAGGCATTGCATCTAAATTGTGATCATCATTCATCACATTGGTGGGAGCATTCACAATATGGAATTTTCTCTTTCCCTTGGGAGTTGGGACCGGGACTTCCCCCACCCCACCAATATTTCGATTTTGACCTTCATTGAAAAGTTTGGAATATGTTTTTCAAATTCTTTTTGCCTTGAATACAAACTTCGAAATGTGTTTTCTAAAAATATTGCCGAATTTACACCAGAAAAGCGTTTCGAACTTTTGGTTTAAGGGCGAAATTGGAAAATCAGGGGAGCGGGGCAGAGAAAATTCCTCACAATATTATGTGCAATGTATAAGGGTAAAAAAAAAAAAATAAAGATTACGAGAATAATTGTTTTCATTTTTTTTTTAACTGAGGATAATTGTTTTCATGTTTAACTTCATAGAGCTTTCATATTTAATTATTTCTGAAGTGAATAATTTAGTCTACGTGGATAAAGAAGTAATTCAGTTTTAAAATCCTCTGGCTCCCTTATGAATTAAACATATATGTAATGAAAAAATTTCTACTTCCCTCCTCTCTTTTGAACAAAGGGAATTAAAATTTATCCCCTCATCTCTCCTTCCATCTCCATCCTTTCATGAAAATCTCATCAATCAATTGATCCAAACAGACCCCAATTAACATCAACAAAATCAATATTTGAAGCTAAATCAAACCATACCTAAAATCTATGCATGGACAACTCTTTGATTAGGTGTGTCGCGATATCACACAACTTAAACATGTGCCCAAAAAAAGTCATTTTTTCTTTATTCCAACACTCCTTGGATCAGTAGTTCATCACTTATGAGACACTCATACGACACATGTTGGACAAATGTTGCAAAAATGTTTTTTTTTCTTTGCTGCTACTCTCCTTAGAAACATATCAAACATATCTACAAGGATCAAAGATGTGTCAAAACAACAATGTTAATCAATGAAGAATTAATGACATATTACATTTTGGTTACAATATTTTTAGCTTTTTTAATTGTAGATGGATAAATAAAATTCAAATACTATTTTATCTTGTTTTAAAACTTTTTTTAATGAAATAATTTGTTCAATTTATCAGTTTAATATATATATGGGTGTAGGTCTCCTATGTTTTCTATATTAGCGGTGTCGATATATTCGTGTTATGCCGGCGCTCGTGTCAGGGTGTCCATGTTTGGTTAAAAACTTCTAGAAAATTTAGTTTTGTTAAAGAGTTTAAATTAAAAGACGGATCATAAATGAGAATCGGTTCTTAACTGTTTTTAAATTCAACTATAATTAGTTTTTAAAAGTGGTTCAATTTAAAATTATATTAAATGGTTGCGTTTAAAATATGGTTCAATACAGTTTAGTTCACTATTTTTTTTAAAACCTCCATTTTCATTGCCTCAAAACAAATGCAATGTAAGATTTCCCATATCATGTATGCATAGTATAGGACTGAAACTTAATTTTGTGACTGTAACAAGCATATATAGCATACGAATTTCACAAATATGATTTTAGTAGTATTTCATTCTAGCTTGCTTGTGGAACAATATCTGGACAGACTCAACGATCTTAAACAACAACCTTATATATAATTTAAAGAGACCCTCTCTTATTTGGACGGGATGCCAAACTAAACACACAAAAACAAAACAAAATCCATTATGTATAATCCTTCTATGATATCACCATCACATATATGTTACTTTGACATTAGTTTGGCAGTAGCAGAGAGATAGAGAGAGTTCAATCAACCTCGGCTCAGTTTCATCCTTTGCACGCCTTTTAGAGCTCCAACACTAAGTCTGCAATTTAAAACAAGTTCCAAAATCTAAGCCATGCGGTTCAGTTTTCATTTTATTTATGCTGCTTGCTTAATTTCTTCAATTGAATTGTGACACTCTTTGATGAGTTAAAAACAAACACACATTTGAAGTGCAATGCCAATGCAGTAGGGGCTAATGAGTGAGATATGCTTACAATCTGCATCTGTTTTGATCCACTGCTCCTTATTCTCAGATGAATCTTCACTGCCGCTGCCAAGGCTAAATTGGAGCTGCCTCTCCTTTGCCACTGCTCTTTTTGGCTGTATCATTATATCTTCCTCTCCAACTTTCTGACTTTTCTTCTGCCCTCTCCCATTCATTCTTTTCTTCTCATACTTCTCTGCAGCTGTTGGATTTTCAGGGTGAACTTTCCTGTGAAACATTTGGAGAATCTACAACCCACCAATTAATCAATATAGGACCTTAAATAAATACCATATAATTAACTCATTAGGGGGACTAATTGGAATCCAAAAGGTATATATTATATGTTCTATCACAAGAAAATTAAGAACCACTCTTATACAGTTTAAGGCAATAAATAAGTATATACTTCAATACTATCCGATACGAATCATTTTTCTGTTGCCAAATTGAGTATGAATCTTGAGTTACATACTTATAGATCTATATACTATATAAAAAAAAATATGTTTGTAGCACCTTATTATGCAGTTTTCTGTCTGCTGAAGCGGAATCAACAGAGGTTTGGGAAGAAGCGTGGAGCATCCTTTTTTTCTTGAGCTTTTTTCTCATGAGATGCATGGCAGATTTATTGGCCTCCTCCTTGTCTTTGTCAGTATCATCCTTTGCTCCAACAAGATTGTCCTGATCTGCTAGTTTGCTTCTATGAAACAGCTCAGCGAGTGTTGTTCTGTGGCTATGCTGCTGCTGCTCCTTATTCTTTGACACTGACACGGTAGTTGTGGTTGTTTCTGATAATTCAACAGCGCATCCAAAGAGATATTCCTGAAGTGGACAAATGGTGTTTGATTCTATGCTGCTGCTTCCATGACTACTTCTCCCCCCAGTGCTTACATGGCTGTTTCTTCCAGATGAATCATCATTGTTGTTGGTTAGCACAAGAACTTTCTCTAGCTCATCGTTGATCAACTTCAGCTCATTCTCAGTCACTTCATCTTCCTTTTCAGTTATTATATTTTCAACAGAGATAGAAAATGTTGGTGTTGAAGATGGATCCGATTCCAAACCAAGAGTTCCAATTGCTAGGAAGCCAGGGAAAATACCACCCCATGCCTCCTGCTCTTCTTCCTCATCTACTACTGATCTACCACTCCCAACAGCTTCGAAAGATTTTCTAAGCTTAAACTGCGCTTTGTGAGTTTGTTTCACATGTTTGCAGCTCCCAAAATTTGGTTTCAGATAATAATGGTATATTTGTTCCTCATCAACTGCTGTCTTCCCTGAAACACAACATATTTATATTATAACTAACAACTAACAAAGGTAACGTCTATGATTGTTGCCTGTTGGCCAAAGACCAAACATGGATTCAAGTGGAATTCGGTACACAATAGCACTCAAGTCAAGTCACTCACCAAGACTTATGATCATTATAGAGTAAGCAAAGATATTTTATGGACCATATTTCCCTTTGCACCATTTGGAGCAACAGTTCTATCAATTGGGTTCATATATATCTTTTCAGTTGTTTGTTTGCTAGCCAATTTACAATGAACTATACTTATGGGCAGTGATATATGCATTGGACTAGACTTGAAGCTGTGTAGTGACATCACAGATCAAATCATGCATGTAATAGACATAAAATCTGCGCATTAGTTCATCGTGTATGCACGTATAATATTTTATGCAGCTTATATAGAAAAGTAACTTACCAGTGACCAGATCTTTGAATGGTTCAGTGCTATTCTGCCGAAGTTTTCTATGCATCCATTCAAGTAACTGCAGAAAATTAAAGAACCAATTTAGAAGATTGATTGTGTGTGCGTGGGCGCACAGTGGAAGAAGCAAGGCATTTATAGGGTAAGAAAATAGCAATTACCTTCATTCTTTGATAGTGTTACGCGCAAAACCTTGGTTTTTGATCGCCTGACATCTGTTATGATGATAGATAAACTATATAAGAGAAGTCATAACTCAATTAATTTCATAAAACCGATCACATTCCACAAAGCTAGCTGCTTATGTCTATAAAGAGATAAAAACATAAAGATACTTACAAACCATTGTTTGTTATTTTATGTCAACATCCAAATAGCCTAATGGCTACTGGGTGAGTCCTGATCAATGTTCACCTATCCGATCATGTGCAGCTTGACAAAATAGTAAGGCTGCCTTATAATTTATATTCATGATGATTAATTTGGAGCCCAGTTGTAAGATGTCATGCGTCCCATTCATTTGTATTTCAAATACATAGTAGATAGTATACTATAACTAGTTTGATCAGTGCCTCATGTCCCAGTGTGCACACTGCAATACCATGATATATTTGTCCCTAAGTATAAGACCATTTTTTGATAAAATAACATAATTAAGAAAATTGATTGTGGTATTAAATTTATTCATAATTAGTATTAATTTTGCAATTTTATTCATAATTAGTTAATAATTTTACAAAATATTTATTACACATTGCAAAAACAAATGTAACATAATTAGATGTATGATGATAGAGAAATAATTAATACAGTTAAATCTGTTGGTTGAGACATTGCATTATATATGAAGGGGGTCGGAATTCGGACCCGGTCATTCCACTTATCTATCTAAAGGATAAAAAATTTAATCACAGACTACTTGATCAAAAAATAAAAATTAAAAAGAACTTATTAAAAGGAACAAATAAAAAAAGATAATATATAATATATATTGGTATTATTAATTCATATATCCTATGCACAACTTGATATCATGATAAAATTAGAGACTTTAGAAAGAGGTTTTATTTTGGGGTACATCCACATGTCTATTTTTTTTACCATAAGTTTCCTTTATACTTCCAGTTCCACCCAAGATGATCTTACTTGAGTTAACATCGAACACTCAACGTGGACACTTCTCAGCCATAATTCAAACATATACTAGTATTGTCAATGTCATATGTTGGCTGCAAGACCAATCTCCATTGGCCATTTGCTATATAATTTTAAATGATCAAAATACTCTACGAGTGTGTTTGATTGGAATTTTCAAAGATAATTCTTACATTCAAAAGTCTCATTGATTTAAAAAGATTATGTAAAAATACAATGACTTAAAAAATTTCTTTTAAAATACTTTTATAATCACGATTTTGTAATTTAGATTTGATTAAATCTATATTATAAGAATCTGTAGAATTTAAAATAATTTAATAGATTTATAAATTTTAAAGTATCCCATGAACTTTAAGGAAACACTCAATGCTAGCAATAGAAGATAGATTCTCTCTATTAAACAAATTTGAAAAAATAATATGAAAATCTTAATCATTAATCTCCATATTATCAATAGTTAATCACTTCCATATATTTTTTTTCGGTACAAGTTAATCACTTCCATATTATCAATGATCAATATCTCCTATGAATTTTTATCATTGATAATGTGGAGATCATCGGTCTAAATCTCCACATCATTTTCTAAAAAAAATCAATGGAGAGAATCTTGCTCTCTAGCAACATATTATTAAAAATTCAAATAAATCTCACTAAATTCTAGAGATTCCTTATAATATTGGTGGAATTCTTATAAATTCCGATAAATAAAACAAGAGTTATATGTCCACATGTATTTTACGTTAATATATATTAAAAGTCGTGTTAACGTGTGCCCTAAAATACACATTAAAGAATTAATTAATAAATAAAAATTATGTTGTGAAAAATAAATTTAACTTTTTTAAAAATTAAATTCACAATTTTCAATACAAAATTCACCAACAATGAATTTTCAATACAAAATTCACCAACAATGAATTATCTAACCCCTTTTAAGCATATAGTTAGAAATTTAATATTTGACTTCTACCTATAAAATAAATAAATAAAAATTCCATACCTATAATAATAATAACCCAAATAAAAACCACCGATTGTGGGTTGTCATAAAAAAGAGACATGGTCTAGCTATTGGGGCGCACTTAATTTTAGTCATTGCTTGTGGATTTGAATCCCACTAGACTAGATGCAATTTGCTTATTTTGTCCTTTTCTTCTTATTTTATCTTCAATAAGTATCGGTTTGAATTTGACTTATTTTTGAGTTTATAAAAATAGTTTATATAAATAAATTTTTATATTAATTTATAAATTTTCACTAAAAATATTATTCTTTATAAGATATTTTTTCATAATCTACCTTAAAAAGCTTATAATAAATTAATAATATATAAAAATTTATTTATTTGCATATCAAAAATAAGTCAATCTAGACAAATCTATATATTAAGTGCTAATATATAGATTTATCTCGATGTATATTTAGTTTCATTTTTAAAGAGTTCAAAATTGATTTTAGAAGTGTAAAATTGAATTTAACATGTTTGAGTGATGCTAATTAAAATTTATTTTAACTACATAATTGATTCTAATTTAGAATTAGAAATTGTAGCATTTGACTCTAAATATGACTTTTAGACTCAAATTTATTGTTCAACAAACTTTTATAAATGATAAATTCAACTCACTTTTAACTAAAATCAATTTTAAACAAACAATTCCGACAAAGTTGGGGCATTATTTGCTACGAAGTTGGGACATTATTTGCTGTCAACGTGTCAATTAACTCCACTGAAACCGTGTGATGTGAGCACAAACATATATGCCTAAATCCCCTGGACCTAGTAGCACTGTAGAGCAGAATGACTCCAAAACAAACATACAAAAAAGCCGGTGCTTTCATCGCCAAATTTAACTAACTCGCACCTTTGGTCAAAAAAATTAACTTGCACAGTTAAACTATTTGTGGCTATGAATGACCGGTAATTTGATGCCAGATATACATATATACTTTTTTCGTTGGTTGGCTAAGAATTAAGACGTGTAGTTTACTTTGCCCATTATTTATTGGATTACTTCGTAAAAAAAGTAACTAAAAATTATTATTTTATCATGGATTTTAGCATTTTATAAGAAGGGGGAAAAGTCTAAGAAAAAAATTACAAACCTAAACGCACAATTTTAGACATATAAACTCCAAAAAAATATCATCAAACAGAATACTTTGAAGATATTTGGAGGAAGTCTTCAGAGTTAATAAATCAAAAGAACTATAAATTAGACTAAGATCAGTTAACTAATCCACGCTTCTATTGCCTTTCAGATACACGCTTAAATTGGGTCTACCAATCCAGGTTTATGAGCTCTTAGAGTCACTTTCTACTTCCTACAACGAGGTAAATAAATCCTTGTCTCTAAGCCAAATTTATTCCTACATACCACCTTCATTTCAACATACAAAGTGTCACAAACATCAATCTTTTGAGTGTCTCCCTGAACCCGCCGACCATTTGAGTCCCATAACAAAACACCACACCCAACAAGATCCACTGTCTCTTTATGAGCCCCATCACATTTAGGTTTCGTCCAACCTTCGGGTGGACTGTACCAACCAATGAAAATAGTTTTCATCTTCCGCTATCCTTTGATAAGGTAATTGTACTCGCAACTTCCAATGTCCCTCACAATCTCAAGGATCATAAGATATAAAGGTCACATTATGTGTGTTTTCTACCTTGTATTGAAATCAATCGAGTAACTGAAGGTGATCCACACCCTCATGAGAAAAATTTAACCATTACTATTTTAGTCAGAGATATTTTGATATTTAGTTTAATGTATAAGAGGAAGTTCGTTCATAATCTTCTAAAACATTCTCAATCGATCAGGAAAAAAAGTCATAGAATTGCTCACAGATTGTCTGAGAGAACTCATTCAAAATGATAGTATTAAATTTGACCCAGTAACTTGTAGAAGATTCCTGGAGTTCCCTCAGCATTTGATTCCACGTGGAATCTGGACTTTGGCATAACTCCAGGATATTCAGATAGGATCTAAAATCCCTGAATATGATATCAAATCCAACTATATTTTTACTAGAATGCAAATAGCTGGTAAGAGTTTGTAGGTCCTAGTATGATAATAATTAAGAAAGGTACTGAGGTCATTTAGAATAGTAAAACAAAAATTCCAGAGAGTAGGAGCTCCTTTTCCTCCAGAGCAGCAGGAAAACAAAACATGTCAAGCAATTGGAAGCTCACCACATTCACTGATAACCACCTTCTTTCGGGGACGATCGCCACGATCTGTCTCCTGCGATTCAATCAACCTAACAATGTCCATGCCTTCCAAAACTTGGCCAAATACAACATGCTTCTTATCCAGCCACTGGGTCTGCAAATGTGATTAGACAATTAAGTTTAGCTCAGTGGATTTTGGGTAGAATTAATCAGTGTAGAAGAATGAATGAATACCTTGACAGTGCATATGAAAAACTGACTCCCATTAGTGTTGGGACCTGCATTTGCCATGCTAACTACTCCTGGTCCAGTATGAGACACTGGAGATAGATAGATAGATAGATAGATAGATAGATAGATAGATAGATAGATAGATAGATAGATAGATAGATAGATAGATAGATAGATAGATAGATAGATAGATAGATAGATAGATAGATAGATAGATAGATAGATAGATAGATAGATAGATAGATAGATAGATAGATAGATAGATAGATAGATAGATAGATAGATAGATAGATAGATAGATAGATAGATAGATAGATAGATAGATAGATAGATAGATAGATAGATAATCAGTATTAGTATTGCTTAAACTAATTCAGCAGTAATCAATCATTTACAATTACAATTACAATGAATGATGTCCTTGAACAAACAAGCACATCCATCCATCCATCCATCCACTAAAATGAAATATGAAAGGCTGAGTGAGGAGTCACTCACATTTAAAATTCTCGTCTTTGAAAGTACGGCCATATATACTTTTGCCTCCGGTCCCATTTCCTTTGTCAAAATCGCCTCCTTGAATCATAAAATCCTTGATGACACGATGGAAGGCAGACGACTTGTAGCCAAAACCCTTCTCACCGGTGCAAAGGGCACGGAAGTTCTCAGCAGTTTGGGGTACATCGTCACCAAAGAGTCCAATCACAATCCTTCCAACCAGCTTTCCAACTGGATTTCCAATACTTACATCAAAGTATACTTTGTGAGTCACTTTTGACTGTACTGTTACTTCCTCTTCAGCAGCACTGCCCGCCCTCACTCGCAATCTCGCAGCAGAATTCGCACCAGCAATACTACTAATGTTCTGTTGTTGTTTTCGTAGCAGTTTCACACATCTCTCACGGCCAAATCCGATGCCGGTGATAATTTTAGGGTTAGGGTTCAGAGCTCGGATTCTTCTTATGCCTCTGCTGCTATCTGCAACATTTGACTGACAAACCAAAACAAAAACAATCAATCAATTGAATAATATCCCCAATTGAAACACCAAATAAATACTAACTATTACCGGTGAGAAAAGTGGCGGTGCTGAAACGTTGAATGCTGCCATCCAGTAAGTGCAGGAACGCGCGCGTTAAATAAGTATATCCTCACTCACTCACTCACTCACTCACTCACCTATCGCTATGCCAATGACCTATCTATCTATCTATCTATCTCCCTCGTCTCAGTTATTAAACTCAACCCCTGCCTCTGCCCCAGGTGTGGAATGGATGCACCGCACACAATTACGTGTAATATCCTCATATTAAAGTCAATAAAAACAATATGCACTGTAAAATTAAATAATTTTAAACCAATTACAATTAAGTGCATGTCTTTTAAACAGTTGTGCACTGAAAAAATATATGATATAAAACAATAAGTAATCTTTTGTAAAAAAAAAAAAACAATAAGTAATCAAATAATTTTATATAATTTTAAATAAAAATATGAACAATTAAATAAGTTAAAAGATTTATAAGAATCATAATCGAATAAATAACTCAATTATATATATTAGATAATATAAATTTATAATACATCTTATATGTAAATAATAAAGCTAACATTGCAAGAAAATTATATTTAATTTGTTAATATGATTGTAAAGAAGAAAAAAAATTGTGGAGAAGAACACATGAGGAAACTTTGTTCTTCCGGAGAAAAAGTTCAACAAATGGTTTTCTTTCTATTATAATTTATTAATGTTTCTCTTGGCAAAATTTGTCTTAAAATGAATTAAATTCTTGTTTTTTCAAAAATTATTTTGAAACTTCTAGGTGGACTGTGAAGCTTGAGTATTTTTTTATTCTTCTTTCTATGCTCATGTTGGAGTCTTCTTTCTTAGTTTCATATTTACATCTTATACTTTTTGGATTTGTTGGATTCTTCTTCCCGAGTTCATGTTGTTAGTCGCAAGTTAGTAAATTGCCAATTATATTTCAATTAGGACAAAAATAATTGAAATCTGAGAGTCTCAACTTAAATGCAGAAACATTTACAAATATTGAGAAATGGGAAAACTTTAAATCATCTTTTGGACAAAATCATAAAAACTCTTCGTTTTAACTTAGAAAATAAAATAGATTCACTGGAAAAAATGCATAGAGGAAAAAACTTGAAACTGTGAATTAAATATGTACTGATTTTTAGGTCGGCAGTAATATAATCTTGAGTCTTGATAGAGATGACGAACAAAGACATAGTGAGAGAAGAGAAAGTGTTCGGGTGTGTGTAGTACATCATAAACATTCATAAACTGTCAGAATCCAACCATTAAGTGAACTCACCCACCCACCGTGGGAGACCTAAATCATATACCCATGCCTTCGCCCATCAGCAATGCAATGCAAAACTCAGTCACTCGTGGACGCTTGCCCAATGTCACATGCATAGGCAGCATAAAACAGGAGATACGCCTCCTAGATGCAAGTTCATTATATAGGGATATACATTGTTGCTTGTATCCCATCTTTCAGAATTCCTTGAAATTTTTTTGACTCTCGTTTGAATCAGGATTTGAAACTAAACTTCTCCTCGGGAGGGATAGATACTATCTATATTGGCTGTGGAATTCAAACCTTTCCATTTATTCCTTATCATAGACACTGTTTGCGAAATAACAATCAAATGACATTCATTCTAGTTGGTAATTTTATGCCTGCCCGCTTCAGAAGTTCAACAGAAGCCTGTCTTGCTTTCAGAATAACTTCTTCCTGTCATGGACAATCAAAATTAAAGTCACGATGAACACAGTAAAATATATGTTGCTTAGATGGTAGCAAGGAAGCCAAAACCAATTTGAAAGATATATTCTTGGAATAAGGATTTCACACCTCTCCTAAGTAAAGTAATTCACAATAAAGTACCTCATCCACGTTGATAATCTTTTTGTTCTTCATTATCCACAGACCATTGCACATGACAGAAACCACATTTTCTGTTCGCATGCAATAGACTATGTTGGAGATGCTGCATATTGGTTAAACAAAATATACAAG
The DNA here is from genome assembly GCA_030408175.1 of Trifolium repens. Classification (NCBI taxonomy): domain Eukaryota; kingdom Viridiplantae; phylum Streptophyta; class Magnoliopsida; order Fabales; family Fabaceae; genus Trifolium; species Trifolium repens. The sequence goes on from CP125836.1 coordinate 67,324,733, forward strand.
GTTTAAACAACTTTAGGATGACATGGTGATGATAAAGAAGTTGTATTAAGCAAGTCAATATTACAAGAGGATATAGAACTTCTGTCACATAATCACACAATTGCTTTATATAATGCTTGGGAAAGCCTAACCGTTTTATAATATCAATCTCACCATGGAAGAATATTCAATAGTCTTCTAATTCGAAAATAGGCCATAAAAAATAAGTAATTAAAAGATTTTATATTTGACCAGAAGTAGTGGGTTCGTACCAGTCATGAACAGGAACCATAGACCAAGAGAAAGGATTGACAACAACAATGTCAGCCTAACAAAGGACAAATGCAGGCACCATCAGCTTCTGTTGCTAGAGAAAAATGCAGAATTTACAAATAAAATCATGTACATTGGTCTTTTTACAACATTATATACAAAAGGCACTCCAATGACAAACTCGGTCTCAGTATAACATGATAGTGAACAGGGAATCAGAGAGAGCTAAAATAGGGTAAGGCAGGCTCCTTATATAGAAAGTGAATGGGGCCCCTCACGGGACTTATGTCTTGGGCCGTATGGGTAATGAGGGCATGCCCTCAAACTCTTTACCACTCAGTGGGTCAGCCCAAACTATCTTGTCATGTCATTTCCTAGTGAAAGGATTAATGGCTTATCCGTTCATTTGGTCAGCCCAACGTCCTAATACATTAGCATAGCAGACTTATTATATTAGGGTAGACCAAATACGCTGATACGGTACAACACACACACACACAAACAACTTGACATAACATGAGAAATCATCACAATCAAATTAGGATAAAAAGTTACAGGATTACAAATGTTTTTGGATCATAACATGAGAAATCACATTTGACTGCACCACAATCAAGTTTAGCCCCGCATTAGCTATGTATATGATAAAGGCAACATGAATAAAAAAATTGTGGTCTCTTCATGATAAGAGCATAAGGTGGAAGGCACTGCTTCTTACCCCGCTCTCGCTACTAAAAAAGTCTCACATGTTCCGGACAGTGTGGATTTGGACAATACAAATTGTTCATAAGTACACATTTAGATATGTAAATTTATGAACAATTTGCTATTTTTTACGGATGCATACTTCTGAACTGATGTTGGGGGTGGGGAAAGTAGCCTCTATGAATGTATCCTATTTATCAAATAGGAATTTGGAATAGTGATGCTCGTGATTTCAGGAAAATAACAACTTTTTCTTTTGGCAATACTATTCTGTTAAGAAGTATCAACACGTGATCTAATGAACAATACTTTCACCGTTGAGAAATTTAAAAAGGTCTTGGTTGACATGCTCTCTACCGTTCAGTTAAAAGAAATGAGAAATTAATAGAAACAATCAAAGAAATGAAGAATATTCGTCGATTGACAATACTAGAATAAAGAAAACTCTTACAACTGTGCTATAGCCCTGTTTATTCAATGGTAATAAACTGTAAATCATACCTGTTTAATCCCCTCTAACTAGCTAGAAAACTATTTAAAACTAATTCCCTGTCTCCTATGTCCTAACAGGTTGTGAATTATCTCAGCCTCTAACATTTTGATGGAGGATTTGTCTTAATTAGGTGAGACATGACTTACAGTTTAGTGGTGGCTGGGCAGGGGCTCAATGCAGACTATGACACTGGTTAGGTCATGAAGGATGGACTAAGAATTTAGTTGAGTTCCGACCAAACACGCTAATGCACACAATCTAAATGGTAGCATATGAGATTTGTGCAAACAGGAACAGGATGGGCACAATATGATTTCGAACAGTGGGTCTTTGATGGTTGGATGAAACTGGGACCATGAACTTTCTATTGAGGTTTCCATTAGGAAATGGGTGGCAGCTTGTTACTGACAATGGTGATAAACAGCAACAGAAAGTCGGATATGGCCTAAATTGAAAGTATTGACGAAGTCCATTTATTTTTTTATTTTTTCGAAAATTTAAAGGACTATTATATATTATATATAAGATAATTACAGATGAATAAAAGGAAGACGGGTAACAAGCTACGCCGCTAAACCGATTTTCTGTTGCTGGTTTGAACTTGGAAGTATGGTTCTAAGTTTGACAATAGTGATGGTTAAATTGTCGCCTTAGTTCATATGATCTTGAAAACTTTCGGCACATACCTTCAAGAAGATGCGAGACTCCTAAAATAAACAATTGTGATACTCCTAAAATAAACAATTGTGATAGAGGAAGATGAAATGCTAGTTAGAGATGATGCATTTTCTATAATAATGAAAACAATCTTTTGGCATTTCCATTGTTTCAAGAAAATGCACTCAATTTTTTACTTCAAGAGTCTAGTATCTTTTTGTAAGTAAGTAAAATTAACACAAATTCTAGGTAATTGATAGCTAAGTAATCGGAACCAATACCAACCTTTTTCCCAACCTCAAGAGAACCTAGTTCATCGTCCCATAGTACCGACTTTGCACCATTAACTGTAACCATTCTAAGAATAGTTTCGGCAGACAGTGCTGTTGGATCTGTAGTTCCATTAGCATAAACTTCCCGTCCTTTGTTAATTAGAGAAGCAAGGTACATTTCATCAACTGCAAATATAATTTATTGATGAAAGTTCGCACCCAGTAAACTGTATCTAGCATTTCTTCGCATCAAAATCCATATTTGTATACACGATATTAATGAGAAATGCCGAGGAAAAATAGAAAAATAAACAAAACTGAATTATAAAAGTATAAAGTTGAGATGAACCGATGCTCATGCGATTGTTTGATGGGGCCCCATCAGTCCCCAAGGAGACACAGATACCAGCCTCAAGCATCTCCTTTACAGGTGCAAATCCAAGCATTCGCATAGCAGCAGCTGGACAGTGAGACACTTTGACCCCTGCCCTTGAAAGAAGAGATATCTGAAAATTTTGAGCAATAATAATTATTGTTCCTTACACTAACTGTATGATTAATTACCATTCCAACACAACTTTTAAACATAGTCTACGAAGGTCAGTTTATCCCATAGTACGTATTGATACTTCCATTTTGCTTTTTCATACCCTTTTTTAGTTGGGTTGGCTTGTTAGTCGAACTTTGCCAATAAAGATACACACCTCAAGAAGATATTCTTGTTCTTTATACCCCTCGATACTTATCGACAAGGAAAACTGCATTGCTGAATTGAGCATCTCTCTACTACAAATTATGCATTTTTAAAGTTGTCACATTTAAGAGATGAAAGGATTATTTCTAGTAAAGTCTGTTGTTGGATTCACAAAGTTCATACTTGGAAACAATTGTGAATTTTATTTGCATACCATCATTACTTTACCACTTATTATCAATAAGAAAGAACAGAAATTTCATTCAGAAACTGAGTTTTGTTGAAAGGTAATTGGGTGTATATAGGGTGCGTTTGTTTCAGCTTTAAGAAAATGGATTTTTTCTTTGTATTTTTTAAAATAAATTTTGTAAAACCGTTTTTCAAAATATTATAAGTTTTTTTATATTCATTTTTTCTAAATTGAAACACTAATTTGACATCATATAACATAAACATACATTATTGAAGATCAAAACATAGTCAAAATCGCAATTTTTTCAAAAATTTGTATTTCAAAAATGATATTTATGAAAATCTATTTGAAATAGCTTCAAATTAAGTGATTTTTTTGAAATTTTGATATCCAAATTTTTTTCGATAAAATGCCTAAAATGACATTTTAAGAATAACTATTCAAACCAAATTTACATTTAAAGCTTTTATAAAAAGTTTCTTTGTAAAATATTTTTACACAAAATTATGTAACATTGTAGAATCCATTTTTAAAAAAAATCAAAACAAACTGGCCCATCATGGTTATATAGGCAAAAAAATTTACCTCATTATCATCCACCCAAACTGAGTGAGCTGCTAACAGATTGTTTTGAAGGAAATCTATCTTGTCCAAGTATGTAACAGTTCCATGATTAACTTTGTGAACATCTGTGACTAGTTGGTTCTCATATGGTATCTCTGCAACATGCTGACAATTATGCAAATTCTACTATGTTCAAAATTGAAAATAAAAAAAGTATGTAATAAATAAGTAGTAAATCTAACAAGTATGTAAAGAAGAAAGAGAAATGAATTAGCTAGATAGCATAGCATACCATGTGTATTCCCGTTTTGAGTTGTGCAGCAGCATCTCTGGTTTGAAGAAGCAGGTGATGAGTAGAGTTCATGATTTGTCTAATTCCAAACCAGATTCTGATGCGACCTTGGGCAGTATTGTTATACTTGTGATAATTGTCCTTTTGAGATTGAATACAATCATGAGTAGTTAGAGCTGACCAGGATGAGGGCAAACCGTGGCCAGAATCCATAGTTGACTGTGTTAAACAAGCACGCAAACCAAGCAATTGGACTGCTGTGGCCATTCCAGAAACGTGTTGTCCTCCAGCTTCAGCAAAACAGGTTACACCGGAGTGAATGAGTTCGATACCACAAAGCAAAGTAGAGAGGTAAGAATCGTGTTCTGTCATGTTAGATTCGTAAGGCCAAATGCGGTGGTGCAACCAAGTGATTAAGTCAACATCATCGGCAATGCCTCTCGCAAGTTGTTGGGAACTGTGTACATGTGTGTTGATGAGTCCGGGGAGCAATATATGGCCGGTGAGATCAATAACTTGGTCGGCGACCTCGGAGAAGTCAGAAAGAATCTGTTGGGAATGTCCGATTGCTTTGATTTTATCTTGTTCAACAACGATACCTCCTTCTTTAAACACTCGCTGTTCCCCGTCCATCGTTATTATAACACAGCCGTGCATCAAAGTCACGCAACCCTTCGCTTTCTCCATCGCACATCCACCTCCGAACAATAACTATCTTAACCCGCAAACATATCACCAAGAAGCACGGGGTGCTGATTCGTACTGTTTGTGTACAAATTTATTGGGCATTTAGCTTGTTGGAAAGATTCAGATTTTCAGCAAAATAATCTATTTTATTTTTGTTTTCACGAAGGCTCCGTTTGGATCCATGGAATGTAATGGAATGGAGCGGAGCGAAATAGAGTGGAGTGGAATAGGATTGAGCGGAATGGAATAAATATTATATTTCATTGTTTGGATATTTTAAAAATGAGATGAACAAAATTGAAGGTAGGTGGTTATATGATATTAAATTCATTACATCATATTTCATTCCGCTCCATTCCATTATTATATTTCAAATTCAAACAATAGAACATTATTATATGTCATTCTGTTCCGCTCCATTCCATTACATTCCATCAATCCAAACGGAGCCTAAACCTTTTATTTTTGGAGAAAAAAAATCATTTTTTTTTTCACTGAACCTTTTTTTTATTTAAAATTCGTTTATCTTACTTCATAGTCATCCGCTATTTAAGTGACTAAACACTATACACACAATTCACTGCTTGACAGCGGATCAATAGATGATCAAATTTTCCGCTTCAATCAAATATCTGTCATGTGACCAATTTTAATATATATGCCACAAGTGGGTGATATGGATTTTCAGATTTTTTGTATTGCGAAATTTGTTGAGATATATTTTTATGTGGAAAAACTTCAATTCTTATTCTCATTATAAATCATAGCTGCATGACTCTTTATATAGAGCTACATAAAAACAAATTATATCTTTAAATAACATTCTAAACATATCTTTAAATTGCAAAGTTTATTTTGAAAAAAATAAAATTAGGCATGGGTGTAAATCAAATTTCGTTTATTTTGCAGGGAGTAAATGACTATTATCCCTTTTTTGTTTTAGTAGTTTTAATTTGTTTATTTTCTGTTATTTCGTGTGTAAATGACTGCATAGTCCTTCGTTGGCTGCTCATATTGCACTCACTGGTGTATTTGGTCACCATGGTTGGGTGTTGTATGAGAATCAACAAGGAACTTTTTTGGTCCTAATTTGGTACGGTATACTAGCCAAAATTTATGTCGTAGAGAAGTAGAGGCCCGTAGGACTGTCGGGGGAACACGTGCAAAAGTGAGACTTTTCCAAACACAAATGGGATTGTCTTACACTACTAAACTTTTTGGGTCTGACCACCTAACTGTCTGCATTTGTATGATGGTGAGCAAGTGGTAGATGCTGCTAAAAGGAACGTTGATAAACATTGACACGTGGGCCGGTGGAACATCTTCAACCTTTTGGTTGTTATCGTTAACACATCAGTTCTTCCTCATATGGGCCAGTCATTCTATTTAATTTTGATGTATTTTTTGTGTCTAACGTGTAATATTTAATCTTCTTTTGAAATTGAAACATTTGACGAAGTGTATAAATCGACGTAATTTTTGTGTCTAATTTATAAAATTAATATCTATCAATAATTTTTATGTGTTTTTCTCATTTTATTCTTGATATCCGGTTTCCTGTCACAAACTGACCCGCTACTTAAGTAGCAGACGACACGAGACCAGAAATGAAAAAATAAACTATTACGATAAAGAAATATTCGATAAAAACAACATATTTCATCGGGAATGAACATAGTAAATTAAAAACATAAATTTAACACAAATGATCCGCAATTTCGTCGAAGGTCCTCAGACGGATCAAGTTTGAACATATAGCGTGAACAAATCTAATCAACGTAGCGTCGAGCTCGATAAATCCCTCGTCATGTACCGACATCGTCGTCGTTTTGAAGTTTCATGTTGTTGAACAACACGGTTCCGTTTGAGCAGACCGACGGACGTTGATACTCCACATCGGTCACCCTTCTATCATCGGGAAAGTGGAGACGACTGCTGTATTGGTTCAGATGGTGCTTAAGATCAACCAGTGTAACATCAACGTGGATCCTGAAAAGATTCGATTTTCCACCGTTGTAGTAGACTGTAGCTAGGTGGGTGTTATGTTGAAATTCTAATTTTTTTTTTTTTTTTTTTTGAGTTGTGAATGAATGAATGGAAAATGAAACAAGGGCCACAAAAATTTGGAACATCATACATCTGCTACTTAAGTAGCGAATTGTTGCACCCCGTAGTCCGTTACTTAAGTAGCGGATGGATGGTGGTCATAATTTTTGTGGTATTTGATAACAGTCAATGGTTAAGGATGGTGATTTACTTTGATTGGTCTGTTACTTTGTTTCTGCCAAATGAATTCAAGCAAAAAGTCTATAAATTGGAACTTTTTTTTCTTTTCTTCTCGTTCTAATTTGTTCTCTCAAAATATTTTAGTTTAGGCGTTAAAAGGTTCATAGTATATGGTCAACTAGACAAAGTGGCCAGTGTCTTCGGAGTAAAAGCTTAGGGGAAAAGCTGCTTAGTTACCCTCAAGAGAACTGGTCACTAAGACTAATCGATATGAATCTCTTGGTCGGTAAAAGCTAGGGGCAGTATGTAACATAATAATATATTTGTTGAATGTAATGAATTCAATGTGATGTAATGTAATAATATATTTGTTTCGCCTTATCATCTTCTAACATTCTTCTTTGTTACAAATATGTTTTTTGTCAAATTGTCGGCCGCTACTTAAGTAGCGGATGAAGAAAATAAAAAAATTCCTGGTACAGTGTCTTTGAAGGGGATTAAATCTTAAACGTTGGAGAATCTGGTTTTTTTCTCATCTGCTACTTATGTAACAGATGAAATCCTACCTAAAAGCGGATAAGGGTAATTTGGTAAACTCATAGGGAGCGCGAAAAAGGGAAGTTGGCAAAAGAAGTCTTTAAAATTTAAAGAGGAGGACAAATGTGTATACGGGCCTATAATTTTAAATTCCAGAAGTATTATATCTTCTTATTTTCAAAATTCTTCGATGAAATTTTTTTATTCTATCCCTACAATTATACTTTCGCTCCTACAAATCAATTTTATTTCCCAATTTTACCCTTTATGGTATGAGATTACAATAAATTTGACTTATAGTGATAGATAAAATTGTCACTAAAAGCAAAAAAATTTGTAGATAGATCTCATTTTCACATATACTGGAAATCTTTTTTCAAGTAATCTGATTCATTGTTCTTTTTAGTGTGATTCAAGAAATTTGACTTAAAGTGAAAGGCAAAACTATCACTAAAAGTAAAAAAAAACTTTAGATATATCTAGCTTTGACCAATACCAAAACCCTTTTTAAAATAATCCGCTTCATTATTTCTTACCAGAATAAATTAGTCCGATATAGGTGAAAACAAGATTTATCTACAGATTTTTTTTACTTTGAGTGACAGTTTTCTCTGTCACTATAAGTCAAAATTCTTGTATTTAAATAAAAAACCTTAAAATTTAAAGAAGGTGTTCCAATAAGAAATTGTGAACCAGATTACTTTAAAACCTGATATGGTATTGAGACGCATCAAAATTAACGGTTTATACAATTTTATTGAATACCGTCAATCTTTATGTGTCTCAAAAACATGTAAAACGATTTTAGATTTTTTTGAAACTCAACATCGATGATATATATGATATAAACTTTCAATCCAGCGGTAAATTTTGTAAAATTTGAATCCGGTAAAGCGTTATTGAACAATGTAACATTATTACACCGGTGTAATTTAATCTATCCCTTTAAAAAATACACTTTTACTTATATTTGTGGTATACTAATATTTGTGGTTGGAGGGACATAACTTCGCCAAGTTTCAAAACAAAAAAACCTTCATGTACGTGATATCGAGCCATAATGAACATTCCATATTTTTCAAGTTTGCTTTTAGTTAAAAAGTTAAGTCAAACTTGCATAAGTTTTATTCGATTCGTTATTATTAATAAAAAAGGTTCCTAGGTTTTAAAAAACAAATTCAATATTTAATTATTTTTTTTCAATAAAAGTCAAATCTTTAACCTTTTAAATAGCTAACAATTTTTTTTCTTCTTAATATAAGGTTTGCTAGTTAATGTTTTTATAGCCAACGGTATTTTTCCAATTTTTACACACTAGCAACTTAAACTGCAAGAAGGTAAAGTTAAAAAAGCACAGATCGCGTGAGGCACAAAAAGAAATTCTATTGCTTTGCTTCTATTTTACATTTTACACTTCATGTTGCATATGTTTTACAACTTTTTCGCAAGTCGCATTAGGTTCAAATGCATCTATTTTGGTATCAAATGCATTTGCACTTACCCAATGCATCCATCTATTTTGTTCACCTTTAATAAAAAAATCCTCAAGCAAGTCTTTTAACTCCTATTAACATACTCCCCATGGGACTGCTAAGGGATATGACGTGAACTATTCACGTGGACTTTCCATTTCTTTGTTTTCCATTTACAAAAACAGTGTTCAAGCATGGAAAAGGAGGAGGTGAGAGGAAGTGAATAGAATTGAAGGATAGAAATGAGGCATGGAATGTTTAATCTTGTCTGGTTGTGCTTATGCTTTCTCTTTGCTGCTATATTTTTGTTTGCTACATTAGGCCTATGTTTACTTCCCCTCAATACTTAAATAAAATAGCATTTGTTTCAATTTCATTCTTAGTATCACGTGTTTTTGACAGACAGCAGAGAGAATTGATGGGTAAAAACGAAGAATGCATGCATACAAATAAGGGAATGAGAAAAACGAAGAATGAATAGCAGGAGCAAGCAAGTTGAATTTTATTTCTTGACCATGTGACATGGTGTAAGCAAGCGGTAAAAGAGTAAACATTGAGCGAGTAGTACCAAATTGGAATTAGAGCTTGGAAAAAACTGGATTCCGTTTCTGCATCAGTGCCATAACTGCTTCAGTTAAGTCGGGGGATAACAATCTGGCAGAATTCAAGGTTGCAACAAAATCCAACCCCTGGTCGATTGTTAAGTCCCTACTTCTAAGCAAAACAGTCTTTGTCCCGACAATTGCAAGGGGAGACTTGGTAGCAATTGCTGTCAATCAACAAAAGTATAGTTTAGTGTGATTCACAAATCATCATCATCAAAGGAAATGAAAGAAAACAAGTAAATAAATAAATAAGAAAACCAACCCTGAGCTAGATCCCTGACGCCTTCATCCAGCTCATGTTTGGAATGGAAAACGCGAGAAATGAGACCTATTTCCTTAGCCTCCAAACCTGAGAACCTTCGAGCCGTCAAAGCCAATTCCATGGCGTTGCCGAAACCAACAATGCCGGGTAGCCTCTGAAGTGTTCCAAGATCAGCCGCCAAGGCCAAATCCACCTCTTTCACCGAGAAAAACGCCTCCTCCGTACAGACCCTTATGTCACACGCAGTTATGATATCAATACCACCGCCGATGCAACCTCCGTGTATACTTGCAATCACAGGTTTACGGCATCGTTCCAGGGCTGTCACCGAATCTTGCATCGCCATGATCTGTCGACGAAGACTCTCCCCAGACCCAGAATTTGAATCACCGCCGGTAGATTTTAAAAGGGAAAGGTCGATGCCGGAGCAGAAGTGGCTTCCCGCACCGGCCAATACGATAACCTTGACATCGGGGTTGTTATCGAGTGCATACAGTGCTTTCGGGAATTCACAGAAGAAATCATACGTCAGGGCGTTGCGCTGTGCGGGACGATTCAGGTTAAGATACAACACACCGGATTTTGGGGCTTTCTCCACAATTTCTAGGGTTTTGTATTTCTCTTCCATTCTCCGTAACCAAACAAATCTGCTCTTTTTTTTTTTTTTTCTTTTCTTTTTGAAAAGTATAAAATATTAGGAGTAGTAACAAAACCATTCATTATATACAAAATTAATAAAACAAAGGTCCTACCGGGAGTCGAACCCAGGTCGCTGGATTCAAAGTCCAGAGTGCTAACCACTACACCATAGAACCCTTTATGGTATAGTTTTTACATACGTAAATATAACTCTTCAAAGAGGACATGAGTGAGAATTTTTTCTTTATAAATTAATCATCAATTTAATTTAAAAATTAATTTATGTGTATTTACATTTGAATAAAAAAATTATACTATTGAACATATACAAATTGACCATATGTCACAATTAATGTGGAGAGTAAATAAGAGTGTCCAATAAAGGCTTATATGTCTCAACCTACATTAGACCCCAATTTAAAATATTTTATACTTTTTTATTTTGATCAAGAAATATTTTAGAATTTTATTACTCTCTCCGTACCAAAATATAAGTCATTTTGAAAGAAAAAAAATTGTATTAAAATATAAATCGTTTACATTATCAATGAAGTATTTATTTCTCTTTTTCCAATTATACTCTTAACTATTTATTTATCTTTCTTCTTTCAATTCTTTTTTTCCATACAATTAAAGAAGGAAAATTTTGTAAACTAACTCATAATTTCTTTTTTTCCTACAACATTAATTACATTTCTTAATTTGTATGGAGTATATATATATATATATATATATATATATATATATATATATATGGGGAATGCTAATGCACACCCACTCTTTTTTATGAAGGTGTGCATTAGCAACATACACCTTAGGGTGTATTTAATAACTTTTTAGTTATCTTTTGCTAACACACACCTTCTGAAAAATAAGTTGGTGGATTATAGCAAATGCCTATAGGAGTTGCTAACGTACACCCACTTATTTTTTAGAAGGAGTGTTTTAGCAACATACACCTGAAGGTGTATTTATTTATTTTTTAGTTATAACTTGCTAATGCACACCTTCATAAAATTGAGTGGGTGTATTATAGCATATCCCATATATATATATAATACTTTGTTTTAGAGGACAATGCTGATTTTTAAAAAATATATTTAGTTAAAGTGATTGAACTATAATTCATATGAAAAAAAATTAAGCCTATTAGGCCAACTTATTCAATAAATATAAATAATAATTTTTATTGTTGAATTAAAAATTTACACTTTACCCTAACCTTTTTTTTTACACTTTATGATAAATCCTAAACATTCTAACATTTTCTGTAATTTAAACATCCAAATGTATTTATTATAAAAGATATTGTCATATTTTTTTTTTTTTATACAAGGATGTCGCATAAAGTTAAATTCTCTAAATGATCATGTTGGTTCTTAAAAAGTTAATCTCGTGGATATATTTACTTATAAATCTATTTGTAAAAGTGGTGTAGACTTCCATAAAAAAAAAATAGTGAAAAAACTTTTAAACAAACTTTTAAATTTTATCCGACTTTTAAATAGGTTTAGATCATACCCTAAAATGGGTTTGTGACATGTGATAGGTCAAATTTATACCTAACATTTTTACAATAAACAAAACATGAAACTTACAAAGTCAAATATATTTCATTGCTAAATTTAATACTCCTCAATCTCACGTATAAACTAAACTTTACATTTTATATTCATTTTTTCTTAGTTACATAATTATTAAATTAAATGAATTTTTGCTTTTATACATATATGAAACTGGAGGGAATATTACTTTTCAACTCATGATACGGAAGTTTATTTTAAAATTTTGGTAGATATAACTTTTTTTTTTATAAAAGTCTTACTTTTTTTATGAAAAGTATATTAAATTACTAAATGAAACTGGGCAATATAAAGAAGCACACAAAATGTAAAAGAAAGAAAAACACAAAAGCCACGTTCAAGGAAAATGACCCATTTTCTAAAACCCTAATTTACTAATAGGAAGCCTTCAACAGCTAATGCAGCTTCCCACTGCAGAAAACAAGGTATTACAAAGAAAACCACCGCTGCTGCTGTCGCACGTGGCAAATGCAGGAGATAAATGTGCAACATCTTAGCAGCGTATTCTGGTGTAAAATTGAAAAACTTGGCAAACCAAAAGTAAACCAATTTAACCAAAAGTAAAACCAAGTCACTAAATGGACATATGATATGCTCTGGTATTTTGGTCACCTTTTCCTTTGGATACCCGGTTTAGATGGTTGATAAATTAATTATTTTGCCACTTATAGTTAAATGTTTTTGTTTGCTGATAATTAAATGTTAGTTGGATAACAAAATTATTCCAAACTGCTTGAGCTTACTTAGAATATTGGAATCTCTCAATTTAGCTAGAGCAAAACCTCGAAACAAATTTTAACAAGTATTTTATCCTTGCATCAGTGCATGTTTTTACGGCAGCATTTTCTTTTTAAACACCGGTTTTGTAACCTTGCACTCCTAGTAGGCTAGTACTAGCAAATAATGTACAACTTCAATATGCCCATAACCACCGGGGGGAAAATGAAATACATAAAGGAAAACAAAGTGCATACAAGGCTAAAGTAACATTTTGGTACCAGGTTCATTATGTTTCGTTGCAGCCACTGCAAATAAATATCAGAGCCCGTCAAAATGAGCCATTCAGACTTGTCATAGACCAGCTCTACCAAAGATGAGATCCAAAAAAACTCACCTTGCATTGCATGGCCGCAACCAAGATATTACAGAAGACGGTGCTCGGATTTGCAAAATCTAAACTAGGCATTAGAAGCATCAAAACTGCCCTGCACACTCTGCCGTCTTTTTTCTCTCCAGTTCTCTCCCCACATCTTGGCTTCAGCCACAGCACGTTCTCTATCAAGATCCCTGTTTAACATCCTTGCAGTTTCACGTGGGGAGTCATCTTTCTCAGATCCTTCCAAATCCCATCTGCGTCCAGATCCTCCACCTTCATCATTTTGTAATATTCTTCCACCTTTATCATCTCTAGTTCCCTTATTATTACCAATGCCGGCATTGTTAGTGTCATGTGCCTGGTTGGCTAGATAAGAGAGGGCCGTTACCACATCCCCAATCAGAGGACGTGCAGCTGCCTGTTCTTGAATGCACATTGATGCCACAGCTAGAGCTTGGTAAAGACCCCGCATGGGATACCGACCCTGCAATCGTGGATCTGCCAACTTTGGAAACTTCCTACGGTCATTGAACAACGGTCGTGCCTGCTCAAAAATATGAAACCACCATTACCACTCTATTGTTATACATCCATAAGTTGATGCAAGCTAAATTAACTTAAAATGACAAGAAATATCAGAGAAGTACCCATGTAACAAGGTTTTGTTCTCCATGGGGCCGGGTGCTGTCAATGGCTTTACGGCCAGTAATCAGCTCCAAGAAGACTACCCCAAAACTATATACATCAGATTTTACAGTCAGTTGTCCAGTCATAGCATACTCAGGAGCGCAGTAACCATAAGTTCCCATGACACGAGTGGAAACATGTGATTTGTCCCCAACAGGACCAAGCTTCGCCAGACCAAAGTCAGAAAGCTTTGGGTGATAACCTTCATCAAGTAATATATTAGATGACTTGAAGTCCCTATAAATTACTGGAGGATTGGCCTTGTCATGGAGGTATTCCAATCCTTTTGCAGCACCGGCAGCTATTTTCATTCTAGTGTTCCAATCTAATGGCTCCTTATCAGGGGGGAGATCTGCATGAGTCAATGAACAATGAATAAACACATGTTTTTGAACAGAATGAATAAACACATGTTATTATCAAGTTAAGTGCATTATTATTTTATTTTTTCTACGCAGTTAAGTGCATTATTATTAAGAACCCAGTGATGTAACAACCATCATTTATCCTCCATTTTTCCCAAATTTAGGAACATTTCCCAATCATCAGAGTACAAATACAGTGAAGGAAAAACCAAAACATCTCTGGCAGACAATACAATGTTACCAAATGTATGATATTTCTTTTCTATGACTTGGAATCAACAAGGAAGGCCATTCCACACACTAAGTTGATCAGGCTTCTCAGAAGACCTTTAGAGTTGATCATACGTATAAAAGTTCCAGTTTTAAAACTTTATTCTTCTTTCTATTATCTCTTGAAGGAGCTAACACGGAGCCTCTGAAGAAGTTCAAGATGCATTGGTCCATCCCTCTTGTTGTATCTATGCCATAGATCTGTAGAAGTATCATTAGCGACAAAATCTGATACTTTATGACACCTCGATCTTGCAATTATACTTTATCTTCTACCAACCAAGAAATTCAATTCTTACATACATCTCTGGTATTATTTTCCATATAAGAAAGCTAAAACAATTAATGAAGTACCTACCTATTGAGGCTTTCGGCCCAACTCTCTCTCTCTCTCTCTCTCTCTCTCTCTCTCTCCCCATATATATATATATATATATATATATATATATATATATATAGGACATATCATATGAGAATGGTAAAGATATGTGAGAATGATGAGAATGAATCTGAACCAAGTGATTGAAATGAATGGCTCTGATTAAAATAAGTTATCATGTGCCAAGAAAAACTCAATCCGACGTGAACTTGCCTCGACCTTTCTTCTTCCTGCGTTTACCAGTTCCGCATTCACATAGATAGTTACATTCTTGCCTTTGCACACATTCAGCAAATGATTAGCATATAGTTGTTTTGGATATTTGAAGTCTCTAATACCACATATTTCAAATGCTGTAACGAAGCAATTTGCTTACAACTTGGATCTGGGTATCTCATTTGAAATATCAAAATTCTTTGCAAAATTATTCAATGATTTGTATTTCATTTTGTTTTTAATGCGTTGAACCAATTTTTCCCAAATTAAACACAAACCCTAAACCCTTATAGAATTAAACACAGACCAAATTGAATACAAGTGGAGAATCGACGAAAGGGAGATTCACGAAAAGAGGGTTTGAGGGCAGAAGTGAGATTGTCCAGAGGAGGGCAGAAATTCACTGGCACACAAAGTGAGAATAGAGTGTTTCGTTTCAATTCACGGCCGGAGGAGGTCGGAAAAGAGAGAGAACGCGAACGACGTTGATGGTCAAGGAAGGTTGGCTGAAACTGTTGGTGGATGGCGGAGAGGAGATGAATGACGCTAGAGGTGGAGAAAAGAAAAAGTGTAGCGCAAGAGAATGAAGGGAAGAAGAAGATAGAACGATGGTGTTGTTTGATTAGGTGCAAGAGTCACATAAAATTGTGTTTTAATCTCAACCTTTCATTTAAATCAGATGGTTCACATTCATTCTCATCATTCTCACATATCTTTACCATTCTCATATGATATGTCCTCACTCTCTCTCTCTCTCTCTCTCTCTCTCTCTCTCTCTATATATATATATATATATATATATATATATATATATAGATATAAGAATGAAATTTTTATGTGAGAATGATAGGAATACTTGTGAGCCCTTAGATAAGAATGAACAGTCAAGATTAACAAGGTAAATTTAATTCCTGGCGTGCCTATCTTCTCCTCTTCCAAGTTAGTACTCATTTGCCGTTTGTTCCATGTTGAAACCGCCTCATCAGCTTCCAGGAACCACAGCGCCAGGCGCCAGCCACACCACACACACTACATATATATAGGATCAAGCTTGTGCTTTGAGAAAAGAATATATTAATCAGGCCTACCAGGCGCTTCCGAAATAAACTCTACATAATTTTCAAATTTTAATTATAATATGATTTATCTTACTTTCAATTGTGTAAATTCTTATCTCATTATTTTAGCAAGTTAACTCATAATTCTGAATTGTTTAAATCTTTTCTTTAATTTAAATTTTATTGTATGAAAGTTTGGAAGGACCCTTAAAGCATCCTACTTTTATCCAGAACGAAGTAATATTTAGTGTTCTCTTTCGAAAAGCTTGGCTCCCATGCAAAAGCTAATCCCCAAAGATCCCCCCTACCTCAAATCCTCAATAAATAATATACGGCTGCCCAATGCATTAGACTTCCATCTGAGAAGGGTAATGTGTGTAATCTTACCCGCCAAGTGAAGAGGCTTAGATGTACCCGCCTTTCCCTCAACGCACAAACTTAATTAGGGAAGAGGGAGAGAGAGAGAGATATTATGAACCAAGAAAAGCTACCAAGTTGTATCAAGGCTTAAACTAATTTCAATTTTCATTTTATAACTGCCTCTTATTGTTGCTGACAGTCACTAAGCAATAACTTTTGAGGGATACCACAATAAATCATCCCGATCAATGCTGCAGATGATTTTCTGAGCAAGCTACAAATTCAATTCATGATCATGAGATCCTACTGCCAGATGATGTAACAGTCAGCTATAGTCATATACATTCGAAAAGAACAGCACAGAAAATATTAACTAAAAACACATAACACCATGAGCATAGATGCACAGGTGTTTCCGTACAAGGCAACAACCACAAACAACTATTTATAACCACAATAAGTTAAAGAGAAAAAGTTGTGGAATAATCAAAAGCACCAAAAGGGAAATTTTGTTATCACATTTAAGTTGGTATGGAAGAAAAACAAGTAACACACTGCAGAGAACAAGTGCTAATCTACAGGAACTTATCCATGGTTAGTTGGTTACCCAGTCCCAGCATGAACATGCCACTCATTAAACAGAAATGAGATTTTAAAAGAGAAAGTCGGGTATGTCCTAGAATACACTGGCTACTATGTAACTTAATTTTATCACAGCTTTTTAAAAGCTGAGTGAAGGAGAGCCTTGGTGCAAAATGAGGTTGCTTCCCTTTTTTACCTACTTTAGAAGTATCAAAACATATTTTTCTGTGTTGCAAAATATACAGTAATAATTTAAACTATACCATAATTTCATCATGTATGTTAGATTATGTAACATCTGACCTTGAGTATTTGCTCAGAAATCCAAAACTTCAGACAATTTATAATATCAAATTCATTTGTACTAGTAATGCATAAGACTTCCCAAATACTAATGAGACTTTGAATTTTCAAACGTATTGCCACTGGGTTGTGTTCAATTCACGATACTTGTGAAAAAAGAGTATACTAATTACCAATATTATAAGGAAATAAAAATAAAATACAGGGCTATAACAAAGAATGTCTAGTCACATTCCAATATGAGGAGGAAAGAACACAATCATACCGTGAAGGTGGTCTTCCAATGATCCCAACGGCATAAATTCATAAACCAGGAGGCGTTGGTCCCCATCCGCACAGTATCCAATGAGACTGACAAGGTTAGGGTGGTGTAGAAGACTGAGCATGAGAACCTCCACAAGGAACTCACGATTACCCTGGAGACCGTTTCTGTCTAACTGCTTAACAGCAACAGCCTGTATAGGTAAGTGAACAAACACGAGGACTGAGTGATCACCAATCCATATGATTTGTATGATAGAATAAGATAATGATGAGTTGAATAAAAGATACATAGAAAGAAAAATTATAATATAATACCTGACCCGTAGTTTCCAGGCGTCCCTTGTAGACCCTTCCGAAACCACCTTCCCCTAAAAAGGACTGAGGCCTGAAATTTTTTGTTGCAGCAGCAAGTTCACGGAAAGTAAAAGTTTGAGCGGCAATTTGGCCAGGCGGCGGCCCGTCTTTGAGAGCAGCAGTCAATTCCCTTTTGGATGCTCCTCCATTACTTGTTGACCGCAGTTTCTCTGCTCCTGCTAGGCAACACAACGTAAAATTAATAATAGTTAGCTCTCACCGGCCAAACTCGGCGGTGAGTGATGATATGAATTGAACAGGAAAAGCATAAGAGGTGATCAAGGGATAGCTAGCTTGCTTTGTCCAATCCATGATTACTGACTACTTATGGTGTGGTAAGGTCAAGTCAACTTCAACTTCAAATAGGATACAATACAATACAATACAATAGTAATACACGGGATCTGATTTCTTAAATATTTGAAGAGAAGATGCAGATAAAGAAAGAAAGAATGAATGAATTTCGCTCTTCGGCATAATCATCAGATCAGAAAGAGAATGAGATCATAATCATCATCATCATCATCAACCACACGAGTTGAGTCGGATTCGATTGGAATATAAACAAATAAATAATACAGAATAACTAACTAACCAACTAACCAGAGGCTGCAGAGGGCAATCTGGAAACATGAGAGGGGAGATTATGATCGTGATGATGGGTTTCTTGCTGCTGCTGCTGTTGCTGCTGAGGATTTGGATTCAGCTTCTCATCCTCCTTCGAATCGAAACACGAAAAACAACCCATTTAATCCCGGATGGATTTCCGAAGCCGGCTATGCAATCAAGGGCGGGCTCAAGTCATCTTCCAATTCTAAAACAACAAACAAATAGATTCGATTCGACTCGACTCCACTCGACTCTCTAATTATTAATTAATATATAAAAAATGATAAATAAATAAATAAAAAGCTTGCTTTCGTGGTATATATATGGCAGAAAGAAGCCTTAGAAGTTAGAACAGAGGAGGTAGTTTGCTTGCTTTTGGGATTATTACAATTTTAACAACATAGAAAGACTTTGATTAGACTAAGAGGGAGGGAAAGATCTTCTACTAATCAATCCGCTCCATCTCATTTTCTCCTCTTAACTCTCTCTATCACTTTTGGTTTAAAAAAATTAAATAAACTTTTTTCTTTAAGAAAATTATCGACTTTTTTTAAAATATTTTTATTAGCTTAAATCAGATATTATTTTGCTTGTAATTATAAATACTAAAGTTTTGCAGAATCTAATTAGACAGCAAATTTTTTTGAATTTTTTTTTAACATGATTTTATGTTCAAGTCAGATATAAAAACTCATATTTTGGTTAAGGTAGAAGAGACTTACTTCATTTACAAAGAGCATCATTAAATGATATAAGTTATAATCTTTTAATTTTTTAGACAATTTTTTTACCTATGTTTAAAATATTATAAAAAATTATATATATATTTTTTTGAAAAATGAGATAATTTAAATATTTTTTCATTTCAAAATAACAAAATAAATATAATAAAAAATATGAAGAGGAATAGAATAAATTGAAAAAAAGTAGTTGAAGACAAATAGAAGTTTTTTTAAGAAAAAATTCGGAAACTATAGGCACATATAAGTCATTACACATATAATCAACTAATTAACCGATGAACACAAGTGTCTTGCCTAAATTGAGATCTACAGAAACGCTGCATAGTTTGGTAACTTTTAATTGTGATATTTAGGAGCCAACGACAAAAATGAAGGTGCAATCTTCAAAATTGAAATGATGCAAACAAAAAATTTGTAATTAAAAATTGACCAATGAGAATATATCATAAAAAGTTTGTAAAATAATAGGAGTATATCATCATAAAAGTTTTTTTAGACGATTATCTAAAAAGTTTAGTAGTTAATTAATTCATTCCATTTCTATGTCATAAAGCTCTGAATGTATCTATTAATCTTACAAATGAACAAAATTCAGGTGGCATTTAGCATGCACAAGTATAAAATTTGTGCATGATGGACAAATTAAGATGGATGGTTGGATATTGATATCCTACTCCTTTCTTTTTCACTGTTTCTCTTTGTCTCTAGTACAGCATTACCCTTATTTTTTAATTAATATTTTTATAAAAAAATTAATAATATTAACCCATCATCATCTTCTCTACTCTTCAATTTCATCTTTAACTCATTTATGAACACAAAAATCACAACACACAATTATGCACAAAATTGCTTAGCTAACCACTTAAATGTATAACTTTATTTTCTTCCCTTCATCCATTTCCTTCCCACCCAGATCTGAAATTTTACTAGTTTGATTCTGAAATTCTGGATTTCAATGTGTATCATCTTGATGTTTAATTTCTTTGATTTTAATTCCCATTTGTGAAACTCAGGTCACACTATATTCCCTTGCTATTATATTTCCCTGGCAATTGGTTCAAGCTCTCCGTTTTGGGTCCAAACCAAGTGGGTCGGATTCTACCTCCGTTGTGTACACCCATGACCCACCCACACAGTCTCTGCGCTCGAAAATCACCACCTGGTGTCTCTGCCGTTGGAGCTCGTGCACCGTAACTAAACCTCCGGCACCGGCGCCTATAACTGCAACGTGCGCGGTGGACATGTGAATTTAATTGGCATGAACAATGAAATTTTTAGTAGTAATTTTTGTGTTCTTTCAACGGATTAAATATGAAAAAGAAAGAGATTAATGTTTGCCGTTCAAATTATTTGAGTAATTTCATGTTTTTAATAGAAGAAGTTAATTGATTAAAAAAAATGTTAATTAAAAGTACCGCAGATTCATTAAGTAGCTGTAAAATTAAGCCCAAAACAAATACTTTAATAAAAAATTCTGACAAAGAAAAGTTTGTAACTGTGTAGCCTGTAGGAAGAGTATGATAAGCTTTAGTAGTACTGCAATATCCAACCATCCATCTTAATTTGTCCATCATGCACAAGTTTTATACTTGTGCATGCTAAACGCCACCCAAAATTCAATACATATATTGCTCGTATATTTATTACCTTTTGTGCATAGTATGCGTTCAAAAACAACAATAATTTTTTGGGTTGAGTTGGTGACTGGCTGACTGCTTTAGTAGTCTGGAATTTGTGGGGTGCCTTTCTGATTTGGGATTAGGAGATGAATCTTGATTAGGTGGTGTTTATTCATAAGTATTTTCTTTGGATGTTCCACTTATATACGTCACTTATTTTATATAGTTCATTTTACTGGTATTTGTTCGCCTTGTGCAGAGACCTGGTTAATAATATATTTTGCCATTTAAAAAAATAAATAAATAAATAAACTAAATGAAGAATGCTGGGTAAATAAAATTTGGTGTTGGGTTTAGTAGACAATATACTTAAAAGAGCCTATTTTTTTTATTATATTTTTTAGAAGTTGCTTTGATTGTCGTTTACAAATATGATGACATTAAATAATTATGGTGATGATAAACCACGTGAGTACAATTTTATGTTATACTAAAAAAATGTTTATATAGTATTAAACTGTAGATACATATAATTTATATATTCTAATGCTAAAAGTAAGAAATTCCCATATTAAGATGAAAAATGATGTATGTACGTTGTGCACAATAATCGGAATGCCCTCACATTTGAGCCATTGGTCAAAATACTTCACACATCATCTTTCCACCTAAAAAGTTGGAATGAAATCAAATAGAAAGAAAAAATACAAACAAAAACATACGCGGAAAATAAAATAGTTATGTAATACTGAACACAAAAGCAAGAAGAATGAACAATTAATCCAATCCAACATTCCAATTGGTCGTTTCCAAGCAAACAATTCTCATTTATTTAGATATAAAGAGGTGAACACAATGGAAAACAATCAAGTTTTTTCATTATTCTTGTTGAATTTGATTACGTTATTTACACTCAAAACTTGATACTTATTTATACGATGGTAATAAATTTTGATACGCTTGCAAGTGAGTTTTGTTGCGGTCAATGGACAAGTTGTGGAGCTTCTCGTCAAGAACAAATAATGTTGTTGACACCGAAAGGCAACGATGGGAAGAAGAGAGGGATAATCTTCATGAACAATTAGATGATTTGGTCCCTCTCTCACAGGTTTTAGAGGATGTGGATTGTTTTCTTGATAACGCAACAAGTCATAGTTATAGGGAAGAAGTTCCAAATTGTGTTGTTGTGTTGCACAAATTGTTGGAATCTACAATGGATAAATATAATAAAGGGTGTAACGGAAGAAGAAGCAAGTTTGGAAAAGATCCAAAGGATGACAACTCATTTCTATATATGGTGGATCGCATCTTCAAGCTATCTACCACCACCTTGAATTTGAGTGATTTCTATTTAGACCAAACAAGCTCTATCCTAGAAAGAGTTATGTTTATTTTAGAGAATGACCTTTGTGCTCTTTTACAAGACCCAGTATCCAAATATTGCAGACCAACCCCACCACCCAAGAAATCGTCCTCCTTTGGTTCCCTTCAGTTTCAGTTTCAACTTCAAGATGAGAGGGAATCTCTAAAGCCCAACAACCCAAATATTGATGAGGGTGAGGAGGATGACGACTTATTATTGCCAACTTTCTCTACGGAAGACCTTTCCATTCTAAACAAGATTGCGACTGTCATGATCAATGTGGGCTATCATACAGAGTGTTGCATGGCTTTTACCAATTTTAGACGAATTGCTTTCAAAAATGTGTTGCAAAAATTGGGATACACATGCATAAGGATGGACGAGGTTTATAAAATGCAATGGGGGTCGTTGGAAGGAGAAATTGCGACATGGAACAGAGTGTTTCGGCATTGCACTAGTGTGCTCTTCAACACCGAAAAAAAATTATATAATTCAGTATTTTCAAATCAGCCACATATTTCTAGAGTCGTATTTAGTGACATTGCCCAAGCTGTCATCGTCAACTTTCTAAACTTTGCACAAGCAGTTGTTTTAACCAAGCCATCACCAGAAAAACTTTTCAAATTCCTTGATATGTATGAGACCTTAAGGGATGAAGTGGAGTCTGTCATCGTACTCATTAATGATGACGGTTCAGAGCAGTGTGCCAAAGATTTGGGGTACGAACTGGCTGCAGCAAAGCATGGGATCATAGAGGCTGTTGTGGCAATGTTTTATGATTTGGAAAACTCTATTAAGGGTGACAATGAAAGGATTCCAGTCCCCTACGGCGCGGTTCATCCATTGACTCGTTATGTAATGAATTATCTTAAATATGCATGTGAATACAAAGTGACGTTAGAGCAAGTGTTTTGCCAATATTGTACGAATCATTATCTTACTACTATTGATCGTCATTATATTAATAATAATAATAAGGGTACATCCACTGCCACCACAAAGATTCAAAATGAAGAAAATAATACACCAGAATTGGATGAAACGCCAAAGAAATCACCTTTTGTGGTTCAATTGATGACAATTATGGACCTTTTAGATGTAAATACTGAAAGAAAATCCATGCTATATAGGGATATGGCTTTACGTTGTATTTTTCTAATGAACAATGGAAGATACATAGTACAAAAGATTAAAGGGTGTGTTGATCTTCATGAGTCCATGGGCGACAATTGGTGTAGAAGGATGCAATCAAGTCTGAGGTTGCACCATAAGAGTTATCAGAGAGAGACTTGGACCAAGGTGGTACAATGCCTCAACCCCGATGGTTTGCAACAGCAGGGGAACAAAGTGTCTAAGCAAATTTTGAGAGAGAGGTTTAAGTGCTTTAATTCCATGTTTGAAGAGATCCACAAGACACAAAGCAGTTGGATCGTAAGCGATGAACAACTTCAATCAGAGCTAAGAGTTTCAATATGCTCTTTGGTCATACCTGCGTACCGCTCCTTTATGGGAAGATTCAAGCATCATCTAGAATCAGGCAAACATATTGACAAGTATATCAAGTATCATCCTGACGACCTTGAGACTTTGATTGATGATTTTTTTGTTGGAAATGCTACATCTATGCCTCGAAGGAGAACATGAATGAATTTCATAACTTATTTCTTTTATTTATTTATTATGAAAAAAAGTCATCACATTTCATATATAGATATAGAATATGGGATATACCGACACCATGTGTGAATTAAAAGATCACTTACACTAAATCTCAATTGTTAGATTAAATACGACAAGTTATTCAAAATATTTCAGCTAAATATTTTTTTTAAGTGAATGTTTAAGCCACACATTTAAAATTTATCACATGAAAACCATTTGTTCATTTGCCTCCTTCCATATCCATTAATTTTCACTTAGCACACCACATCGTCGCTGAGAAAAAAAAAATCAAACAAGCTCAAATATAACATAGTCTTGTTGGAACCTAAATGATGATTGTGGCATAATAAATCATTAGTTTTTTAAGAATATTCTAAAAATACAACAATTGACGTTGTAATTCAATTTCAACTTAAATAAAAAAAAAAAATATTGTATAAATTAAGACTTGTATTTTAAGTTGTTTATCTTTTTTGATTGTGCATAGTGTCGAATAAAAATGGGGAAATAAAAGTAAAAAAATGCACTCAGAAGCACGTGTGGGGTATAAACAAAAGACTTAGGGTCTATTTGGCAACACCACCAAACTGACTTATAGCTTATGTCTTATAGCTTATAAGCTAAAAGACCTGTTTGGTAACAACCTTTTCAACACTGACTTATAGCTTATTTTACTGACTTATAGCTTATTTTCCATAAGCTATTTCAATTAGCTTATGAGCTTATAGCTTATAGCTTATCATCTTTTCTTCCATTTTTACCCTTAGCAATTTACCCAAAATCCAGTTTTACCCTTTTAAATTTATTAAAATATAAAATAAAAACGTCATTCATTTACTTTCAATGTTTTTTTTTTGACATTTTACTTCCAATGCTTATGAAATAAAACAAATACTCTTTTTATTTTTCAATTTGTATAGTTTACGCTATGTTCGACAACGTCGTCAATTTTTAATATACTAGACTACATGGAAGAAAATGCATTACATAACATTCACTAATAAAAATATAAATTTATTTATTATATTAGTTTATTTATATATAATGAAAATAAATTTCCTACATAAAAATAATGAAGATAAATGTTGATTTAATCCGAAATAAATTAAAATTAAAATATATAAATGTTTAAAATGTTGTTGTACATAAAGGCCGAAAAAAATTGTTTTACGGCGCATTTGTACATAATTATATTATCACCCCTTCATTTTAGTACTTTTGATTTATTCATCGTGTATTTATTACTATAAAAGATGTACGTATATTGTCACCGTTTTTTTAGTACATTTGATTTATCTTCTATGTATTTGTTATAAAAACCTAAAAAATGTAATTTTAATATTTTATATAAATTGTAATAAAGAAAATAAATTTAAAATAAAATTGAAAGAATAAAATTTAATTCTATATAAAAAATTAATAATATATAAAGATATATTAAATTAATAAATTTGAATAACTAAATTTGAAGTATCTTAAATATTAATTAGATATAGGTTTAATAATAATTTTTTATAAGAGATTTTATATGTCCTTTTTTGTCATTTTACATTTATCAGTCAGTTGAGCCGCTAATTTTACCAAACACATCAATCAGCTTATCAGCCATCAGCCATAAGTCATCAACCATCAGCCATAAGCTATCAGCCATCAGCCATAAGTTAGCTTATCAGCCATAAGCTATTTTTGCCAAACAGAACCTTAAGAAATGATACGTTATAGTCGCACTAAAGTAATTTTCTCCCCTTTGAAAATCATAAAGACTAAAAGAAAAAATCTCCAATGCTTATATTTTTGAATGTGTTGATTTGACAAATGGGACAACGTGACGTGAATCATAGAATTGGTTAGATTTAGAGAAATGTTATATGAACACAAAAAAATTGACACTAAGAATAATTCTGAAATTTTAATTAAAAGATTTTATTGCATTTTTTGTCCTTTTATTTTACCATTTTAATAAAATTGGTCTCCTTATTTTAAAATTGAACATTATAATACCCCTATTTGACATTTGTTACAGTTTTGGTCCTAATCCATTTTTTTATCTTATAAAAATTGATGTGGCATTGAAGATGATTATATGGTAAATCCAAGTGTGTATTCTTTTATCGGCCTCATTATACTTGTTATATATATATATTAATAAAAACAAAAAATTGCCCAAAAAAAAATTACTTCCTCCGCCTCTGTTCCACAATGAGTGAGACAAAAATTATAAAAAATGATATTTTAAAAATACTCATCGAGATAAATCCAACAACAGTTTATATGCTACTCCTAATATTTGTTTTTATTTATTAGTCAAAATTGCTCATCATTTTGGGACGAAGGAAGTAAGAATTAACTATTATATGATAGTACTAATTTAACAAAACTAAAAAGATATAAAATTTGTTGAAAGAAAAAGATACCAGAATAAAAAAAGGGGTTAAATATGTTTTTATTAATTCCTTACATTTTGCTCCATAGTCAAAAATAGTTCTTACATTTTATTTATAGTGAAAAATACCTACAATTTTTTCTGCTATCAAAATTGGTCCCTACCATTTGTTTTCTTCATAGTCAACAAATAGAATGCTGACATGGAGCAAATGTGGACCCTTTTTAATGAGTTGGCCAATAATGGAGTTACATGTGCCACACATTGACATATTTAATTATAAAATATAAAAAAATTAAATTTAAATTAAATAATAAATAGAAGACATAAAAGCAATCAAAACTAAAATTAAATAAAAAAACCTTAAAATAAAAACAACAAGGACAAAGTAATTTGCCTTCATCGAAACAAAACCTTAAAGATTCAATAACATCACCACCCTTCTTCCTTAAAGGACCACATATTTTGCATATATCTACCTTTAATATCTTAGTGAATGCTGATACAAACCTTACAGGTTCAATAACATCAGATTCAATATTTTCTTTGTTAGGTTTTTTTTTTCTTTGAAGGTGATTTATAGATTTGTGTTTTTTTCTTATTGGTTGAATCCTAAACTTCTTCCTTCACTGTTCGTATGTGTTTTTCCTTCTTCATTGATCTTCTTTCTTTTAAAAAATCCTAAAAGCTCCTTCGATTTTCTCATCAAATTCGTTAAAGTTTTCATTCAAGGAAGCAACAATGCTTTGAGAAATGGAGGAAGGCCAACCGTGAAAAATCAACCTTCATAAAAATCACCAGAAAAATCAACCCAACACTCAAAGGAGGAAGGTCAACCATGAAAAGGAGAGACGGAGAGTAGCGAGATGAGTTGGAATAGGGATGTTAATTTGTATCTGGTAACGGATTATTCGTGGGGATAATCTGTACGGATATCCAAAGTCGCATATATTTTTCTTCGTGGGGACGGACATGGAGAGACAATTTCTCCTGGTGAAATTCTCCCGTGGATAATTTGGGGCGGGGAACGGGGAAGGTTCCCCCGCCACCGCGGATCCCCGACTTCGACCATATTATTTAAATTATATATATAATATATGATTATATAACTTTATATGTATTTTTTTATAAAAAATAACAATTAATACATTATAAATGTAATGATTATGTATGGTGGCAACAAGTTCAACTGGATATTTATTTATTTTTTGACAAAAAGAAATATTCGAAAATGCTTTTGCATTTTTTTGTTATTGATGCAAAATGTACTTTTATTTTTAAAAAATGAAAGATACAAAATATGTATTTTTTTTTACAAAAAGGAAGAAAAAGCAAGATATTAGTGTTGTGCTTTTGATTAAAATGTATAAAAATTTTGTTAATTTTTTTTTTTTTTTTTTAATGTTTGTGGAGCTCGGTATATACTGTGGGGATCCGTGGGGATGAGAGTGAAGGGAAATTTTCCCCTGAGGCGGGAATCAGGGACGGGGACGTGGAAAAGTTTAGGGGGCGGGGCGGAAAACGGGGAAACAGCCTCCGCACATTCTCCACCCTATTGACATCCCAACTGGAAAAGAGAGAGTGTAAATGGAAAGAGAAAAATAAAAGTGAAAAAATAAATAAAAATAAAGCATTAAGCAACAAGGTGTCATATTTGTTTTTTTTTTTTTTGTTTCCATAGCATAACAGTTAGATTTAATATGGATAAAAGGTGAGTGAGTAACTCAATTGGTCTAGTTAAAGATTAAATGAGTTAAGAAGTTAAAAAGTCCAGGGTTCAAATTATGAGGAAGATGAAAAATACAAACTCTCTAATAATTAATTTCTAACTTTGACCCCTTTTTTTTAACATTGGCAAACATTACTTGATTTTAGTCAATCAAAAGCCAAATATCCAGCCTATTTTTAACTAGGGTCTTACTAACGAATGCTCCCGGAGCACTCTTTAAGCATTCTATTTATAGAAGTTATTATTTTAAAAAATGAAACATTTCAATTTTCAAGACATTGACTTTACACGTTTTTACAAAAATTTCATAAATCCTTACTATTTAAGGTCCTTAAAGAGTGCCCAGGAACACTCGTTAGCATTTGTCTTTTAACTATGTGTGAGTTGTTCGAATGACAACTTTATTATTTTAAGTGTAATTGTTAATAATTTAAATTTAGATTTTTTTTTCAAATAAAATGGTGTAGCCAGCATGCTAGTATTAAGAAAGTATAAGTTTTGATTTTTTCAATATACAATTTTTTTTAATTTCTCCTTTTTGTTCTTTGACTAGTAGTGTCCATTCCAAGCACTAGTTAGGAACAGCCGTAAAACAATTGACAGATTTTATAGGTAGATAGCTCCAGGTTGAACCACTATAAATAAATAAATAAATGCGTCATGCTAAATAGTGTATTCAGAGTACTTGTTAAATATCATAAAAAAGAAATAAAAGAAAAAAATTGATGGTGGGAAGATATTTTTTATTATTCATCGGTTTTCTAAGATTTGACCCATTTTTTATTTACACTTTTAAGGTATTAAATACATAAGTTTCGAGACAAAATTTCTATATTAATATGCTTAACTAATGCCTCTAAAACATTGTTTAACATTTTTCTAAATAAAATATTAACATAATTTTTTTCATTCAGATTATCCTCACTGTAAAAGAAATGTAGAGCTCAATTTATAAAGATTTTAGTTGAATAAGTTTTATAAAATACTCTCTTCGACCTCAAATATAAGCAAAAATTCATTTTTCAGGTTCATTGAATTACTAATGTATTTGGTCTATATTATAGATCAAATATATTAAATAATTCAACGAATTTAGAAAAGATAATATTTGCTTACATTTGAGATCGAAGTAGTATTTTAAAAAATGATCTCACCAATATCTATATTTCACAATTTATTTATTAATTTATTAGATAAATGAAATATAGAAGTTAACTCCTTTAGTAGAAAAAGAAAGAAATAAAGGCTCTGTTTGGTAAAAAATAGCGGATAGCTGATAAACTAGCTTATAGCGGATAACTTATAAACTAGCTTTTAGATTATAGCGAATAAGCTAGCTGATTGAATTTGTAGTGTTTGGTAAAATTAGCGGTTGAACTAACTTATAAATATTAAATGACATAAAAGGATATATTTAATTAATATTTAATTCTTTTCAAGTAACATGGTAGAGGTAAAATTGGAAGAAAAGATAATAAGCTATAAGCTATAAGCTCATAAACTACTTGAAATAACATTTAAAAAATAAGCTATAAGCTAGTAAAATAAGCTATAAACTCTTTTTTAAAAACTGTTACCAAACACAGCTTTAGCTAAAAGTTAGCTTATTTGGTTTACCAAACATAGCCAAAATAAAAAGAGGATCCATGATCCCATCCACTGCGGATTTGGATCCTCTCATATTTTCTCTCATTCTCTCTCCTTCTCTTTATTTATCTCTTAATCCCATTACCACTTCTCATTAGAGAGATAAAGAGTTAGGAGAAAGAAAAAGACAAAAGAGAAAGAGAGACTTCAATTTAATCCTTGCGTGTATCGCCGAAAGTAAGAGTAAAAAAAAAAACACAAATAAGGTGCTTAATTACTGAAGTGCTACGGTCAAGGTTGTCAGAAGAACCGGACCGGCCATTGAACCGGTGAGCTTAACGGTACAAGGTTCAATGGTCGGATCGAGGTCGGACTGGAGTCGGACCGTTTTTAATTAAATGTATATTTTAATTAATATATAAATAAAAATAAATATATAATGATTTAATATTTGCTAGTTTCACATATAAAAAAATGAAATGTCATAAATTCAATATAAAATTAAAAGTTTAGTACATTAAAGATAAGATTTAATAGGGATTAAATTTAAAAAAAATGTAATTTTGTAGAAAATAAAAATATTTTTAACTCTAATAAATATTTATAAATAATTATATATGAATTAATATTTGTTCGTATCAAAATTTAAAATGTGAGAGCAATAGCTCTTATGAACCTTTTGTTTTTTAGTTAAGATTAAATTTTTTTTTTTTTAAAGAAACAATACTAAGACCCCGTTTGGCCCGGCTTATTTTTTACTTTTTATTTTAGCTTAAACGAAATAGAGAAGTATAAAATTATATTTGACACTATTTCTCCTTAAAAGTATTAAAGAAATAAAGTAAAGAAGTAAAAAATAAAGAAAAATGAAGTCAAACACAATTTTTTCCTTCTTTACTATTTTTAAGGAGAAGAAAAAAAGAGGAAAATAAGCCGGGCCAAACGGAGCCTAAAAGCCTTTGTATTATTTTAGTTTTTTTTTTTTTTTGACGAAATATTATTTTAGTTAAATATGCATATTTTTTTATTTTATATAGATATAGACAAATATACACACAAAATTAATTAAAACCGGACCGGCCGATTAGCCATGAAAACCGTTCCGCAATAGACATTTTGGAAAGAAAGGGTAAAGTGAAGATGGAGCGGAGAGGAACAGAAAGTCCGGTTTCTATCCGGCAATGGAGTAGTGAATCTGGGAATGTGATGTCGTCCCCATCACAGTACTCACGCAATGGACATGCTCGATCATCTTCCCTCACCGGAATTTCAACCATTAAAAGGACTCAGAATGTTGCTGCCAAAGCCGCTGCTCAGCGACTCGCCCAAGTCATGGCTTCTCAGGCTGCCGACGACGACGAGGACGACGACGAGGACGATCTAGGATTTCGCTACAGTGCTCCTCCTCCTCCTCTCACTCTCTCCAGGAAGTCCTCCAACAACAACACTAATACAACTCACAATAGAAATAGATCTCCATCTCATGCGGTGCGCGATTCTTTCACTTCACATTTGTCACTAACCAACTAGCTAGCTAACTAACTAACTAAATTTTTTCTGCTCATTGCTGCTGCTGCTGCTGATAATAACTTAATTAGTTAGCTCGGAACCTTGTAGTAGAAGAACCAATGTATGTTCGTCCAGTAGCAGTACCTAACAATAGTGATAGACCACCTCTGAGCCAGAGGACTCCAGCTCCTGTTCTGCCAATAGACCCTCCCATTCATAATCATAATAGTAAGCCCAAAGATAAAAGGTGAACTGTCTGTGCCTCTGTCATACCACTCTCATTCATACTATTTCTTATTTCCCCTTCAATTATCATCATCATATTTTATGCCTATTATGAGGTCTTTTATTCTAGCTTTTACTTGTTGTTGGTGGCGTGCTGGGTTTTATGCATATAACCCCTCACTGCCATCCCTTATAATTAATTAAGAATACACTCACTCACGCTCCATTTATAGTCCTTCCTTTTTCTTCTTTCTTTTCCTCGTATGTAAC
The DNA here is from genome assembly GCA_030408175.1 of Trifolium repens. Classification (NCBI taxonomy): domain Eukaryota; kingdom Viridiplantae; phylum Streptophyta; class Magnoliopsida; order Fabales; family Fabaceae; genus Trifolium; species Trifolium repens. The sequence goes on from CP125836.1 coordinate 67,356,502, forward strand.
AAGTTTGATGGAAAACTTACAGATTTCCGTTTGATACTGGACTCCTTCAACCAAAAGATTTAGGAGACAACCGTGAGGCTTCTAGTCTTCGTGATGAGGTTTAATTAATTACTTTGTTGTGGCAAATATTATTTTCACGTTTCTATATATATTTATTATTTCTCCGGTTCTCCCTTCTAAATTAACCCAAAACAAATCCCTGCTGTCTGCAGGTCGATATGCTTAGGGAAGAGAATGAAAATATTTTTGACAAGGTAATGCCATCTTATGTTAATGTTCCCTCTCACGTTTGTGAATAAACTAACATAAGTTGTAAGTACTCAACTGTTTCTAAAAATGTACAGCTTAGACTTGAGGAAGAGAGATGCAAGGAAGCAGATGCCAGAGTTAGGGAGCTTGAGAAGCAGGTGCTACTTTCGTTTCTTTATCATTAGCGGTGGGAATTGATTAGACAGACCAACACATCTACGGACAAGTTTACGCGAGGCCCAAACAAGACCAATTTTTTTTATGTAGACAAGGCTAAATCTTTATTTATAAGCCTATTTAGCTAAATATGCCAGGCTTCAGATACCAAAGAAACCTTGTTCTAAAAGGTTTTAAATAGTATGCCATATAAAGTCAAATTTTCTAAAAGATCATGTGAAATCTCAAAATAGAACTTAGCATTATTGACCTTTTAGCTCATTAGTATATTTAAAGATAAGTCAGATTACTTATTTAAAGACGTTAGGCCTTTAAAGTTTAAATAGTCTAACAGACCATACCGAACTTCCAAAAAGGCCAGACTTGAGAATAAGTCTACGACAAATAACATACTAGGCTTAGACTTTGACTTTTTTGAACATGCCAGACGTATTTATGGAAAACTTAGCTTGGCCCGTCCTATTCCAACCCCTATTTATCGGTATACAATATTGCAGTTTTTAGCGTTGACTTATGGTCTTCTGAATGATTGTCTTCTTGTTATTGTTTGACACAATAACAGTCTTTAATTCAACTTCTTGCTGCATTGTTTGTGATTTTGCTTTTAATTTGAGAGTCTAAATATCTTTTGAGCCTTGTAGTTTTATTTTACTTGGATAGAATAGGTTGTATTTAGGCTCTGTTCAGCTACTCAAATATACAATGGTATGCTACGAGAATGTGGCTTCTGGCTCAATGGTCACCGGCTTATGCCATTGGGCAACGAGTTTGGGTCTTGTCCCACTGTCCCTTAATTAACCAGAAAACAAAGAATCATGTTTGAATAGTTTCTCTCTCTATTCAATAAATCTTTTCTTTCTACTGATTTACTTCTAAAACTTCAATACTTGAGTTAGATATCTGTGTTTGTATATTGTGCACTGGTGAACTTTCTGTCAAGTCTGCATATGCCATTTTTAATCTTTCCTTTTTTTATGAGTTTGTAGGTTGCTTCCCTTGGAGAAGGAGTATCTTTGGAAGCTAAACTCTTGAGCAGGTGAGTAAATTAAAGCTAAATTTTCAAATGGGTGTTCCTTCACTTGTAGAATTTATGAACCCAATCTTATTACATTACAGAAAGGATGCAGCATTGCGTCAAAGAGAGGTAAATGGAAATAATTTTGCAGGATATCATACAAGCTATGGTGTAGTTAATATACACTATTCAGTAAATGGAGATGGAGCTATTTTTCAGCAAAATAGAAGCATATGCTACTGTTTCTTGTTTAGTCGCTTATTATGACAGTTTTATATTTCATAGGCCGCACTTAAAAGTTCCAGAGATTCAAAGGATGGAGTTGATAAGGAACTCACATCTTTACAGGCTGAAGTTGAGGTGATTATTTCAATTTTTTTAAAAATATTCTCAATGAAGGCTACCATTTATGTTTTAACAATTTCCTCTCAAATAGAATGCAAAAGCAGAGACTGAAGCCACAGTGAGACAGCTGAATGGAGCTGAATCTGAAGTGAAAACTCTTCGATCAATGACACAGAGAATGATATTAACTCAGAAAGAAATGGTAGGTATTTCTGGAGTCCAATGGTATTTGTAAGTTATTTGGAATTCTCATTATATAAATTATCTTCTTTTCAGGAGGAAGTTGTTCTTAAGAGGTGTTGGCTAGCTCGTTATTGGGGTTTAGCCACAAAATATGGTAAGCTACTGTACTTTTTTCTTCTTCTTTTGGTGGTGGGATTATGGCATCTCTTCCTGACAATGACAAACCAGTCATTTTGATATCAGTTGGTTCCACATGTTAATGCCTTTTAATAGACCGCGAGAAATTCTTTGGCATAGAAAAGTATATGGTGCCAAAAATAAAAATGCAGGGGATATTTTGTGGACTGCAGAAAGATATTTTATTGAACTTGGAGCATCTTAATTTATGTTAGAATGTAAGAAGGTATTTTATAATATAAAAATGTTCTATTTGAGTATCTTGGTTTGTTTCTAGGATCATGTTATATTCTTAAGCCCCGTTTGGCCCGGCTTATTTTCCTCTTTTTTTTTCTTCTCCTTAAAAATAGTAAAGAAGGAAAAAATTGTGTTTGACTTTATTTTTATTTTTTACTTCTTTACTTTATTTCTCTAATACTTTTAAGGAGAAATAGTGTCAAATATAATTTTATACTTCTTTATTTCGTTTAAGCTAAAATAAAAAGTAAAAAATAAGCCGGGCCAAACGGGGCCTTAGAGTGTCTTACATTATCTCTTAGGATTGGTTTTTATATTACCTATTATAATAAGAATTAAGAACTTGAATATCATTGATAGTAAATTGACAACGGTTTGTTACTAAATTAATACAAAAGACTAAGCACTAATCATTAGTTTATAGGGCTACACAGACAAAATCCCAAATAAATAGAGAAATCAGAAAACAAATAATAATAATAATAATAATAATAATAATAATAATAATAATAAGTAATATAAAAACTAATCATAAAGGATAATGTAAGATACCACAAGATTATAAATTGATCCTAGAGATAGGATGGGATAAGAAGCTGGATAAGGATAAGATAAGTGACATGATAAACACAAATGATAAGAAAGAGGATAACATGATTTTATCATATTCTGTCATGTGTTTGGTGCACAAATGATAAAAAAGAGGATATCATTATTTTATCATATCCTGTGTTTGGTGCACACCTGATATTGACATGATAAGATACATGTTATATTTAAATGACAAAATTATTCTTGTGACCAAATACATTTTTTTATAAAAACAAATAATTTTATATTTTTGATTAACAATAAATAAAATAAGCAACGACAAAATTCTCCTTGTGAAATGATTTCATATAATTGTAAAAAAATACTTTGATAAAATTAAAATTGTTATACATATAAGTAGCACTAAAATAAATAAACATAAAGAAATATATTGTCAATTTAAATTGTATCTAATTAAAAGTGTCATTCACATAAGTAGCTACAAAAAATGATAAAGCGACAATATATTATTGATAAAAAAAAAAAGCAACAACAGATTGTCAAATATTTTTATCAAACCATACTTAAATTACTCTATCAAAGACTTAAGAAATGCAAGATGAGTAGCATCGCGACAACCCATAAATATGTGCAAACGATGTGGCATAGATAATATTTTGTCGACAGCAGTAAAATGCTCTTGTTCTGTTAACTCCATTTTCTCCAATTCATCCACAATGTTTCTTGAACCATCAACCAAATCTTTACCAAATCCTAGACAATTTGCAGCTTCACACAATCTTTCTGAGCTTTTATCAATTATAGTCCCGAAACTCTTTCCTAACTCAAATATACTTTGAGCAATTATACTTGTCTCTTAGATTGATTAATAGACGGTGACCGAGTCATTCCTATTTCATTCTCCTCGTCATTACACTGCTCTGCTCTTCATCTTCTTTATCTATCTCCTTAACATAATCAGCAGGGGGAACAACACTTTTGCCACTGGCATAATCTTTTCCAAAAGCATGAGCAAGTTTGTCAAAGAGTGCAATTAGAGCATACCTATAATCTTTTGCATTTGGACGACTCTGCACAAGAATAATAAATATAATATGTTCGAGTAATCATAAGAAGCAAACACAAAAATAGTAAAATAATAAACACTACATACTCCTTCTACACTTCATCACTGTCCACCATAATCATCTTTTTCTCTACATCCCAACCAAATCCACTTTGATTTAACATATCATAAATTATTCCATAAATTGTCCTTAGCCTCTTAATAGCAGATTCAATATGTGGCTTTACCTTAATTCCACATCTAGGAAACTTTTATTCCAATTTTGTCTCGGCCGTTCTTAAAGTGTGTGCTTTGAATTGTCCATTCTCACATCTTTGACCTTTGTTCACAGCTTCAATGAGTATATCAAGACATGCTTCAGCTTCCATGTCAGACTATGGTCTATGATCTTTATGTCGCTTGTTGCTTTGTTGCATGTTGATATCAGATTCCATATATAAGCCGATGTGGCACTCGCAACACACCCCTCTCATGCCTTGGACCAGCCATTTGGTGTGTGACCCAACTGGTCCGATAGCGGATGGTGCAACAAATGTTGGGTAGGCTTTTGACTGTCTTAAAATTTGGGTTGGACTTCAGTCCAAATTCAACATTACAAAACCAACTAGTAAGGGGAGGGATGCTTTCCACTCTTGAACATACTTTTAGGCCATCTCTCATCTGATGCCGGACTCTCAACAAAGCTCGCTCATTAAAATTTCTCTATATTTAATGAGCTAGCATTTAAACTAAAGTGGTCAAATTCAATTCAAATTGTTGAATTTGCATGTTTAAATCATTCCATAGTCCACACTCAACTCTATTTATAATAGCCTATAGAATAAATATAATCAATCCTAATTGACATGATTTGCTAATTCCGACCTTTATTTAAAGAAATTAGCTCATAATGAGCTTAACGCAAAAGCATAAAATGAAGGATAAGTTTAGTTCCGTTACAAACTCAATACATGTTTAAATGAGCAGAAAACATGGCACAACACACTAAAAAGAGAGTGCTCATGAGCTTCGTAAGGTGAGAAACGCTCCTCTTAGTATTTGAGTTGAGCCTAAACTATAAACCCACATGTGCAAGTCATATCTCATCTAATATGAGATTCTTAACAATTTAAAATGACCAAAATGAGGTAAGGGACCACGTCTTCCATCAATAATACCACAGGGAACTTAACAAAATACCTCTTTCTGCCACGTCAGCATGGAAGGAAACCTTGATCGTTCTTTAGCTTACGCAAAGATGTTGCAGCATTACTACCTGCACAGTGCACACTAATAGAGGTACAATTCCAAAGCATGGCACTTTACTGTGCCAAACACAGATATTTACAGATACAGACTGTTGGAAAATATTTAGTTTCCTAGTTTGATATTTCTAGGAGATTCTAAACTTATCTTTTATTTCCTTTTATTTCTCTTTATAATTATCTTCTCCTTAATTCATGGAAATTACTACTTGTACTCTTTCTATTTAAACCAGCCTTGAGCTAATGAATAAAGCAATATAGCATTCATCTTATTTTTTCTACATGGCATCAGAGCTCCCGATTGGGGGCCTCGCTTCCGCCTAAACCCTAAACCGCCGACATTGCGGGTTTTTTGTTTGAAATCCAACAAGCAAAACTGGAAAATACTGTGCATTTCGCGTACTGTTCATACCGCGAACACTGTTCATTCCGAAAATACTGTTCATATTCGGCACTGTTCATCTGCGATTACTATTCATCCCGCGGCTACTGTTCATCCGCGCGCTGTTCGCATAAAAAAAAAAAAAAACTGCCGATTTAAAGCTTGTTTCTATTTTTTATCCAAAAAATGATGAACCGATCGAAGTTCGAAAGAGGGAAGGCACGACAAAGAATCATGGTTGGTCGTACATTCCAAGCCAGTAATTCTAATCAAGAGCAACTAGTCTCTTCAATTCAGCATTCATTCACGATGGAACAACTAGACAGATTGTACAAAATTCTTGAATCCTTGTCTTGCTCTATTGCCCCTAAAGGTAATTCTGCTCTTCTTTGTGTCAGTCCCAGTCATGCTTGGATAGTTGATTCAGGTGCCAGTGATCACATGACAGGTGATTCTACTTTGTTTTCTTCTTATAGTCCATGTGCAGGTAACCATAAAATAAAAATTGCAGATGGATCTTTTTCAGCCATTGCAGGCAAAGGTTCAGTTGTGTTGTCTCCAAGTCTAACCCTCAAAGATGTCCTTCATGTCCAAAATCTATCTTGTAGTCTCATGTCTGTCAGTAAATTAGCTCAAGATAAAAACTGTCAAACTAATTTTTTCCGCACTCATTGTGTCTTTCAGGATTTGAACTCGGGGAAGATGATTGGTACTGCTAAAGAGAGTGGAGGACTCTACTACTTTGACATTGAACCTCAATCACAACTACCGTCCAAACCAATAAGTTCTTGTTTTGAATCTTTTTTAGTTTTGAATAATAATGATGATGATGTTATGTTATGGCATTCACGATTAGGTCATCCTAGTTTTCCTTATTTAAAACACTTATTTCCTAAGTTATTTCGTAATAAGGATTTGTCTTTGTTAAAATGTGAAGCATGTGAATTTGCAAAACATCATCGTTCTCATTTTCCATTACAGCCCTACAAACCATCAAAACCTTTTTCTGTTATTCACAGTGATGTTTGGGGCCCTAACCGAACGAGTACACTTTCTCATAAAAAATGGTTTATCACATTTATAGATGATCACTCAAGAGTATGTTGGGTGTACTTGTTAAAGGGGAAATCTGATGTTTGTCAGGCTGTAAAGGATTTTTTTAAAATGGTGCAAAATCAATTTCAAACAAATATTCAAGTCTTTAGAAGTGATAACGGCAAGGAATATTTTAACACAATGTTAAGTGATTTTTTTCGTGAAAATGGAATTGTGCATCAAAGTTCATGTCCTAACACTCCCCAACAAAATGGAGTTGCAGAAAGAAAAAATAGACACTTGTTGGAGGTGGCTAGAGCTTTACTTTTCTCAAGTAAAGTACCAAATTATTTGTGGGGTGAAGCAGTTTTAACTGCTGCATATTTAATTAATAGAGTGCCCTCCAAAATTCTTAATTTTCAAACTCCAATTCATATTTTCAAAGAATGTTTTCCTACTGATCGTGTTTCAAACGATTTGACTTTAAAAAATTTTGGTTGCACTGCATTTGTTCATGAACATAAGAATATTAGCAAACTTGAACCGCGTGCTATAAAATGTGTTTTTGTTGGATACTCCCCAACCCAGAAGGGATATAAATGTTTTGATCCAAAAAACAAGAAAATGTATGTCACTATGGACGTTACATTCTTTGAAAAGAAATATTTTTTTGATGACACTCATCTTCAAGGGGGGGATTTAAAGGAAGACTCGTTTCAAACCGAGGACTTGAGTTTTTTTAATAATTTATCTTTGCCTGAATCAGAAAGTTCTAAGACTTATAGTTTTGCACCAACAGAAAATGGCCAGGATTCTTTATCTGATCCTACTCCTGATATGAGTAAGGAACTTGGTGAATCTGAGCCTAAATTTCCTCATAAAGAAAACCATGAGAATTTTGAAAGTAATGGTAATGATGATCTAATTGAAATGCCACAAGGTAGTGAGTCATCTAAAGAGAATAGGTTTGAAGCAGGAAACAAAATTTGGAAAGGAAAGGTTTTTGTGAGAAAGAATCACAAAGAAAGTGATGAGTCCACATCTCAACAGTGTCATGAATCTGAACCGGGGAATGATCAGCCTCCTAAAAACAGAAAAGGTAAGTCTATCTCTGTTTCTGAGAGTCGTGTCTTGTATCCCGATATAGATGATCCTATTGCTGTTAGAAAACCTGTTAGATCTTGCACTAAACACCCCTTGTCCAATTTCATATCATATTCAAATTTGTCTTCATCATTTTCTGCTTTTACCTCAAAATTGTCTAGTGTAGAAATTCCAAAAAATGTACAGGTTGCTCTAGAAGTTCCAAAGTGGAGGGAAGCTGTACTTGAGGAGATGAAAGCCCTTGAAAAGAACAAAACTTGGAGTGTTATGACACTACCGGATGGGAAGAAGACGGTTGGATGCAAATGGGTGTTTACTGTGAAGTATAATTCAGATGGGTCAATTGAAAGGTATAAGGCTCGATTGGTGGCTAAGGGTTTTACTCAGACCTATGGTATAGACTACTCGGAGACATTTGCTCCTGTTGCAAAATTGAACACTGTCAGAATTCTCCTGTCTCTTGCTGCTAACTTGGATTGGCCCCTACATCAGTTGGATGTTAAGAATGCCTTTCTCAATGGTGATCTAGAAGAAGAAGTATATATGGACATTCCTCCTGGCTTTGAAGATAGGTTTGGATCAAATGTATGCAAACTAAATAAGTCTTTGTATGGATTAAAGCAGTCTCCTAGAGCTTGGTTTGAAAAATTCACCCAGTCCATGAAGAAACAAGGGTACATTCAAGGCCAGGCTGATCACACCTTGTTCACAAAGTTCTCCAAAGATGGGAAAATAGCTGTCCTGATTGTTTATGTTGATGATATTGTTCTTACGGGGGATGATATAGTCGAAATGGGAAGAGTAAAAGAGAGATTAGCAGCAGACTTTGAAATCAAGGACTTGGGATCCATGAGATATTTTCTTGGTATGGAGGTTGCTCGATCAAATGATGGTATTGTCGTTTCCCAGCAGAAATACATTCTAGATTTATTGAAAGAAACAGGAATGAGTGGATGTCGACCGACAGATACCCCCATGGACCCTAATGCAAAACTGTGGGAGAAAGGTAGTATTCCTGTTGATACCGGAAGATACCAGAGATTGGTTGGGAAACTGATTTATCTATCACATACCAGACCTGACATTGCTTTCTCAGTCAGTGTAGTAAGTCAGTTTATGCATTCCCCTTTTGAGGAACATCTTGAGGCAGTCTATAGAATACTGAGATATTTAAAGGCAAATCCCGGAAAAGGATTATTTTTTAAGAAGACTAGTGAAAGAAATGTGTCTATCTTCACCGATGCTGATTGGGCAGGTTCAATTACTGACAGAAGATCGACCTCGGGATATTGTACCTATGTTTGGGGTAATCTTGTGACATGGAGGAGTAAGAAACAAGGGGTTGTAGCAAGAAGTAGTGCAGAAGCTGAGTTTAGAGCTATGGCTCAAGGTATTTGTGAAGGATTATGGATCCATAGAGCCTTAGAAGAACTTAAGATGAAAATTGAGCTTCCATTGAAATTATACTCTGACAGTAAAGCTGCAATTAGCATAGCTCATAACCCCGTTCAACATGACAGAACCAAGCATATTGAAATTGATCGACATTTCATAAAAGAGAAGTTAGATGCCGGGATCATATGTCTACCTTTTGTAACTTCAAGTCAACAAACTGCAGATATCTTGACCAAAAGCTTGGCAAGGCCCACCTTTGAGCATTTGATAGGCAAGTTGGGCATGATAGACATCTATGCACCAACTTGAGGGGGGGTGTTGGAAAATATTTAGTTTCCTAGTTTGATATTTCTAGGAGATTCTAAACTTATCTTTTATTTCCTTTTATTTCTCTTTATAATTATCTTCTCCTTAATTCATGGAAATTACTACTTGTACTCTTTCTATTTAAACCAGCCTTGAGCTAATGAATAAAACAATATAGCATTCATCTTATTTTTTCTACATAGACTTAATCAACACTAATTCAAATAAAACACTTCCTTCTATACTTATTATAAAGTTAGACTTAATAAATTCAAGCTTAAAAAGATTAGATAACTCTTATTTCCGAGTTATCATCACTAATATTGTAAAACTAATGAGTGTGTGAGTACATACTGGGATTGCTTGCATATTGGGTTTTAGCTGTCAATAAACTAAGCTACAATAAGTGGTAATGTATCTTCCTTTTTGCTCTTTCGGTGGTGGGGCTAAATGCATGCATCTATTGGCAGCACTGGAATACATTGTAAAAGCTTTTAAGTATCAACTTTCCTTAAAATCAAATGTATTATTATATGCATTTAAATTATATTTTGGTTGTATATCTAGTTTGAATTTGGCGGAGTTGCACAAGTGAATAATTTCACAGTTCACTTCCTTCCTGATATATTTTATTTTGTGTTAATATTATTTTCCATTGTTTACAGGTATTTGTGCAGATGTTGCAGTTTCAAAGTATGAGCTTTGGTCATCCTTAGCCCCTCTTCCATTTGAGGTTGTTGTTTCTGCAGGACAAAAAGCCAAGGAGGAATGCTTGGAAAAAGGCATGAAATAAAGATTTGGACTCTACAGTTCATATTAGTTTGCCTGCATAGTGAAACAAATCTATGCTGTTATATTTTTTCCTATGATGATTTTCGTTATAATATTACACGAGCCTGTGAATTTTCAATGCATAATTGTTATTATTTTTAAGCAGGTGATGATGCAACAGAGAAGAGGAGCAATCTTGTTCCAGACTTGAATGATCTTACTGGAGAAGGAAACATTGAGAGTATGCTGTCGGTTGAAATGGGACTGAAGGAGCTTGCTTCTTTAAAGGTGTTCTGCAAATGCATTGGTGATCTTGGTTTTCCTCATGTTCATATATAGCGGAAAATTTTGCCACAAGTTTTGTGTGGTCTTGTTTAGATTTCATTGTATTTGCTATATACTTTTTCAGCATAGCAAGGTCGCTATACATAAGCAACACTAATCTCTCTGTGTGTGTGTATTGATTGTTTTCAAAGGTTGAGGATGCTATTGTGCAAGCATTAGCCCAACAACGACGTTCAAATTCTGCTCGACAACTAGTTTCAGGTATGCATCCCTGCTATGTCACTACTCTTTTTATCTTCATTGTTCGTGCATATATTAAACACAGATCATGCACTTCAGGCGGAGAGAGATGCATTTGCTGAAAATTGCGCCAATTAATAACTCAAACCATTATATATGTATATTGTTGTAAATAATGTGTTTTTTATAATTATCAGTAGTAATTTGTGTATTGGCTCATTAGTCAGTCCCATTATATTAGAGTAGCCTATATAAACAGATTACTACTTGTACATTATTCATAAATTGAAATATATGTTCAGTTTTCACATGGTATCAAAGCTTATCTAATATTTGTTGGGCCACCTATAATTAGGTTACCATTATTGGGCCACTCGTGTCATGCCCCAGATCTTCAATCCTGTGTGAGGAGTGTGTGTTAAGACTTAAGAGTGCCACATTGGATGGGGTGAGACCTGAACATGAGTTTATAAGTAGAGGCAGTCCTCACCATACAAGTCGATTTAGGGATTGAAGTTGGTCAATCCAAGACTGGTTACTCAGTGAAAATAACTTGAAACTGAAAGTTGTATATTTCATATATTGAAGGATGAATATACACTGTATATATACAAATACATGAGTACCCAAATAGGTAATAAGTATCAAGTAATAAAACTATAATATCCTAGTCATAAATATAGAATATCTCAACACTCCCCCTCAAGGTGGTGCGTATATATCATATGCATCCATCTTGTCACATATGTAGCTTATTCGAGGACTCCGTAGAGATTTGGTAAAGATATCAGCAAGTTGATCTCTGGAGTTGACAAAAGATGTTTTGATGATTCCTGTCAATATCTTTTCTCTAAGAAAGTGACAGTCAACTTCTATATGCTTTGTCCTCTCGTGAAAAACTGGGTTGGAGGAGAGGTGCAAAGCTGATTGGTTATCACAAACAAGTTCCATAGGGCCAATTTCACAAAAATGAAGTTCCTCTAACAAGTGTTTTAACCACAAAAGCTCACATGTGGCATGAGCCATAGCTCGATACTCAGCCTCTGTACTTGATCTAGCAACAACGGTTTGCTTTTTGCTTTTCCATGAAATCAAATTTCCACCAATGAAAACACAATAACCTGATGTAGACCGTCTATCACTTGCATCTCCTGCCCAATCAGCATCAGAGTATCCAATAATATTGGTGTTGCCTCTATCAGTAAAAACAAGCCCTTTTCCGGGCGATCCTTTGATGTACTTAAGAATCCGAATAACTGCATTCCAATGATCGTCACAAGGAGAGTTGAGGAACTGACTTACTACACTAACCGGAAAAGATATGTCAGGTCTAGTCATGGTGAGATAATTCAATTTTCCCACAAGTCTCCGGTATCTACCTGGGTCAGAATAGGGCTCCCCCTGATTAGGAAGGAGCTTTACATTAGGGTCCATAGGAGTATCAACAGGTTTGCAATCTGTAAGACCTCTCTCCTCCAAGATATCAAGAGCATATTTCCTTTGTGAGATAGCAATACCGGACTTTGATTGAGCTACCTCAATCCCAAGAAAGTAACGAAGAGGACCCAAGTCCTTAGTCTGAAAGTTTTGGAATAGGTGTTGTTTTAAAGCATTGATACCCTCATTGTCATCACCTGTAATCACAATATCATCAACATAAACCACAAGGTAGATATATTTATTTGATGATGAACATTTAGTAAAAACGGAGTGATCGGCCTCACAACGGACCATTCCGAATTGTTGCAAGACTTTGCTAAACCTTCCAAACCATGCTCGAGGTGACTGTTTCAAGCCATACAAAGACTTACGCAATTTGCATACAAGATTACACTCCCCCTGAGCAACAAACCCAGGAGGTTGCTCCATGTAAATCTCCTCCTCTAAGTCACCATGTAAGAATGCATTTTTGATATCCAACTGAAATAAAGGCCAATGTTTCATTGCAGCCATGGCCAAAAACAGACGAACAAATGCCATCTTTGCAACTGGAGAAAACGTATCACTATAATCTTGACCGTGAACTTGAGTGTATCCCTTTGCCACTAGGCGAGCTTTTAGTCGATCTATTTGACCATCAGGGCCCACCTTAACATTAAATAACCACCTGCAACCAACAATTGATTTCCCAGATGGGAGTGGGACAAGCTCCCAGGTGCCATTAGAGTCTAGAGCTGACATTTCATCAATTATGGCTTGCCTCCACCCTGGATGGGATAATGCTTCCTGAATAGTCTTAGGAATAGAAACAGATGAAAGTGTAGAAACAAAAGCACAATAGGTGGGAGATAAACGGTGATAAGAAAGGAAATTATAAATAGGATGGGGGTTACGGGTTGACCGATTACCTTTGCGGATGACGATGGGCACATCAGGAGCCGGAGCAGGGATGTTGACACTTGGAGCCGGAGCTGAATCATGTGGTTTATCCCTTCTCTCATAGGTAATTCCATATCGGTTGAAAGGTGGTGGAGACTCGATTGATGATGATGTATCTGGAACTTCTGGAGACACAGATGACAGAGGAGTAGACTCAATATATTCAAAATAAGGGATAGGAAGAACCTGATCTAAGTCAGGTGTAGGAGCCTTTGAGTTGGCAAAGTATGGTATGTCCTCAAAGAATGTAACATCTGCAGAGGTGTAGAAACGATGTGTAGAATGAGAGTAACACCGATACCCCTTTTGGACACGAGAATAACCAAGGAAGACACATTTGATAGCACGAGCAGACATCTTATCACGACCTGGAGATAAATCATGAACAAAACAAGTACAACCGAAGACACGAGGCGAAACAACATATAAGGGGTCTGTAGGGTACAAAAGGGAATGAGGTACTTGATCATTCAAAACAGAGGATGGCATCCTATTTATCAAATAATTGGCAGTCAGAACGGCGTCACCCCAAAACTTAAGAGGAACATTGGCATTTAATGAAAGGGTGCGTGCAGTGTCAACAATGTGTCTATGTTTTCTTTCAGCTACACCATTTTGTTGGGGTGTATGAGGACAACTGGATTGATGTATGATGCCTTTTGAGTGCATAAAAGAATTGAAACGATCAGAAAAATATTCCTTTGCATTGTCACTACGCAAGATGCGAATTGTTTTACCAAATTGAGTCATAATTTCAGAACAATAATTCTTAAAAATATTAAACAACTCAGAACGATCTTTCATTAAAAATATCCAAGTACATCTTGAGAAATCATCAATAAAAGTGACATAATACTTATATCCTAAGGTAGAAGTAACACGACTCGGACCCCAAACATCAGAATGAATAACACCAAAAGGAGACATAGCTCTATTATTAATACGACTGGAAAAGGAAGCACGGACATGCTTTCCTAATTGACACGACTCGAACTGTAAAGACTCTAACTGAGGAAGATCGGACACCATTTTCTTTAATTTTGATAGACTCGGATGACCTAAACGACGATGCAGAAGCTCGGGAGATTCAGCTGCAACACCTATAGTGGAAGTGGAAGGCTGGAGATAGTAAAGACCACGAGATTCAGTCCTGGTTCCAATCGTCTGTCCCGTACTCAGGTCCTGTATCAAGAAAGAATCAGAAGTAAATGTTATGGAACAATTTAAGGAACGAGTTAATCTACTGATAGAAATCAAATTGAAGGGACAAGTAGGAATCAATAAAACAGAACTCAAAGAGAGTGAGGAAATAGGTGAAACTCGTCCAATACCAGTGGATTAAACTTTAGACCCATCTGCAACAGTGATATAATGTGGATATTTAGGTGGTGATATTTCAGAGAAAAGTGAGGAATTACCAGTCACATGATCTGAAGCACCAGAATCCAAAACCCATCCAGTAGGTGTAGAGTGAGAGAGACAAACCATAGAATTACCAGTGTGTGCCATAGTTGTCGAGGAGGTTGCGTGTTGTGCTGCCTTCAACTGCAAATACTCCTTATACTCATTGCCGGAGAAAGTAGTTTCATATTCAGACTTTGACTCAGATTCATGAGAAGATTGAGCAACATTAGCCGTTTTGTTCGGATAGCCATGCAACTTGTAGCACCAATCTCGAATGTGCCCTTCTTTACAATAACTACACTGATAATTACTTCTACCCCCTCTACCACGTCCTTTACCACGACCACGTCCACGACCGCGACCATGACCACCATCGCTGGAATTAGAAATAAACGCAGAGGACTCGGGGGCTGTCTTGGTATCATCACTTGGTAAAGAGACTCGAGTGAGACGATCAATAAGATTTTCTACCGTAGGGATGGTGGTATTCGTCAAGGCTTGATCTCTAACAGAACCATACTCGCTAGGGAGACCATGAAGGATAAACACCATAAACATATTGTCAAGTTTTTCCAATACCTTCTTAGGATCATCACTAACCAACATGAGTTTGAGGCCATCAATAGTAGACTGAGCTCGAGCCAAATATTCTGATAAATCTTGGTCAGTCATCTGAAGGTTAGACAAGTTGCGGACAAATTCATATAATCTTTGAATGTCATTGGCATAAAGGTTCTTAGCCTTCTGCCAAACCTCATAACATGACCTATACGGACGAAAATGCACCATCAGCTTGGGCTCAATAGAATTCCACAACACAGATACAAGTTGATAGTCAGCTGCCTCCCACTCATCTTTTGACTTAGCATCAATTTCTGACGCCTTTTTGGTAAGATGGTCTGAAAGGCGTTGTCCCAAAAACCATATCTCAACAGAAGAATGCCAATTTAGATAGTTCTTACCACCATTCAACTTTTCTGTTGTGATTATAGGTGTTCCGTGAAACGCATACGAGATCAAACTCTTTTTCGTGGACTCGTCATCGTTATTTGGAATTTATGACATGATATTTCAACAAGAGTTGCAGAAAAAGTACCAAATAGTGGTCTGAATTGCAGAGACAGTAAACAGACCCAAAGTTTCAATGTTGAAAATTGATATAGTGGAAAAACCGATGCAGCATAGTCGAGAAACAACACAAACACACCTCAAATGCGAGAATAAAAACCTGGAAGGGGTCCCAACAGAACCAGGAACGAAAAACGAGACCCACGGAACAAACGCCGGTGAAAACGGAGCAGAGGAAGGTGGCGCGTGGCCCACACGCGTCGAAAAAGGAGGCTGACGGAGGCGGCGCGTGGCGGCGCGTGGAGGCTCTTCTGGCGGCGATTTTTCAGACTAAGGTAGATAAATGGATTCCGGTCATGGTGGGAGGGCTTGTGTTTCCGTTAGTGTTGACGGAAAGACAGAACAAAGAAACCCAGCCGCCAAGGAAAAAGAAAAAGAAATACTAGGGTTTTAAACCTAGCTCTGGATACCAACTTGAAACTGAAAGTTGTATATTTCATATATTGAAGGATGAATATACACTGTATATATACAAATACATGAGTACCCAAATAGGTAATAAGTATCCAGTAATAAAACTATAATATCCTAGTCATAAATATAGAATATCTCAACATGCTCTAGATATACTCGAGGAAACCGGCTTGTTTGATTGCCGGCCTAGTGAGACTCCTATGGATCCCAAAGCTACTGGGGCGGGGGTAGCCACTGAAGACCTTAGAGTAGATATCGACGTCTAGTTGGCAAACTTAATTACCTCTTGGTGACTAGACTGGGCATTACTTTTACTCAGTGTGGTTTGCCAATTTCTAAATACTCCATGTGATGACCATTGGAACACTATGGAATGCCTGCATTGGACATTGTGTTGGTTGTGGTGGATGGATTACAAAACTTCTTACTGCAACTACGAGCAACATGTTCAAATTGTTTGCAAGAGAAGCATTGAACAGGTCACATGTCGCATATCACAACCTTCACCTCTACTCTGAGCAGCTTATGCAACTGTTCAAATTGACAACATCATGAGACATGGTTCCTTGGGTAAGGAGACATAGTTCCTCCCTGAGAACTTCACCAACACATGTATCCAAAGAAGGAACAAGATTCCTATTTTGTAAAGCACCTCTAACAACCTCAAATTTTGGGAGAAGCTTCATGAGAAATTGATCCCGCCTACTGGTGTTGTAGACCTCTTGGACAGCTGCAAGAGAAGTTTTGGGGACATTAACATGTATAATAGTAGAGTGTTCACAAATTTTAAAAACCAGAATAATATTCTTGAACGGACAAATTACCTTGTTTGTAATTGTCTATCTCTAGCTCCAACTAAAAACGTTTGGCCGCATTGTTCTGGTTGTAGATACGCTTCAAATAGTTCCACATTTCTTGAGCAGTGGAAAAAGATCACAAATTATTGATCATTTGAGGATCAATAATCCCGAAAGGTGAGAGTCCAAGTTATAATTTGAGCCTCTTTGGTTTCCCACACATATAAAGCACCTTTCTCTGTCGGAGCCTCAGAAACATCGTCCAAGTGACTCCATGCACTTTTTCCCTTTAACATCCTGAACTGAAATTCCCAAGTAGGATCATTTTTACCGGTAAACCGGACACAAAATTTTTCTATCTCTGGAATGGTCATGATGGCCCAATAAATAGTGAATAGTGTCAACAATACACACCCAATAAAACAAAGGTCATACTAATGTTGCATATCCACATGCATATTGGGCTGGATGTCCTAGTGATCAATGTTCAACTTTTGGTTACTGTGTCATTATTGGAGGAACTTTTTTTTTTTTTTTGAAACGGTTAAAGTCGGTAATTAGTTGTTAATGTTAGTATTTTTTCTTCACCGGGACTTGAACCGGGGTCCTTTTACACCTTAACACCTTTAACCCTTGGAGGGAATCTTATTTCTTTGAAATGCAAAAAGCAAAGTGTTGTTGCTAAGCCTAGTGCAGAGGCTGAATACTGAGTTATGGCCATCACTACTTGTGAACTTATTTGGTTTGTAACAACTCCTTGATGAGTTAAAGTTTTGTAAGTTCGAGTTAATGAGTCTCATTTGTAATAACCAGAAAACTTTACATATTGCGTCTAATCCTATCTCCCATGCGCAAACTATGCACTAGAGATTGATTGTCACATAGAGACTAATTGCCACTTCATCCGCGACTTCTTTCTGGGAGGATAGTTGCATCATTTGTGGACTGTAATGATCAATTGACTGATATCTTTACCAAATCTTTCAGAGGCCTGGGGATATCTTATATATGTAACAAGCTTGATGAATATGATATATATGCACCAACTTGAGGGGGAGAGTTAAGATATGCATATGATTTTAATTATATTCCATTGAATAAATATCTTATGATTAGGTTTTTTTATTCTTATCACTATTTGATTGTAATCATTTGGTTATATATAGCAAGGTTGAGAGTAATTTCTCTCAAGAAATTCAAATCAATTTATACAAATACAACTACTAAGCAAACTAGCTAAGCAATCTGTAAGTGTTGAGGTACACTAATATGTTCTTTGGGGAATCTAGGTATATCAACGTGAGCCATAATTCGTATCACAAAGGGCCAAAAACAAAACCACAAGATACTGAATAGTTCCTAGCAAATGTACTTGTCAACATTATACATAATGGGAGAAAGTTGGGTCAGATATAAAAAGAGAAAGTCGTGACCATACAATTAATTTTAACTTGGAGTAACACATGGTTGGAAGTAGGTCCATTAAGCATGCATGGATTGGAGTTGCCTCTCTACTGGCTTGTTTTTTATATGCTTTAAAACATGTCGGACTAAAATCTTTTTTATATGTACTAGTAACATTCTGATTCTATACACTTTTGGACGTTGCCAGATATTAAATCACCAGGGGATCCTAAATTTATGGAAGCCTTTGGTATGTTCTCCCCCACCTATTGTTTCTTTTGTGCAAATGGTAATTTAAACGATGTGCTAAATATCATTGTATTTTTGTAGAATTGAGTCCAGAGGAATCTGAGGATGTTCTTTTCAAGGAGGTATTCTGTTCTCCTTTATGAATCATTCCATGCTCTTTCTCATTGAGAAGTATATTTGTATTACTGAAACATGCCTTCTGAGTGGATTTACTCTTCGTGTCAGGCTTGGCTGACTTATTTTTGGAGAAGAGCCAAGGCTCATGGTATAGAGGAGGACATTGCCAAAGAACGTCTTCAGTTTTGGATTGGTCGGAGTGGGCATTCACCTACTTCACACGATGCTGTTGATGGTAGTCTATTAACATTTTTATTTTAAAAATTACTTTGTATCTCAGATGGATTTATCAACCCCATATTACGCTAATTGGTTGGGAAGAAAAATGTTCAACTTAGGTGTTTCCATCAACATATTGCTTGGGTGGATGTTTCACTACTAATCACCTTTAATCATGGAAGATAGTTGAATAACATAAATATGAAACATAAACATTGCACTGTATTATGGAGAGTCTTTTTTGTTGATATTAAAATGCAAAGACACTTTCAGGAGTGTGTTTATGTCAGACTTGTATTGCACTTTAAAAATATAAATACCAGATGTCTAACTTTTATTCAAATGTGCTGGTGTTATCATGTAGAAAATTGTGGATTATGCTTTAATTTTACCTACATTGGTGATGACCAGATGTCTAACTTTTATTCAAATTTGCTGGTGTTATCATGTAGAAAATTGTGGATTATGCTTTAATTTTACCTACATTGGTGATGACCAGATGTCTAACTTTTATTCAAATGTGCTGGTGTTATCATGTAGAAAATTGTGGATTATGCTTTAATTTTACCTACATTGGTGATGACTTCAATTATGCCAAGGAATGAATTCTTGTTAAATATTCTTGAGAATTTTTTTCATCCAGTTAATTATACAGATTTTCAAATTTCAGTTGAACAAGGGCTTTCGGAGCTGAGGAAATCGGAGATTGAACACAGGCTTTGGGAAGGATCCAGAAAAGAAGTTGATCAAGATTTCACTATTGCATCAAAATTGACTACAAAACCTGAAATTTGTGCTTGAGACATTTTCCTTGTATGCATATTTAAATTATGAATTTCATCTTTCTTCCGGAGATGGTTGTATTGAATTTAGACTCTGATCAAACTCTAGCTCTCGATTCTCTAGCTACTTTAGAGAACATTTGTCTGCTTTGAATGACATAGAACCTCTATAAAAAATCATGAGTATTAATTTTATTTTGACAAGTAGTATTAATCAAAGTTATTGGAGTAATAAACTTGTCTGAAATGTTTGTGATTATTACTAAATTATATTTTGTGTTAAATTTATTAATCAAAGTTATTGGTTTTGTTAGATCAAGATAGGCTCAGGAACACACACATGAATGAGTGCAGGATGAGTTCAAAGCAGTGTGCCAGCGTATAATACTGGGCTTGAGCTTATCAATAGGCACACAACGAAGCAAGATGAACATACACTGATGAATAATGGATGCGAAGTTTATTTTATTTTTTCATGGAATGCAAAGTTTTTTTCGTTACTAATGATTATGAACATCCAAAGTGTTTTTCATATAGTGGTTACTTGATAGACAAGTAATTACACAAATCACTTCTGTTGAGAGGCCATCAAGTTCCTCACTCCAAGAGCTTGGTTTGAAAAATTCACTCAGTCCATGAAGAAACAAGGGTACATTCAAGGACAGGCCGATCACACCTTATTCACAAAGTTCTCACATGGTAAAATCGCTATCTTGATTGTTTATGTTGATGATATCGTCCTTACTGGAGACGATATAGTTGAAATGACAAAAGTAAAAGAGAAACTAGAAGTAGACTTTGAAATCAAGGACTTGGGATCCATGAGATATTTTCTTGGTATGGAGGTTGCTCGATCAAAGGATGGTATTGTAGTTTTCCAACAGAAATACATTCTAGATTTATTGAAAGAAACAATAATGAGTGGATGTCGACCAGCCGATACTCCCATGGATCCTAATGCAAAACTTTGGGAAAAAGGCAGTGTTTCTGTTGATACTGGAAGATACCAGAGATTGGTTGGGAAATTGATTTATTTGTCACACACCAGACCTGACATTGCTTTCTTAGTTAGTGTAGTAAGCCAGTTTATGTATTCTCCTTTTGAGGAACATCTTGAGGCAGTCTATAGGATACTGAGATATTTGAAGGCAAATCTTGGAAAGAGATTATTTTTTAAGAAGACTAGTGAAAGAAATACGTCTATCATCACCGATGCTGATTGGGCAGGTTCAGTCACCGACAGGAGATCAACCTCCGGATATTGTACCTATGTTTGGGGTAATCTTGTGACATGGAGGAGTAAGAAACAAGGAGTTGTAGCAAGAAATAGTGCAAAAGCCGAGTTTAGAGCTATGACTCAAGGTATTTGTGAAGGATTATGGATCCACAGAGTCCTAGAAGAGCTTAAGATGAAAATTGAGCTTCCATTGAAATTATACTCGGACAGTAAAGCTGCTATTAGCATAGCTCATAACCCAGTTCAATATAACAGAACCAAGCATATTGAGATTGATCGACATTTCATAAAAGAGAAGTTAGATGCTGAAATCATATGTCTACCTTTTGTAACTTCAAGTCAGCAAACTGCTGACATCTTAACCAAAAACTTGGCAAGACCTACCTTTGAGCATTTGATAGGCAAGTTGGGCATGATAAATATCTATGCACCAACTTAAGGGGGGGTGTTGGAAAATATTTAGTTTCCTAGTTTGGTATTTTTAGGAGATTCTAAACTTATCTAATATTTCCTTTTATTTCTGTTTGTAATTATTTTCCCCTTAATTCAAGGAGAGAATTAATTGTGTACCAGTTCCATTTAAACCAGCTAAGGCTGAGGAATAAAACATAACAGCATTCACCCCTATTTTTCTGCAACTTCTAACTAACAAACACACCCTCTAACCACTTAACTAACTATTGTTATGCAATTGAGAATTAGTTTTACAACACCGTCCCTTAATTCTCAACTGTTATACATGAATTAAGCCTAATTGACTTCTCAAGTAGACAAATCTGTCAATGCCTTAGTAAAACCATTTGTTAATTGCAGTTATGTTGGACAATACACTACCTCAATCATTCCATTCATAACTTTCTCTCTTATGAAATGAAAATGAATTTCTATTTGTTTGCTCCTGCCATGTGAGATTGTAGTTTTGGCAAGGCTTATGGCTGACTTCTTGTCATTCATAAGCTTCAGAGGCTCCTGAACTTCACACTTTAGCTCCTTCATAACTGAACTTAGCCATATGACTTTGCAAGTTGCAAAAGTTCTTGCTATGTACTTTGTTTCTTAGTACACCAAGAGATTGATGAATATCAGGAAATAGTAAATCAAGTTTCACCGTACCTTTGACATACCTAAAAATTCTTTAGCAGTACATATATGACTTTCTCTAGGATCATTCATGAATGTACTAATCACACTTACTAAATATGCCAGGTCTACTATTACATAAATATCTTAATGATCCTACCATTTGCTTAAACAAATTAAAATCAACTTTTTCTTCTTCATTGCACTCATCAAGCTCTGCATTTCTCTCAGATGGATTTGAATCTGATTTGCAGTTAGCCATTTCAAATCTATCTAGTGTTTCACTTATATACTTTGATGCATCACTATGCCATCTTTTACCTTCACCAATTCCATACCCTAAAAGAATGAAACTTCACCCAAATCAATCATTTCAAATTATGCTTTCAATTTGGACTTTAATTTTTCAATCTTAGTTGCTTTACTGTTTACTCCCACTGATGAGTAAATCATCCACATACAAACTAATTATCATGATAAGTGTCAAAGCTCCGAGTATATACACCATACTCTTATATATATTGAAAAGAAATAAATATTGTAAAAAAAAATGACAAATTTAAATTAATAGCTCTATAAATTAACAAAAATGGATGATAATCCTTATAAAGAGTGATAAATTTAAATAACTCGAAAATTAACATAAAATTCATGTGAATATGTTATTGGATACTAGCCCTAGGATGATGTTATGATATTTTAATAAATTTAATTTAGAGTTAACTATGTTTTTAGACCCTATAAAATCATGAGCTTTTAAATTTAATTCCTCAAATATTTTTATTCATTTTTAGTTTTGATTACTATTTTATAGGAATAGGAACTAACATGAGACCAATTGTTAGTTGGTTCAGTGGTGATTGACGCTGAACTTGGTAGGGAGGACCACAGTTCGATCCCCCGCAATTGCGATCGGGAGGGGGCTGGAACCACTTGATGCCAGAACTGTCCCCCGAACCAGATTAAACTGGTGGTATAAACCAAAAAAGGAACTAACATGAGGATCTAAAAATATAATTTTTTTTGTGCAATTGAAAACATATTTAATCTTTAACTTATATAAACACCATTAATGTAGATAGTTTTTATGAGCGCAGATAGTTGTTCTATTTATTCAAGTTGATCGCATAGAAGAGTGACATGTGACAAAAATAAATTAAATGGATGAAATTAAAACTTTGATTAAGTATCTATTTAAAATAAATAAAAAGACCAAATTACTCTTTTCCTTGAAGAAATTTTTAGTTTAGCTTGATAGTTGATTCTTAAGGGTCTATTTGGTGCAATAGTGAGAAGATATTTTAATGAGGGGAGGGGAGGGGAGGAGATATGTTTTAATTATTTACTAGAATGGATCCCGTGCCAAGCACGGTAATTGACATTTATTTTTTTGTTAAATTAATGTTATTATTAACAAATTAAATAAAAAAAAAACAAAAAATTAATGTTATTAAAAATAATTATTAAAATAAAAATAACGAATTAAATAAAAAAGATATTTTTTTTTAAAAAAAATTAAATAAAATTTTTTGAAATAATTTTTTAAATTAAATAAAAATTAAAACAAAAAATAAATTTATTTTTTTTTAAAAAAAATAAATAAATCTTTTTTTTTAAATAAAAAATAATTTTTTTAAAAATAATTTTTTTAAATAAAACAAAAAATTAATGTTATTAAAAATAATTATTAAAAAAATAATAACGAATTAAATAAAAAATAACAAAAAAATAAATGTTATTTTTTGTTTTTTAAAAAAAAAAAATTTTTTAGGGGAAGACGTGTTAAAAAATCCTACGTGGACATGACACGTGGCAAAAAAATCTATGTGGACACGCCACGTGGAGATTCATTGCCACGGTGTGCACTCAGGGGGGTAAGATAGGGAATCTTGAGAAAGTAGGGGGGTATTTACAAGAAATATTTTTACAGGGAGGTATCGCAAAATACTCCAACTTTGCAGGGGGGTATTGGCCTATTTACCCTATAAAGAAAATATTGTAAGTATATATTATGCAATTATGGGGTGAGGTGGGTACTACAATATCCATACTCGCTCATTTTTGCCGATAATTACCAATGTACATGCTCATTTTTTGCGGAGACCATCATTCAAAGAGACCAATATTGTTCAAAGGAAATTTATAAAAGGGAGTAAAAATAAAAGTTGGTATATTTTATGGGACAAAAAACATATTTAACTCCAAACTAAAATGATGTATCTGACATTGGAATTTATAAATACAATTTACATAAAATATTATATAATAAAGTTACAAACATCGATAGATTATAAGATTACTTGACAATATTATCATCCTCAAGACCAATTATATTTGAAGCTCTACACCGAATATTAATTCCATCAACCAACCCATTATAGGAACCACTGTTAAAGCCAACATAATTTATTTAATAATTATAATTTGTTTGTAACGACTAATTTATTACGTCACCTTTATTATTATTGAAAAAGTTAAATTATAAAATAATATTTTCTTATAACCGACAAAAATATAATGTAAAACATAAACTTAGCATACTTTTTATTTAATATTTTGTGGAAGTACTTGTTGAATGAATTACTTGTTTTTTTCTTTACATAAATGAATTACATGTTGAATGCACACAAAAGAAAATGCATGAGAGACCACCGTTTAAGAGAAAAGAGAAAGGTAAAGAGAACATAATTTTTTCAATGGATACTTATATCATTTTATATTTCATTTCATAATCTGGTAAAAAATAATATTTGAAAACATAAATTTATATTAAATTAAAACTTCAATCAAGAAACATGAAGCAAAAACTCAAAAGAAACATATTGATGTTTAGCAACTATTTCTTTATGTCAATAAACTTTTTCCCCACTTGGCAATTTGCATTGGATGTTGCTTATGTCTCGTATAATAAAAACATTTTCTTCTTAACAGAAATAGTGAAGATACACTTCAAGTCAACAACCTCTTCCAATTTCAAAATTTAGGAGTTTTTTTTTCTTTTACATCATAGCATTAAAAACTTAGTTTGACACATATATTAGGTCAAGTAATACACACACGAACACACACACACACAAAGAATGAAAGTTTTTAGAGTGTAGAGTATGAAATTTATAAATACAATTTTATTTTTTTCAAGGCAACGACCGATCTTTCCAAATTGAGATGACACCCCATCTAGACAAATCCTTCCAAATCGAAGTTAACTTAGCTTTCAAGGCAACGATCGACAACGGCGTAGATCCCTTGGGCCACAGAATTCGACCATGTAGGTTATGCTTGTATGCTTCTAATCCAGCCTCATACGCTGCTTCTGGTATCTCGATTGCAAGTCGATCTCCTTTAACGACTGGTTGTTGAAACTGTGATAGGGGAATATCACAAAGGTTTGTTGAATCTGGTCTTTGAATTTGCAGATCAATGTTCTTCACACAAAAACTTCAATTCAATCTCCCTACATAACTAAGAATGAATCATCATAATCTAAAATTTTTAACAAAAAAATAGAAGTTTATTATTTTTGCAATATTAAATCTCTCAAACACGCTCTCATACAAAATTATGCATAAAAGACATTGTTTTCATACAAAAATAAGAAAAACAACACAATACAAAATTTTAAATATGGAAGAAAATAAAATGACTTTGTGGATTTTGTTGTGGCAAATAACTTATATTTATAGTGAGTTATAGAAACACGAAATTAAATATGATTTTATGATATTTAATAAAATATAAAGACGTTTCTTATTAATAATTTTTAATAATATAACTGTTACAACTTTAATATATTGAAACGTTTATTTTATAATTATGACTTGCATGTAACCGTCATATTTTTTATTTCACATTTAAATATATATCGTGAAACATTAATTTACTAAACAAAGAACCAAAATAAATCAATAGTGGTGAATATGTATAATAAAAATTATATTTATTATAATAATTGAAAATTATGCGTAACCGAAATATGTTTATTCCCATTTAAAAATATATAGAAACACTTAATGTATTAATTCTATTTGCGTATAACCTACGGAATTACATTAATTTGTAACATTATAATGTAAATGTTTTTTATTTTAGTATTTAATACAAAATGTAACGTCATCAATTATTAAATAAAATATAACATATTGGAATAACAATATAAATATTATTTATTTTAGTATTTAATTAAAAATGTAACGTTATAAGATATTAAATAAAAATTAATGCAATAAATAATTAAATGAAAAAATACACGTGTTACGTTCTCATTAGTGTTAGATTATGTCTCCTTGAACTTCAGCATAATTTCTTCGGTATTGCAAATTTTCTTCACTCTATAATTCCTTTCAAACTTAGTGTCATTATTGGTATTAGACTCAATCTTGAACAAAAATGTAGAATCAATCAACCCAAAAATGTCTTTATGTAGAACTTCAGACGATTTTTCCTATACAAATACAATTATTACATCAAGATTCAAAATATAGCATATATAATATATTTTTTGCATCACTACAAATAATTCAAATACATTACCCCAGAACTCTCAATCATTTGAGATGCATTTTTTTTGAACAATTTTGTTGCTTCACGGTAAAAAATGACGAATGTGGCAGAGTCACTTGAATCAACTGCAAATATTATGATTCAGTACCTATATAATAGTTAAAAAACAAATATTATTGCCACATTTTTATGTGTTTGAAAAATAAAATAAATACAATAGGGTTGCATTTGAAAGTTTAATTTATACTCGTGCCTAGTAGTACGTATGATCCACCGTTTGCAACAACTCCAAAATTTTTAATCGAGTAAACAACATCTTCCTTAAGGTCTTTTTCAAACATATAAATTAGAGTGCGACGCACTGTACCGTGTATTTTGTTTCCCTAAACAATAAGACAGTAGAATAATATATTACAACGAAAAATATATTAAAATTCAGTGTAAATGAAAGTTAAACATATAGAAGAGTTCTTACAGTTTAATCCATTAGTATCATATCCAAAGAAAATGGTCCATTGTTGCTGGACACATCACGAACCAACCACATCCGTATTACACGAACAACAATATTCAAACTCACATTAGCTTGGTTGATTTCAGATATCATGTTAATTTTGGAGCCATTGTTTAGTAACTTACCAAATGAATTTGTGAATTGGCTGTGGAAAATACCAAATGATTTGTGAGTTGGTTGTGGAAAAAGCTACGTATATTTATAGTTAGCTTTAGAAATATAAAAATTAAATGAATTTTATGACAAAATATCGGTTAAAACTTTTGCTATGTAACGTTCAAATAAATATAAAAAATATTTATTATAATAATTTTAAATTATACGTAACGGAAATATATTTATGATCATTAAAAATTATATAGAAACGGTTAATGTATTAATTCTATTTTGTTATAATATAAATGTTTTTAATTTTCAGTATTAATAAAAAATGTAACGTCATCAATTATTAAATAAAAAAATGTAACTTCGTCAATTATTAAATAAAATAAAATGTAATAAATAATAATATAATTTTTTTGCAATTTCGTATTTAATTAAAAATGTAACGTCATAAAATATTAAATAAAAATTAACGTAATAAATAATTGAATACAAAAGGACACATGTCAGCTCCTTATGAATCACCTTTCATTTGTTTATAATATAGATATGTTTGGTTCAAAAGAGGAGAGAGAGAATGAATTTTAATTGCAAATACATTTGACTTGCAAGATACTGTAATGAGATGTATGATAAAATTAAATTACTTTTTTTTTCTTACAATCTTACAAGAGTTTCATAATTTTAAAATTATTCACTTTATAAATAATTAAATATAAAAACTCAATAGACCGAAAAACTCCATAAATCAAATTATTCATCAATCTAACCTAATGAATATATATACAATTAAATTTTACATAAAAAATTGATTTAATTTTTTAATATAAATATATGCAAGAGTATTATGAAACTCAGTATAACAAAACAAAGGGCCTGTTTGGAATAGATTATTCTTGAGCTTATGCAAAACAACTTGTGGAAATATATAAGTTTTTATAGATTACTATAAGTTTGTCAAGGTAGTTTACGAAAAAATATCTTATCAAATATAATTTTCGTTAGTGAAAATTTATAAATTAATATAAAAACTTATTTATTTGCATAAGCTTAACAATAAATTATTTCAAACGAGTCCAAACTCCAAAGTCTTATTTTAACTCAATATAACAAAACAAAGTTTAAAACAAAAGAAATAATATATAAAAAAAGAAGAAGAGTAATAACTTAAATAATGTCTCGCAAGTGGCAAGAAAAAGATTGTAGTAGCATTGTAAAAAAAAAAAAAAAAATTGTAGTAGCTTGTCTCCCTTGCAAAAATTGCCTTTAGAGGAATTTTGTTCTGTTCCTCTTTTCTTTTATCCCCTCTTAAAAATTGGAAGAATCAAACACATTTTATTAAAAATATTCCCCTCTCCCCTCCCCTCCCCTCCATTTACTACAAATCAAACACAAATCCAAATTTATTACCGTCAAATAATGACATAGTTTCACATGATAATCAATCATGACCGTTGATTTGAAATCAGACAGTTTAAACTTAAAGTACAATTTTATAGTAAAATAATCTCAGCTATTAATCAAAGATCAGACGACCAAGATTAATTACCGCAAAGTCTGATCTCAACCAAACACAACCTAATGAATGATCAGAGTTTTTGTTTCTTGCAAAGGTTAGCAAACATAGATATGATCGGAAGCTTTTTCGGGTGTAGCAAAATCCTGCCAATTTGTTGCTTTTTCGAACGGGATGTTTTGTTTTCACTTTTCAGGGATTTTGGCTTATTTATGTTTTGTGTCTTGTCTACGTTTGGATTGATCCTATGGCTAAGATTAAGAGAAGGAGAGGGAAGGAGATAACTTTGAAGGAGAGGATTCAGTTCCGCCGGGCCCATGATATATCCATTAGCTCACGGCCTCTCCAGCCTTCTCCATCCTCTCCGCCGCTATATCACCGCCTCTCCACCCCGTCGCCCTCCATTGAACCAAATAGACTTTAACAAACAATAAAACCCAAGACTCTTCTTCTGCCCCATCAATCCCGTCACCGCCTCCCTCTTTCTCCTCCATCTCCTGCTGCCGCGAACACCAAACAGGGAGTCAACTCCTCGACACCTATTCTTCCCACTGAGCATGTCAGTGTCGCCTCCTCATTTCAACATAATTACATGTTGAAATTGTGGTTTTGTTCTAGTTCAGATTGGTTTTAAATTAGTTTCTAAAGCTAACTATGGTTTCCCCTCACACCATTGTACTTTTTTCATTCTGGTTTTTAAATCAATTTGCATACGTTGTTTTGATGATCAATTTGTAGCAGTTTCAGTTCAGTTCATATTTATGTGTTTTACTTTAGCATTTTGCAATTGTTGTTAGTAATATCATTTGCTTATATCTTAGCCTCAGTAGAATAGTAGCCCACTCCATATAAGACTCGAGAGAACTTTATATGTATTTTCTGTGAGAAAGTCATAGCACTGCCATCTGATCTAAGTTGGTGTGGTCAGTGTAAAAAATCTGCCACCGTCATCATAATTGCGGACACTTACACTTAAACTAATGCACACTGTTTGACTACTTTTTTTTTCATTGCAGTGCACAAGTTCTTGAAAAGAGTCAAACAAAGTTTTATTATTCATTCTAGTTGTTGGGTAAGGCTGGGCTTGTATGCTAGCAAAGATGCGAAGATGTTTGAAACGCGAAGAAGCTTTAATCCTCCTAATCAATTGGCAAAGGCACAGACAGATTCAGAGTCGTCATTATACTACTCATCCTACTCCTTGTGATTCTGATGCACCACAACTTGTCCATTACTATATTTCACGTAATGAAATCAAACTTTCCCGTCACGTGTTCGACCAAATTCCAAAGCCGAGTGTTGTTTTGTGGAACATGATGATCCGAGCTTATGCTTGGGCCGGCCCATTTCAACAATCTATTCATTTGTACAATCGCATGTTGCTTCTAGGCGTGACACCCACCAAGTTCACCTTCCCTTTTGTTCTCAAAGCCTGCTCCGCTCTACAAGCATTACAACTTGGGAGACTTATACATAACCATGCCCACATACTTGGTCTCTCAATGGATGTCTATGTTTCCACGGCCTTGCTTGACATGTATGCTAAGTGTGGCAATTTGTTTGAAGCACAAACACTATTTAATACTATATCCCACATGGATAGGGATATTGTCGCATGGAATGCCATGATCGCCGCCTTTTCATTTCATGGACTTCATGCTGAAACAACGCACTTGGTTGCCCAAATGCTGCAAGCAGGAATTGCTCCTAATTCTTCAACTCTTGTATCTGTTCTACCCACAATTGGACAAGCTAATGCACTACGCCAGGGGAAGGCCATTCACTCTTACGGTCTCAGGAAATTCTTTTGTGACAATGTCGTTCTTGCAACTGCACTTTTGGATATGTATGCTAAGTGCCATCACTTATCTTATGCCAGGAAAATCTTCAATGCTGTCAATAAAAAAAATGAGATATGCTGGAGCGCTATGATCGGAGGTTATGTCCTTCATGATTCCATGGCAGATGCATTGGCCCTTTATGATGACATGGTATGTATATACAACTTGAATCCCACAACAGCCACTCTTGCAACCGTGCTTCGAGCTTGTGCACAACTCACTGATCTGAAAAGGGGGAAAAACTTGCATTCTCACATGATTAAGTCAGGAATACACCTAGATACAACACTAGGAAACTCACTGATATCAATGTATGCCAAGTGTGGCATTATGGACGATGCAGCGGGGTTTCTTGATGAAATGACCTCAAAAGACCCAATTTCTTATAGTGCTATTATTTCAGGATGTGTGCAAAATGGCTATGCAGAGAAAGCTTTACTTATTTTTCGCCAAATGCAGTCATTGGGGATCAAACCACATTTGGAAACCATGATAGCTCTACTTCCAGCTTGTTCACATTTGGCCGCTTTACAACATGGGAATTGCTGCCATGGATATGCAGTTGTTCGTGGCTTCAGTAATGACACCTCCATTTGCAACGCCATTATTGACATGTACTCAAAGTGTGGAAAGATTACTATCAGCAGGGAGATTTTTGACAGGATGCAGAACAGAGACATAATTTCGTGGAATACAATGATAATTGGTTATGGCATTCATGGCCTATGCGTGGAGGCACTTTCACTATTCCATGAATTAATGGCGTCAGACTCGAAACCTGATGACGTGACCTTTATTGCTGTTTTATCTGCATGTAGTCATTCAGGACTTGTCACAGAAGGGAAATATTGGTTCAGTTCCATGAGCCAAGACTTCAATATCAAACCAAGGATGGCACATTATATATGCATGGTTGACCTTCTGGCCCGAGCGGGAAATTTGGATGAGGCATACACCTTCATTCGAAGGATGCCATTTGTGCCTGATGTTCGTATATGGGGTGCATTGCTTGCTGCATGTAGGACCCACAAAAATATTGAAATGGGTGAACAAGTGTCAAAGAAGATCCAGCTGCTGGGACCCGAAGGTACCGGAAATTTTGTTCTTATGTCAAACATATATAGTTCTGTAGGAAGATGGGATGATGCAGCACATATTAGAAGTATACAAAGGCATCATGGTTACAAGAAAAGCCCAGGGTGCAGTTGGGTTGAGATCTCTGGGGTAATCCATGCATTTATTGGGGGCCATCAATATCATCCACAATCAGCATCCATAAATAACAAGTTACAGGAACTGTTGGTGGAGATGAAAAAATTGGGATATCAGGCAGATTCTAGTTTTGCTCTTCATGATGTTGAAGAAGAGGAGAAGGAGCAGATTCTCCTCTATCATAGTGAAAAAATAGCCATTGCATTTGGAATTCTACATACTAGTCCCAGCAACCACATTCTAGTTACAAAAAATCTGCGGATTTGTGCGGACTGCCACTCTGCAATAAAATTCATTACTCTCTTAACAGAAAGGGAGATAACAGTAAGAGATGTAAGTCGATTTCATCATTTTAAGAATGGAATGTGCAATTGTCAGGATTTCTGGTAAGAAAAAGGCAAAGGAGGATTTGCGGGTCTGGTTATAAATTATAATCACCCATCGGCAAGTATTCACCCTCTTGAACCACTTTCACTTAACCAGGTAATGTCCTTTTGTCCTTTATTAGTTTGTTTTTTATATATTTGCTATTAAATTGAAAAAAAAGAAGTAATTATGGTGTGCGCTACATAGCTAACTAGTGCTTGATTCACAGTTGCATTTGAAAATAGTTAAGACTACCTACAGTAGAATAGAACCTATTATGGTTGGAGCTTTGTATTTGTGGGTTTTCCTTTATTGCTAGATTTGAAATTTCAGAATTATGTTACTATCTTGAAGTTATTTTGGTTGAATTGTTTTTGGTTCAATTTACTTGTTCTACTGGTTCTATTTGTGTTCAGCATAAGTTTAATTTGCATGACATATATATTTTTACTTTAATACTTTGTATATATCAATCTGTTATTTTCTGCTACTACTACATATCCTTTAAACGCCTTTTAAGGTTGTGCTAGAAATGACTTCGATCAATAAGCAAATTTCAAATGTACCCCTATCTTTCTTTTGTTGAACCACTCATTTACTCTCTCTCTCTCTCTCTCTCTCTCTCTCTCTCTCTCTCTCTATCTCTCTCTCTCTCTCTCTCCATTAATCTAAGATTAAAATAATTGATAAGATAGGACATATTTGACTACAAATTAGGGAATGTCATCTTGAAATTTGAAAACCAAAGATAAATATGAATTTTCCTTAAACACTGACAAGTTAAAAGGAACAGAGGGAGTGTATCTAATCTGAATCACATCGTTAGACTATCTAATCAGTAAACATCAGCTAATTAGTATTGTTGTTGTTCCAAAATGTATTGTACTAGTATCGTTTACCAATAACACCGTTTTTTGTGACCGAGAGTTCTTACTTCTGTTAATATTGTGGATTGCATAATATGTGCAAGATATTGTTTTTCATTAATGTGGAATGTTACAATATGTTGGGTGCTATGCAATGTGTTAATGTGAGAAATCTGGTCTGCAATAAACCTGGAGGCTAAGGGAATGTTTGAAATGGTTTTGGTTTTTAGTTTTTAAAATATGTTTTATAAAATTGTTTTAAAAAATTATTTTAGATCACGGTGTACTTATTGTATTATTTCCCTCGCTTAATCTATGCAATTTTGTGGATTCTGAAATATGAGAAATTTATCTTTCTAACCTCGGAAACACTTTGAAGAACTTGAAGCATCATAAGGATGAAGATCTCCTGAAAGGACAAGCTGTGAAAAGCCAGAAGGTGCGGTTTCTGTTTCTTTGTGGAGCAAAATTTTGTGTTCAGTGATTTTTTGTCACCTATTTAATCTTTTGTTTTCCCGTTTGCTTTATATTATAGTAGGATACAAAATGTTATTAACTGTTTACTCATATATAGATGTTGTCAATTGTAGTTTTCGTGATTGCTTTCGTATTATTTAGTGGTTTCTATTACGAGTTTGTAATAATATCATCAAAATTTTATTTTGACTGTAGGACCTCTGGTACAAAATTCTTGAGCTTAGATTCTTCAGAAGCCATTCTCAAGTTCAAATAGGCTACCTCAGGTATTTTCCTATCCTACCCCATTTTAGCGATTTAATGTCATTTACTATTTTCTCGCATCTAAATGTCATGGCCAAACATGGTTAATTGTTTGCAGGAATCAATAAAAGCTTCATTCTGTGAATCAGATGAGACATTTAGAGTTGCATATGCAGATTTGATAACTTCATCCAAGGAGACTTTGGATTCTATATAGGAACTGCATGAGGTTTGGTTTTTGTGTCAGAATTTAAATAAAAAAGAAAATAGTTGTTGAATGTTGTAGTTTTATTTCTCTGTTTCTCTATGAGCTAGTTTGGATGAACTTCTCAACAAACACTATTGAAATAATAAATATGAAAACTGTTAGAATCAAGAAAATATGTAGATACTCTATGTTCTTTACATCTTCCTAGATAAGTAGCTAATAGTCCTAGTCACTACAACTTCCTAGGCTTCCATGTATTAATTTATCTACTTTACAACTACCATGTATTTATTGAATCTACATTATAAATACACATAGTGTGATCTGAGTTAGACACACAGATTTTACATATTCAATAAAAACAATCTTACAATAACCGAGTTATTCTAAAAATAGCTTCTCCTCTAAGTTGCATGAGCTATTGCATCTCAATTTTTTTTTCTAAAGCTCTAAAAAATACGAAAACAATAGAATAAATGAGTTATTTTAAAAATAGCTTCTCATCTAAGTTGAGTGAGCTGTGCATCTCAATTTTTTTCTAAAGCTCTCTTTTTTAACTTCTCTTCAAACATCTATAACCTTATAAGAATATTTTGTAAGTGAAGAACTATACACTTCCCTTCAGATTTATCCTTCATAAGATAGACCCAACATAAATCGTCAATAAAAGTGACAAACCACTGTTTTTCAAATTGAATTGTAATTTTAGATGGACCCCATACATCACTATGGATTAAATAAAAAGGTTTAGATGCATGGTAAGGTCGAGAGGAATAAGACATTTTATGACTTTTAGCAAGAACACAACTTTCACATTCAAAAGAAGAACAATCAACATTTTTGAACAAATCTGGAAACAAATGCTTAAGATATTGAAAATTAGGGTGCCCTAGTCTATTATGCCAGAGCATTATTTGATCCCTCACTAAGGTAGAACCAATACCACTAAGGCCATGAGCGACTTTATTCTCGAAAGTTTCCTCAAAGTAATAGAGTCCATCCATCATTTTAGCACTGCCAATCATCTTCCCCGAAATCTGGTCTTGAAAAATACAATGGGTGTTAAAGAACTTCACATTGCAATTGGAGTCTTTGCATATTTTACTAACAGAGAGGAGGTTACATGAAAGTTTTGGTACATGTAGCACATTTTTTAAGTCAATGTTTTTTGATAAGGTAATTTTTCCCTCTCCTGCAATCGATGAAAAACTTCCATCTGCAATTCTTACCTTTTGGTTTCCAGGACAAGGTGAATAAGTTTTAAATAAGGAAGAAAATCCGGTCATATGGTCAGAAGCACCTGAATCTATGATCCACGGTGCACACATGTTTGAGGTACAATTTAGAGAGGTTGTGATACTAAAATTGCCTGTTTGTGCCAAATAAACATTAGGAATACCAGATAAAGAACTAGACTTTAAAACTTTCTCTAACCTTCAAGGTCAATTCATAAATCTAAGACTTATTTCCCAGATCGGAATACATCTCTTTCAAACTTTCCCATAGTTCTTTTGCTGTAGAGTAACACAAATAGTTGCTGCTGATTTCTTCTTCCATGGAGTTTACTAACCATGTCATCACCATGGAATTTTCAGCATCCCACGTATCATGGTGTGGGTCACTCGAATCTGGTTCAGTTCGATCACCGGTGAGGTATCCGATTTTACCTTTCCCTCGGACATACATCTGAACAGATTGAGACCAAGGAAAGTAGTTCGGCCCATTGAGTCGAAAAGAGGTGATTTGGATTGGATGAGAATCACCATGAACAGCCTTCTGCTCTTGCTTTGGAGGCAGAGTGTTTTTGGGAATATGACTCTCCATTTCATTGTTGACTGAGGAACTGTCAGCCATAGTGAATCAGAGGCGCAGGCTACAGAGATCTGCTCTGATGCCAAGTTGAAACAAATGAGAGAAGAATAATTCTCAATTGTATTGATTTGTGCAGTGATCTCTCTCTCTCTTAAATAGAGGTAGAGATAAAGTCAAAAATTAATTACAGGGATTCTACATTAATTACAGGATACTAACAAGGAAATAGAAATAACTAAACAAGGAAATAATATATATGATACATGAATATTCACAAGAATATTAATAATAATATTCTGCAACACTTATTATAATTGAGAAGCTCCCACAGGCTATAAATTAATTCCAACCAGGTCTTTGTCATGTCATATGAAGACTATATGATGTCAATATTTTGTTATATTAGCATTGACAATAATAACATGTTCAATTTCTTTAATTTTATTAGTTACCAATTATCTCTACATGTAAAAAATTTATTACTGACGATCTTTGTTTTTGTTCCAGATTCTGATCGCAAAGAATCCATCAATTACCCAAGCCATTAAAGGTGATTTCGTCTTTCTTATTCTCCATTCTGGTTTCTTTTAGATTTTTCTGTCTTGTTATCCTATGTGCTTCATTTAGACCTTGTTAAGTTGTTATCTTCGATGTTTGTGTCATATCTTTGTATTTACTATCAATGGTAATACTAGTATTGCAGTTGCTTTAGGAATGTGAAAGGGATTTATATTGTTTTCCCTTCTATATAGCTGAATATAGACCATGATTTGCTTCTATTTTTGTTTCATGTACTTGAAGCATACAACAACTTAAACAATTTGGAAGACTTACATAACATGGCATGTCACCAAGTTTCTTTTGGTCATATAGACATATCATACAGTTTAACCAGATTTATTAATGAAGTATGGTGAGCTGTTTGAGGCGGTTGAGAACTGGCCAAGTGTTCTTTTGCAGGCCTCTAGTTAATTGTAGCTCTAACTATGATGCACACATGGTAATAACACTCTCCAAACTTGCCTTTGTCCTCTCTTAGACAACCTTGTGCCGGAGATGATAATGTTCTAATGCTATTTTCAACTTCTAAAGTAACCGAATTCTTCTTTCATTTGATAAAGGGTTAATAAGCTTTTACCCCCCTGAAAAGTAGGCGAGTTTTGTGTTACCCCCTGTAATTTTTTTTGTTGAGATTATCCCCCTGTAATGTTGCAGGTTTTTTTTTCTAGTTCATTTTACCCCCTCGGGGGTAAAACAAAACAACATTACAGGGGGTAGAATGAACTAGAAAAAAAATTCTGCAACATTACAAGGGGTAATCTCAACAAAACAAATTACAGGGGGTAACGCAAAACTCGCCTACTTTGCAGGGGGTAAAAGCCTATTAACCCTTTGATAAATTCTAAGACAACCTTGTTGAAAACATTGATTTGTGCTGGAGATGCTAATGTTCTACCGTGTGATTTTTAACTTCCAAAGTAACCTAATTCTCATTTCTTTTTAATAAAGGTTCAGAAAGATCATCAAAAGATTTAGAAGTTTCTAATGATTTGGATGACAGTCTTGATCAAGACTTCAAGAGTGGTCACAAATATCTCTGATGCTCAAGAGGTATTTTTATAATCTTCTAAGTACAATATTTTTGTGCCGGACATTCATTTTCTTGAGATATTGCATTTTTTATACATATCTTTTGTTTCATGAATCATTAGCCTTATCTTTGTGTCAATTATGCTTAAGCTGCATTTCTATCTTCAGCATGTGCTGTTCTTCTATTTGCATGTCTGCTTGGCTGATGCTATTCCCGATTGTATCTTGCAGTATGGCAGCTTTCAGAGACAAGTCCATCAATAAATGGCAGAGGATGACACAAGTGACAACCGGTGCTGCTGCAATTAAAGGAAAATTGTATGCTTTTAATCAGGTAATGTTCTGTGACTGGACTCAGAATTCTACAATACGTTGCACAGATTATTTTACTCCTAATTTGTTGTACTGTTGCAGGATATCAGTAATCAAGTTGCTGCTTATATGAGAGATCCCAGTAGAATAATCAAGCAGATGCAACTGAGAAGATCTTCCGTTAAGATATTAGGATCAGTAATTCAGTTTTAATCTTAGTTGTTTCAAAACAGCAACAAGCTGATTTATTTATTTTTGTCATTGACACTTACTTGCATGTCTCCAGGCTGCAGAGGTTAATAATGGTTCTAATGAAGCGGTAAGCCTTATACTTCACTATTGTTTGGGGTGTTGTGTTGTTATGTAATAACTTATGTGCTAGGTGTTCAACGCGTAAATATGTTTTTGTGAGATGATAGCATGTTGATCAGCCTTAGGTCTTGAATTATAAACATTCTTGAATTATAAAATTCTGTAATTCCCAGAAACGAGACTATTGAATAAAAACTTGTTTGTGACACACCCACCCTCTCGGTCTGACCATCGGTCTCCAGGTGATAAGAAGAGCTCATTTTCAACTTAGTGCCCTGTAAATGAAAGATCTCCCTCCAGAAGTGCTCACAATGGAAAGAGGAATCCCGTGTAAGCGTACAATCTCCTTACCAAAGACTTCAGCTATCTTTTTGGCGGTGTACTTTAGAGGAGTAAAATGACTATATTTTGG
Source organism: Trifolium repens (assembly GCA_030408175.1). Classification (NCBI taxonomy): domain Eukaryota; kingdom Viridiplantae; phylum Streptophyta; class Magnoliopsida; order Fabales; family Fabaceae; genus Trifolium; species Trifolium repens. The sequence goes on from CP125836.1 coordinate 67,394,758, forward strand.
TAGCCTATCTACCACCACAAATAAAGCTTCATACACCTTGGATTTGGGTTATCCAGTGATAAAATCCAAAGAGAGGTCCTCCCAAATCTGCTCCGGAACTGGTAAAGGCTGAAGCAGCTGTACCGGAGAAGCCGTTGTGTACTTATGCCCAATATAAGTTCCCTACTATTCATCGGTAAATCCTGAGAAACCCTGAATGGCTTCTAGCTGTTGATAAGTGGAATTCAGTCAAGAGTTCCGGTATTTGAAGTGATTGAGTAGACTAGGATCTCCCCGTAACTAACTTCTACTATTTCCTCCAGGAGAACTGCTATTGTCAAACTCCCTGACAAACTCTTTCTATCACACGCCCATACAATAAGCCACCTCACCCCTCTTATTATAAATCTTACTTGGTTACCGGTTGTTCCTGTTTTTGAGAATAATACCTTTTTTTTTCTTTCTTTTTTATGTGAATTTATTAACTGCTCACACGTAACCCACATCTCCCGCAAAATAGTCTCTTTTTGCAAATTTCTTTGGCGCCATCTCTAATTCACTACGTACTGTGAACTCTGTTGACAGCTACAAAGAGATTGCTTCTTGTTGCCCTTAGTTGTGTCGGTTCCCTCCAACAACTACAAGTCCTGCATTAAACTAGTGCACTCCTGCTATTATCTCTTAAGGTAAGGAGACTGAGATCATTATTATACTAGTTGGTATGAAATTTTATGGCACTAAAAAGATATAAATTTAATAATACATAAGCATCATACCGTATATATCTGGCTTTTAGACAATTAGTTTTAGGATATTAATTTTCTATTGTACGTATATATGTTCATTTTTCTGTTGCCAACTTATCTAAAGACTAAAGTTCTGTAAACTATAATGAATTATTTTAGTTTGTGTTTTTTTTTATGTGCCTTTTTGCTTGTGTTATTTATACTTGTTTTATATATCTAGTTATTATTTGAAATTATTATTTGAAATATAGGAAATGATGGAAGTTCCTGATGGGAATGGAGAGCATATTGTTGATGAGAATGAAGAGGAAACTCTCAATGAGATTGCCGGAAATGATTCATGTCCAGTTGATTTAGAGGCCATTAATGTTATTCAAGAACCATACATTGGAATGGAATTTGATTCCCAAGAAAATGCTTATTCATTCTACACACAGTATAAGTGTGTCGCCGTTCAAAGGTTTCTAGAGAGTTTATTGACGCGAATTATGCTTGCACAAGATACGGGAAGAAACGAGAATCCACAGCACAAAATTCCGCGTCCATGTTTGAAGGTGGGACGTGAGGCCAGCTTACGAATTAAAAGAAATTGTGAAGGAAAATGGATTGTTCATAACTTCATCAAAAACCACAATCATAGAGGAATCAATAAAGCTCAAAAGCATGCTATTGAAACTTTGCAGCAGGTTGGAGTGAGAACAACCAAAATTTATGCCTCAATGGCCAAATATGGAGGATACGAAAATATTGGTTGCTTGGAGAAAGATACTAGAAACCAAGGTTGTCATAATTGAGATTTTACCTTGTCTCTTTTTGTCTAGGTAAAATCGAAACGTAAAATCGACATTTTACCTCATATTAAAATAATACTAGTATGTTAACCCGTGCCGTGCACGAGATTATTTTCTTTTTTAATATTATTTATATGTTTATTTTGATATATTATTTCAGTAGTTTAGTTTAAAATTCTATGATAAAATTGAGATGTGTTTTGCATTAACTCAAAATCAATCAGTATTTATTTTACATGTATATGTTGCCGTCAATTTCCATTCGTTACATTCAACTTTCGTTTGGTGCTGTACCTCACACCTAAATCAAGTCCAACAATATTTGTAATTAGTAAATCCTAACATATTTCAAGTTGGATCCAGTCTCGAAAAGGTAGATATTGAACACTATAAGTGGGAGACTCATCTCATCAACCTAATATTTAAGATTTTAACCAATCGTTAGTTGGTTCAGTGGTGATTGATGTTGAACTTGGTAGGGAGGACCGCGCTTCGATCCCTCACAACTTCGATCGGGAGGGGGTTGGAACCACTTGATGCCAGAACTGACCTCCGAACCAGATTCAACTGGTGGTGAAAACCAAAAAAATATTTTATTTAACATTTTAGATTAAGATTTTGTATTCAACTTACTTACGGTTTTGTTTAAAGCCCAATGTGATCTTTACCATTGTAATGATGACACAACAATAACATAGAAACATTTTACGAATACCATCTCATCGCAAAACTTAGGAGAAAAGGTAACAACAACCAAATGCATATCATTTTAGAGTCACAATGTAAATAGAGGGTCTTCTCCCTGAATATGATCACACACACAAATTGCTCAGTTATTATATGTTAGTAGGAAAATGCTAATTTGCAAGAAACTAACAAACAAAAAATAAAAGAATGAATCCTAGCCTTACAATTCCATCATAAACTCCCCCATTATTTCCTCTAAACTTCCTATTTTATAGCAATTTTAGTTTTTTAAAAATAATATAGTACCATTCTTGCATTTCTTGTACTTTTTTTTCCCATAACATATAGCATTGCTCATGTTAGTATACTATTCGTGTAAGTAAAATAACCTACACTCCATTTCATCTAACTTATTCAACAAAACAATATAACCAACCAACAAGGAACACTATGTAACTTTATTCCTATTAAAATAACTTACATCTTTGAATTCACTGTGCGACGTTAGAAATATAAGCGGTAACCAATTTAAATAAGAATAATATGCTTCTTCGGGAATTAATTAAAACAGTTCGAATTAGAATGAATAAGTAATGAGAAATTGCTTTTTTTTTATAAATAATATAATTAACAAATAATTTTTGAAAAAGTGGGAGTAAAAGTATGGGGGTGTTGCTTTTTCAATAATAAAGGAAGTATGGGGTGCAAAGAGAAAACATAGGCGAAAAGTGTTGAGGAATGTTGATCCAGGCCCAAACGTGGTGATGACAGGCAATCTCATTCATAATTTAAATTTGTATTTATTTATTTATTAAAAAAAAAAGGAGAGACAGAGTTAATTAACGCGAATAAGAAAGGGAATGAAATCAATGAATAGTGAGTGAGTATGAGATCTGTTATCTGTTACTGTTACAATTGAATTGGAATTGGAGAAAGGAAAGCAAGTGTGAGTTTGAAGTAGTGAATGTGAGTTTGTTGTTGTAGATCTCTTCTCTTCTATTCTCTTGTGATTGTGATAGATATTAAAATGGAGTACAGGAAACTCAAAGACGACGAGGTGTGTATTGTTTTGATTCGTTTCTTCTTCAATCAATTCATATTCATATTATTAAATCAATCAATATTTGCATTGTTTTTGTTTAGGATATTATAGATAGGGATGTGGAGGAGGTTGCAAACGTTGATAAATCATTTTTGATTTCAGGTATAACTAACCACTTCTTCTTTTTCGATTCTCTTCTCTTATAGTTTGGTTAGTTAGTTAGTTCCATTTTCATCTTCTTCTCTTGCTTTGCACTTGCAGTCCCTTCGCCCTCCGATGGTGAAACCAAAATTGACACTCACAGGACCAAGGCAGGGAAGTTTGACATGTGATGAAAAGGTTGTAATGTGATTTAGTCATTTATTTCTTCGCTTTTTTGGCTGCTTCTTCTGTTTCTTCCTGAAATGATGGTTACTTGTGACGTAAAGTATGGGAAGCAAAAGAAATGAAAAAATAAAGTTTTGATAATTATTGATGAAACTGCGAGTATGCAAATATCAGAAGGGCCAAGTGCCAACTACATGACATAGTCCTTTTTTCAATTTTATCATCAGTTATTTCAATTTTCAACTGCTCTATCTCTCTTGTCTGTGCCTATCCACTGCATAGAAAATAAATAATTATTTTATGAGTTGTCTTATCTCTTTTATTAATTTTGACAGCGAAATTGCTGTATCAATGGTGATGAAATATGCCGACAACATTGTGAAGGTAAGACTGGGATTATGACCGTCGTATAATTGATATTTCTACAACTGAATATTTACATGCGCCTGTGGAATTAGAAACATCTAATAGTTGAATTAAGGATTGTGGCATTTCTTATAATTGGATAGATCATACATGCTAGATCTAGAATAACCTTTTTATTGGTTGTGTTAGGACTTAAGCACATGAGGAGAGCCCAACCCAAAAGACTTCCCAATAGGTGGGAGAGCCTCATGGCTTAGGTACCACATTGAACACTTTGATATACTCGATGTGGGACTCCTAACAGGTTGTCTCTAGATTTTAAGGTCATTCTTGCTCATCTTAGAAACAGTCAAATGACTATAAAGGCGTACAAGATATTGTTGGTAAAGAGTTATATACTCTTGCAGTGACGTCTTGTTTTTCTCTCTTTTGACGTTTGCTTATATGAAAATCACTGCAATTGTAGTTTTAAGCTTCCTCTCTCCGTATCTATCTTTGTAGCATTTGCTTCGTAACAACATATTAATATTAATATTAATATTAATATGATACAATCAGAGGTTAGAAGAATCGCAAATCTGAACTTGTTTGTTACAACATATTAACCCATTTGCTATTTTTTATCTCCTTTATTAAATTGTATGGAGCTGCATGATGTTGAATCTGGAGGGAAACATAATAAAGATTTTGATATTCTCTGTTAAATGTTCTGAAAATTAGAAGTTAGCCTGCTTAGTGATCTGAGCTTCTTGGATAGCTCTTACACGTTCTGAGGTTTTCTTGATTATTGAGCAAATTCTGCGTGAGTGTCTAAATAAAACATCTTGCTTTTGTGTAATATTAAATGAAATTGAAGAATTAAAAGTTTTTAATGTACTGATCTTTCTGGTCAATGGTGATACATTGTTTATGACTGTTAATTTCAAGGAATTCAAGGTAGAAAGCCAGGAAAATAACACATGGGATGAGAACAATGTTATGACCAGCACTGCTGTACGTATATTTTTCACCAGAAATAAGTAAATATCTAATCTTGAAAACAAATTTTCATTGATATAAAGATAACTTGACATGTTTCAGGATTATCTTGCCGGTATAGATAGTGAATCGCAGGCAGGCTTAATAGATATCAAGTTGAGTTTCTGAACTTGCTATTATCACATACACAAAAATTAATAATTGACCCCCTTCCAAAAAAAATAAAATGTTCGAGTCTTCACTAGATAAGCATTCCTTAATGACATCAATATGTGTTTGGGTTAGCTAACTTTGGGCCAATAAAACTTTTTTAAACCTTCCTTAGAGAGCTTTCGCAAAAAAATATTCCTATAGAAAAGAAGCCCAAACATGATAACTACAAACTATTATTGTTGACTTAACTTCAGTTATGATTTTAACTATTCAAAATGGTTTAGTAAAAAGTAATCTTCTCTGTTATTGTGACAGTGACAGTTCTGATTTACAACTTGCAATAGCCTTGCAACAAGAGTTTGAGCAGCAGCCACCACCACGTCACAATCAACAACCACCATCCAATAGTGGTAGCTCCAGACTGGTCACAGGTCCCCAGGTAAAAATTGTTTTGCAACCTTCGGAAAAAATATAGTTTTTTTGTCAACTGTTCATTATCTGCAGTTGTGCTCTGTTTTTTATATATATGCATCCCCGTTATCTGTTGGTCTTCCACGAGAATCATATTCAGATATAAAAGCATTGGTTTTGACTACTCTACTACCTCTGGTTATGTTTGAAGTTGAAATTTTTAGAAATTTCTTTATAAATGCTATTTGCAGGTGGCTAGAAGCACGGGAAGGACTCGATCTTCATCTCCCAAGCCTGATGGTAAGTCGAAAGAAAAATGTATAGTGATGTGAATTTGGCAAGCAGTTGTTAGAAGCTTGTTTTATAATTCTTGGCCATAACTTTTGTATCCCATAATTACAGCAACCTTATTCCTCATGTCATGTATGTGATATTAGGTTAAATTTCTTTGTAAATATTGGAAGTAAATAGTGTACCACAGTGTCAGGTCCTTGTTGTGACTGTGACCCCCAACTTCCCTACACTTCTATGAGCTTTGGCCGTCATGTGCTGATTGGCTGTGCGGCTTTTAATAGAGTAAAAGCCCAGCCAACACAATTTTCTAGTGGATATTAATGTAAAAAGCCAGAGAAGTAATGTGTGGATATTGCTGTTAAACTTGCTAGTGGGACGCTAACCGACGGTTTATAATTTTCAGTTTAAAAGGATTTGATAATTTTGGAAGGATACCATTCATTTTTGCCCATACCCTCATTATATTTGCTCATGACTTATAGAATGTTGCAGTAATTTAACTTTCGAATAATGATTGCAAAATGTTTCATTGTAGCAATATAACATAAGATATTTGCATTTCTACAAGATGAATGGCTGCATTTAAGTGTAGAAGTGATGAGAAATAGTTTTTATTATTTTTATTCAACTTAATAAATGAAGAAATACATTTGCTTTGTTTAATTTTCTCTCCCTAAGTTTTAACTCATTTTATGTTAACCTTTTTTTTTTAATTCTAATTTATTTCGTTTTCTCATTTTCTTTTCAAATCAATACTGAATCTTTGTGTATGTTTGAAGGGAGAGTTTCAGAAGGAGAGGCTTTCAATCCTGCTATGGAATATGATGAAGAAATGTCCATGTTCTTTCCTTCTTCAGCTACTTTTGGTACTCCTGCTGCTTTGTTTAATTTTTTCTACCTAAGTTTTAACTCATTTTATGTTAACCTTTTTTTTTAATTCTAATTTATTTTGTTTTCTCATTTTCTTTTCAAATCAATACTGAATCTATGTGTATGTTTGAAGGGAGCGTTTCAGAAGGAGAGACTTTTGATCCTGCTATATATAATGAAGAAATGTCCATGTTCTTTCTTTCTTCTGAAACTCTTGGTACTCCTGCTATGGAATATGTGGAAGAAATGTCCAGGTTCTTTCCTTCTTTTGTCTTTTACCCTCTCTCACTCTCTCACACTCACACACTCACTTTATGATTCTTTTATGATTCTTTTAGTAGCTATGCTGAAAAATTACTTGATAGTCCTCTTAAAGTCACCATCAGGTTACTATTTCCTTCTTCGGTCCTCTTACCTTCTCTGTCACTCACTGATTTTAGCTTGATATGAATTTTTGTTTCTTTTAGTATTTGCTATGACAAAATACTTGCTGAATTACAAAGAGCTGTACAAGATGTGGCTGCTGCGGGTAATAACAAGGTGAAATGGTGAACCTCTCCCATGTTACTAGTTTAATTTCACTTATAGGTTATGGTTTTTTTTTTCTTTTCTTCTTTGAGTTCCATTTTTTTTTTCTTTCTGAAATTGTAGAAACTCGCCTATTATTTTTACAATTTTTTAATGTTCTTTTAACAAGAAGTAAATGATGTGACTATTGATGCTCCTTCGACATATTTTGCTGAAGTATAATCTTTTTATAAGAAAGTATTGGTAACAAACAAATTTGAGTTTAAGTTATTTTTTTCTACACATGTCTTTTAATGTTTTAGGATTGTGTCTGATTGTATTATTGACTTTTAAATATGTTGTTTCTGATGTAGAATGAGGGCCGTCCCGAAGATTACATGGATTTAAAATGTGAAATCTATAAGAGTAAGAGAGCTAAACTTTATGACTGGCTTATAGGTGTCCGTGAACACCTATAAGCCAGTCATAAAGTTTAGCTCTCTTGCTCTTGTTGATTTCAGATTTTGAATCCATGTAATCACTGAGACGACCCTCATTCTAAATCAGAAACAACAAATTTAAACGTCAATAATACAATCAGACACAATCCTAAAACATTAAAAGACATGTGTAGAAAAAAACAACTTAAACTCAAATTTGTTTGTTACCTTTACTTTCTTATAAAAAGAATATACGTCAGCAAAATATGTCGAAGGAGCATCAATAGTCACATCATTTACTTCATGTTAAAAGAATATTAAAAAATTGTAAAAATAATAGGTCAGTTTCTACAATTTCAGGAAAAAAAAAAACTGAACTCAAAGAAGAAAAAAAATAACAAAATCATAACCTATAAGTGAAATTAAACTAGTTACATGGGAGAGGTTCACCACTTCACCTTGTTATTACCCGCAAGAACCACATCTTATACAACTTTTTGTAATTCAGCAAGTATTTTGTCCTAGCAAATACTAAAAGTAACAAAAATCCATATCAAGCTAGAATCAGTGAGTGAGAGAGGGTAAGAGGACCGAAGAAGAGAATAGTAATCTGGTGGTGACTTTAGGAGGACTATCAAGTAATTTTTCAGCATAGCTACTAAATTAATTATAAAAGAATCAGAAAGTGAGTGTGTGAGAGAGTGAGAGAGGTTAAAAGACAGAAGAAGGAAAGAATCTGGACATTTCTTTCACATATTCCATAGCAGGAGTACCAAGAGCAGCAAAAGAAGGAAAGTACATGGGTATTTCTTCATCATATATAGAAGGATCAAAAGCCTCTCCTTTTGAAACGCTCCCTTCAAACATACACAAAGATTCAGTATTGATTTGAAAAGAAAATGAGAAAACAAAATAAATTAGAATTAAAAAAAAAAGATATTTCTTCACTTAAATGCAGCAAATGCAAATATCTTATTTTATATTGCTACAATGAAACTTTTGCAATCATAATTCGAAGTTAAATTACTGCAACATTCTATAAGTCATGAGCAAATAAAATGAGGGTATTGGCAAAAAGGAACGGTATCCTTCCAAAATTATCAAATCCTTTTAACTTGAAAATTATCCGATTTAAATTTTGTTATAATTAATATTTCAATTAAAAAGAAGAATTCAAAATATAAATATATTAAAATTGAAAGTAGTCGGTACAAATAGAACTACAAAAGATATTTAAAATCATTAAATCAATACTAAGGTATTAAAAACAAAGTGAACCAAAATGTACTTGATAAAAAAATGATTAGAAACAAAATATGTTACTATCATTTATCAAAATTGAGTCAATGTTGTAAAAAAAATAGAAACAATTTTTTTTTGAACGGCTAAATTTTATTAATAACGTAACTGAGTTCAAGGCGAGCACATTCTGCAAAATCAACTAATACATAATTCTTCACAAAGGAAGAATTCCAATCAAGATCAATGGCAAGTCCTAAAATGCTGCCCCTAAAAATCCCTTACAACCACCAAAACGAGAACAACTAAATCAACAACCTACAACAGTAACAAAGAAAATGCCCCAAAATTCAAACTAAGACAATTACACCAACTACCATCCCCGCCCATCCTACACTCCAACAGAATCAAAACAGCGCTCCGAAGCCAAGAAGCATCCATTCACGTTTGGATATCAAACCAAACCTACTCAAAAAGAACCTCCATCCGACGGCGGCACGAATCTCATCCTCCAACCAAAACGCAGATACAACCACGCAATCACAACGGACAAAGATTAAACAAGACACATAAAAATCATCAACCTCAAAACTAACAACATAAAAGCGGCGACGTAACAGGCTAAAGTCGCGGCTGTGAATGCTTTGGAGAAAAGCTTTGGTCAAAATTAAGGGAGTTCACACATTTTTTTAACTTAAACAAATCCATGATTATCCGTAGAAATCAAAAGAAATTATACTTATTTTTAAGTCATCATGTTCTTTTAGTTTTGCTGGGCGACGTATGTAACTTATATTTTCTCATACGATATATATAATTATTATTCTTTCTTTTTTATAATTAATTATTGTTTTATTATTATATGTATAAACGATACAATACCAAAGGTATCTTATAATTTAAACAACTTTGAAATGCTTTTACACAAAAGATAGATAATCCATGAAAATCATGTTCAGCCATATTAGAAAATCTTAGCAAAAAAATAAAAAAATAAAACAAAAACAGAAATAGGTTTGGGTTTCTTTCCAGAACCTGAGGCAATTCTGTTTGATCTTTTGATTTTGGAATGATCAATAGTTTTGGGTTTCTTGGTGGTGGATGGCTTGGTTTTGCTGTTCTTGAGGACTTTAAAACAGTTACAGTTTGTGAGCGGTTTTCTTGTGTGGTGGGTGGTTTTTTTAGAGTTGGTTTAACTGTAGGTTCAATGGTTAGAATAGAAATGAGTATGGTTCCAACAAGGATTTGATTTTGAGGAGTAGAGAGTTGAAGACTGGCTTGCATGCTTGAGGCTTCAATGGCTTCCATTACCATTTGAGTGATGCTAATGGTGTGAATGGATTTAGTTTGAGATTGATTTTCTGGAGCATTTGAGGCTTCAGAAACAGAGTTTTTTGTGAGAGGAAACGGAGGAGACGGAGGAGAAGGAGAGCGAGTTGAAGATAGTGAATCAGAGGAGTATTTTGATCTTCTAGCAGAGTATTTGGTTCTAGCCATTGAAGAGTTTCTTTGAGAGAAATGAAGAAGAAATGTTGATGAATAGTAACGGTAATAGGAAGAGAGAGAGAGCGGTTACGAGAGTTAGAGAGAGTGGAGTAGTGGCTTTGATTGAAATGAAAGGGGTCACTTGGGTTAAGTAAAGGAAATGATGATAGAGTATTGCGAATTGGAATGAAAGAGTAGGTTAGGTAATAGGTACTAATAAGGAATTGTGCAATGTGTACTTTGGGTAAAGTAAAAAGTTATGACAAGAGGGAGAGAGATAGTCAAGTTGAAATGTGACTTAGGGAGAGTAAAAGTTTGTCTAAATATTTTTTTTAACAAACAATTAAAAACTAAGACATATAAATGAACAATAAAAGGACTTCATTAAAAGTCTCATGTTCTTCTGTTCGTAAAACAGAGAGAACGTTCTCAGACTGTTCTAAGATTTTGTTCAACAATGATTAGTTGGGATTTTTGATGATTTTCAAATTTTCTTTGAGAAAATTAAATCTATCCTCAACTAATGGTTTTGTAAAAATATCGGCAAGCTGAAAATCAGTATCAACAAATATCAATTCAACATCCTTTTTGCAAACATGATCACGTATAAAATGATGCTTGATTTCTATATGCTTTGATCTAGAATGTTGAATGGGGTTCTTTGATAAATGTATAACACTAGTATTATCACAAATAATTTTAATATTGTGTACCTTAGTGAGAAATCTTCAAGTTGGTTTTTGATCCATATCACTTGAGAGCAACAATTTGCAGCTGAGACATATTCAGCTTTTGTTTTTGAAAGTGCTATGGTGCTTTGCTTTCTGCAAATCCAACTTACAAGAGCTTCACCAAAAAATTGACAAGCTCCACTTGTGCTTTTTCTTTCAAGCTTATCACCAGCATAGTCAACATCACAATATGCTTTGAGGTCAAAATGTGATCCCTTCTTGTACCAGAGACAAACATCAGGAATACCTACTAGATATCTGAAGATTCTTTTGACTGCTGTGAGGTGAGATTCTCTTGGAGAAGATTGAAATCTTGCACAAATACCAACTGAGAAGACAATGTTTGGTCTACTTGCAGTTAGATAAATGAGTGATCCAATCGTTCCTCTATATTCATTTTCTGAGACAAATTTTCCATTTTCATCCTTGTCTAAACTTGTTGATATATGGATGCATAGGAGTTGCCATTGTCTTTGCTTCATTCATCTTATACTTCTTGAGTAGATCTCTGATATATTTTTCTTGACAAACGAAGATCCCATCATCTTGTTGCTTGATTTGCAAGCCAAGAAAGAATCTGAGCTCTCCCATCATATTCATCTCAAATTCATCACTTTTGGATATTTGGTGTTGGCTGCATTTTGGCAAAACAAATATTTAAGCAGGATGTGGTATGAAATGTTACAACATTGGATCCTGACGTGTGCGCGCCAGCTGGCGTATCTTTTATGCGCGTGTTTTATTTTAAGAGAAGATCTTTTCTCTTTCTCCAGTCCTTTGCGTGTGCATTAAGAAATGATTTATTTTCTAAACAGATCTTTTATTTAAGGATTGTTTATATGAATTATTGTAAAGACTTATTTCCAAAACATATCTAATCTTTTATGGAAAGTCTTGATATGATTCAATTTTACTTTGTGAGCTGGATGTTCTCTTGGATCAGATCTTCTGAAGCCCATGTTACCAGCTATATATGGAAGGACGAAAAACCTAATGAGGCAGGTGTTCAAGCGTGTATTGAGTCTAGCCGTCTTAGGGTTTTTTTGTGCTTGTGTTATTTTGTGAACCTTTCTTGTGCCACATTGATGCAAGTTTAGGACTGTGTGTTATTGAGTTGTAAACTGTGATTGTCTCTGAAGCTTTTAAGCAAGGAGATAATTATTGTGTGTGTTGTGTGAAGACAAGCTTCTAGATTGAAGTGATTTTGATGAAGACAAATATGTGAAAAGAAGAAAAAGATTGATTATGCTCAAGCTCTCAATGTTGAAGAAATCCAAATTATATCTCATGAAGATGTTGATCAAGTTATGGGGTTTAATCATAGGTACAATATGCAATTCATTATTATAAGCTTTAGGTGCTCACAAACTTTAATCTAAACCTTTCTAAAGTTACTATAATAATGTTGCATGATTCCCATCCAAAAAGTGTTTTAAATTAGACTTTTTTCAAAGATTTAAAGGTGTAAATCGATTTACCTAGGGAGGCAATCGATTTACACACACCCTATCTTTTTAAGAAAAGCTGTTTTTTAAAAGTTGCTGTCAGAACATTTTACATCAGAGGTTTCGTCCAACAGATGTAAAAGGTCTGGCAATATGCAACAGCACAACGTTTGGAAATTTGAAAACATAACTTTTTACATCATATATCTGTAGAAACAGAGGTAAAAAGTTCTGGCCAGAATTTAAAAACAAAAGTCACGCTTTTTGTTGAAACATTACATTCTTTCATTTGTTTCATTTTGGAATTTTTTATTATAATAGCAATTGCATTGCTTCATGAACAATTCCAAAAAGTCTCTATATATTCATAATTTTTTTAAGATCAAATTACCTCTTTCAATTAAATTTTCAAAACAATTCTTTTGCCAAAATTATCACAAACTCCTTGAAACTTTGTTACATATTTTTCATATCAAAGTTAAAGTTTCATGAGCACTTAGAGTCTTACAATTTTGAATTGTTATATTGAAAGAGAAGACAAAGTCTAGAACTTTGTGTATCAACATTCTATTGTACTCAAATTTATATCAAAACTCTTGTACAAAATTCAGATTATTGTAAACACCTTGCTGTCCAGGATTGTTGGAAGCAAGAGAGTGAAAAAGAGAGGATTGTTCTCTTGTTTCACTTTGTAGGGGAATCACCTTGCTGTACAGGATTGTTGGAAGCAAGAGAGTCAAAAAGAGAGGATTGTTCTCTTGTTTCACTTTGTAAAGGTCATAGTGAAATCCTTCAAGGAGTGAAGGGACTGGATGTACCCTTGGGTTAGAAGGGGAACCGGTATAAATCCTTTGTGTTCTTCTCTTCGCTACACCTTTTATTTTTCTTCATATTGTTCATACCTTCATCATAAACTTTCCAAAAAAATAATAATCATCATAACATCTCTAAAATAACCGAAAAAATTATAGAACCTAATTCACCCCCCTCTTAGGTTGCACTCTTAAACTTACAATTGACATCAGAGCGAGTTATAGGTAACTTGTTCCTAAAAGATCCAGAATGGCTTCTGCAAATTCTACTTTTAGAGATGCTGGTAGCAGTAACAAGCCTCAATTGTTTAGTGGTGAATATTTTGATTTTTGGAAAATCTGCATGAAGGCACACTTAGAAGCACAAGGAGATGGTATATGGAAGGCTGTTGTTGATGGACCATTTATTCCTATGAGTGTTGTAAATGGTGTAGGCACACCCAAAATTGAAAGTTCATGGGATGAAGATGATAAGAAAAAAGTTCTCAATGACAAAAAGGCAATTAATATACTTCAAAGTGCACTTAGTATGGATGAATTTTTCCGTATTTCTCAATGTCAAACGGCAAAGGAAATATGGGATACCTTGGTAGAAACTCATGAAGGAACCGTTGAAGTTAAAAGGTCTAGATTAAACACTTTGAGTCAAGAATACGAATTATTCATAATGCAACCCGGAGAATCAATCCTCAATATGCAAAAAAGGTGCACTTGACAAATCATCTAAAAGCACTTGGTAAGACTCTTACTAACGATGAACTTAATCTTAAAGTGCTTAGATCGTTAGCCAGGGAATGACAACCAAAAGTGACGGCAATATCCGAGAAGAAAAGTCTATCCAAAATGTCTTCCGCAACGTTTGTCGGAAAACTTCAAGAATATGAGACAGAACTTGGAAGACTTGAAAAACATGAGAATCAAGATAAGAAATCCAAAAGTATTGCGTTAAAGGTTGATTCCAAGGAAAATGAAGAAGAAGATGATCCGGAAGAAGACGAGAACTTCATGCACCTTGTAAAAAGGTTATGTGAATTTTTTATTAATAATGATAATAATTCTAACCTTGTGAAAAAGAGGATTTTTTTTGACAAGAATGATGCATCTACATCTACACAAAATGTCACTTGTTATGAATGCGGGAAACAAGGACACATAAAAATAAATTGTCCAAAACTTGCAAAGAAAAGTAGTTTCAAAAGAAGAAAGGGGTCAAAGCCAAAAAAAACATATATTGCATGGGATGATAATGAAGTAAGTTCATCAACCGACTCGGAAAGCGAAGAATATGAAAATCTTACTTTAATGGCATCACACCATTCCGATGATGAAAATGAAGAGGTTAGTAGTAAATCTTCTTCTTGTGATAATGATTATCAAAGTGCTATTAATGAATTACTCAATGAATGTAAAATTCTATATAAAACGGTGTCAACACAAAAGAAAAAAAATTCAATCTCTTGAAGAAAAGATTGACACCATGGAAATGAATTTTGAAGTTGAAAAACAAAGTTTTCTTGAAAAAGAAAAACAGAATTTTGAAGTTGAAAAACAAAGGTTTCTTGAAAAAGAAAAACAGAATTTTACATGCAAAGAGTGTGATTCACTTTCCTTCCAAATTGTCCAATTAAACAGAGTTCTTGAAAGATATGAAAAATGACAAGTTGGATTTGACAATATCCTTAGTCAACAAAGATATTCTAATGATAAAAGTGGACTTGGTTATTCTAAATATGACAAACCAAGTACAAGTAAAACTATCTTTGTTAAGGCAATTGACCAATCCAATAAAGAGGAAGTGAATAAAGCACAAAAAGTTAATCATCATCTTAAGAAGAAATTATCTAAAAAGAAATCCTATGTTCTTAGATATAGAAGTAATTTTGTTCCTACTTGTTTTTATTGTGGTATAAGTGGCCATACACCTAATGCTTGCTATGTAAGAAACTTTAGTGTTCCAAGTGGGCATTATGTGTGGGTAAAGAAAGGAACTAATTATGAAGGACCCAAAGCAACTTGGGTACCAAACAAAATTTAATTTGTTTTGTAGGTTTGCTTGAAGATCACTACAAATCTATGGTATATATCTTGATAGTGGTTTCTCCAAGCATATGACGGAAGATATAAGCAAATTTTCAAATCTAGTGCTTAAAGCCAAGGGTTATGTCACCTATGGAGATAACAACAAAGAAAAAATTCTTGGCATAAGCAAAGTTGGGGCACCACCTTTCACATCCATTGAAGATGTTCTTTATGTTGAAGGACTAAAGTACAATCTTTTAAACTACAAGAAAAATGGTGTTTAGCAACGATTATGAGACGGTTTAGCAACGGTTTTTAACTGTTGCAGCATCTTTACCGGCGGTTGCCAAACCGTTGCAGATTTGAGCGTTGGTAGCTCAAATAGTGGCGGTTTGGAAAACCGTTACACAAACGGCCACAATATGTGTTGCGGCGGTTTGAAACCGTTGCAATACATGAACCGAAAAAACGATATTTTCAGCCAGTTTAGCAACGGTTTGAAACCGCCGCTATTTTTTTTAATTTTTTAGTATTTAAGTTTTAGCAACGGTTTGAAACCGCCGCTATTTTTTTTAAATTTTTTAGTATTTAAGTTTTAGCAACGGTTTGAAACCGCCGCTATTTTTTTTTAATTTTTTAGTATTTAAGTTTTAGCAACTGTTTGAAACCGCCGCTATTTTTTTTAAATTTTTTTGTTTTTAAGTTTTAGCAGTGGTTGGAAACCGCCGCTATATAATTTTTTTTTAATTTATTTTCTGGTTTCTTTGAGGTCCATTTTTGTAGGACAAATTTTTACCCTGTTTTTTTTATTCATCGATTAATATTCAAACGTAGTATTTTTAAATATTGAACTACTATAATAATTCATGCAATATAGACAAATTCATAAACAAAATATCATCCATTTGATTCAAAAATAAGGTGTTCGCAATGACACATGAAATTAAAGGTCACAATACATGCGCAATACATCCAAAGTTTGCATCGACACATGCAACCTAAATAGTACATAACAAAAAATAAAAACGAAGGTCACAACACATGCGCCTAGTACGTCAAAATTAAAACAAATGGAAAAGCGTGACATCAAAAGTTCAACACGCCTAAACAAAAATTATATATCTAAGTTTAATTGTCCGGAGTTGCTTGATCACCCTCAACATTATGACTAGACTCAGAAGAGCGTCGTACTTCAAACGGTGATCCTATGTTAGACCCCTGAAAACAAAATTTAAAGTATAGTTAAAAACAAAAGTATTGTAGTAGCAACATATTTATATATATCATTCATAAAAAACGCACTTCAAATTAATATCATGTGACTTTGAACATGAAATAAATTTAAAAAAAAAACTTATTAAAAAAACTATAATATAACAATAACAACAAGTCAATGTCATTATCTTCACATTATATATATATGTAAGGCACACAAATATTGTCTTACATGGTTTTGCATATTAGTCATAATAAGAGCAAATTGTTCCTTCATTGCATCAAATTCAGCAACTTTAGCTTTAAGCTCATTAACTTCAGCAACTTCTTTAGTTAGCACATCAATTTCGCTTTGCATCTTAGCTATTTTGGCATCAGCAGTCGATGAAAAAGTTGATCCTTAAGGACGACAACTAGAACCATTAATTTGAGATGGTGTTGGACCAAGTCCCATTCCTCGAACATAACCATGATGCTCTTTCCCAAACACGGTCACAAAAGCCTCATTATCAGATGATGTCTGCCTTTCTTTTTGTAACTCTTCCTACAAATACAGTGTTATTTATCAAAATTGGAGTCCAACCACAAGGATCTGGATAGAATACAAAATACATAGAATCTAACTTTTTGTCCATAATTTTGTATTTTATATACAACATATTTCTTCATTATCTTTTTGAGCAATTTTAGTCTCTTCAATTTATTTGAAATCTATGATACTAGCAATAACATACAATCTTCACATTACTATTGTGGGTAACATTGGTGCATAGAAAAGAAGTCACAAAAGATTGGCTTCATTCTCAAAATACTCTGAAACAAAAATTGAAACATGCAAGTCTGTCATCTTATCTTATTTTCTGTTTCAGTTTTCAACCATCCTGCTAACTAAATAACAACCAAAAATCCTTATTTTTCACTTTCAATACACAAAGATACTATTGAAGCTTACATCTCTTCCAGCTCAGTACTATTAAAAACAAAATAACATCCAAGTACAGAAAATCCAATACAACTAATATGTATATGTTACTCAATATCTGACACCCATGAGTCCATGACAAAGAGACACCAGTTGATAAACCATAAGAATATGATTCTGTGTCAAAATTGAAAGGTCACAAGTTTCTACAAGTTCTAAATGGCATTATTTGTAAGAAAATAAAGAATATGGAAAGAACTTATACTGAGATGGTTTTGAATTAACCTGCCATGAACACATAAAACAATAGCTAAAATTCAAATAAAACTAAGTCGTGCAGATAACTAAATAATATGGAAAGTTCTATTATGGTATAATTATTTTTACCGATATAGTTGGTTTTGACTAACACAAGATACAGTCTCTTTTTAAATCTGAGTTAAATATACTCATTATTAATAGCTATAATTTACCAACAGAACAAATAAAACACAATATAGGGTGGAATTTTATAAATGTATAAGGAACATATCAAATACCTCCTCCAGAGTCTTCCCTGTGATTTCA
Source organism: Trifolium repens (assembly GCA_030408175.1). Taxonomy (NCBI): domain Eukaryota; kingdom Viridiplantae; phylum Streptophyta; class Magnoliopsida; order Fabales; family Fabaceae; genus Trifolium; species Trifolium repens. Next base: position 67,412,784 of record CP125836.1, read on the forward strand.
GAAGGCAATTTCGGTGTAGCAACAACTGATGTGCTTACAGTTGAAGTAGTTCTACAAGACAAGCAGAAATAAAGTATTAAAATCATCATCCTATAAAATATTAGTAACTTCTCATCACTTGTGCATATACAGTGAATTAAAGTACATTAGTAGATATAAAGTGAGAAAAAATAAGGCACTAAACTAGATGCAATATACAGTGAAATAAGGCACAAAACAATCAATTATATGGTGCAACTTTCAAGTACCAAAGCATACAAGAGAACACAATGGAAACCCCTACTATTGAAACCTATAGGAAAAAAGGTAGAGAAACATTTGGATTGCGAATAACCGGTTTACAAGACTATTGCTATGGTCACTTAGAACTCACAACACAATACTGGTTTATGTACACAGATCCATCAAATTAATGAACCAAATATAAATTATGTGCATAGATCCATATGTGTGATTGATTTATGTGAAAGCAATGACAATGTGAACATAAAAGCAACAAAAAAATGGATTTGTTTTGGATTCAACCCTTTAATTCAATTAACCATATAACACTGAAATTATCAAATCATTAGGGTAAGATTGCGCGAAATAAAATTTTATTAGGAGTCAGATAGGCCAGGCCTCATTGAACGCATTAAAAGAAGCAATGGCTGCACTGCCTTATACTGACAGTTTCAGATTTCACACAACCATTTGTCATTGAAACGGATGCTTCTAACAACGGTTTAAGGGCTGTACTGATGCAGCAAGGAAGACCAGTAGCCTTCCTACGCTAACCATTTACGTGGCAGGCTTAAAAGATATCTGTTTATGAGCGGGAGGAATTAATGGTTATTGTCGTGGATGTATAAAAATGGAGATATAACTTAATGAGACAAAAGTTTATCATCCATGCACATCAGAAAAGGTTAAAATTCCTCAGAGAGTACTGGGCGAAGAACAACTTAAATGGACTTCCAAATAAATGGGTTTTGATTTTCAGATCCATTACAAACCTCGCTGCGAGTACAGGACTGCTGATGCTTTATCTAGAAAATCAAATTATAAAAATCAAATTATATCTATGATTCATTTTTCAGATTTGGAAGAATGGGAAGATGAAGTCCAAGGTGATGGCAAATTGCAACAAATTATACATAACTTGCCCAAAACAAGTACCAAACCAAACCTTATGTCCTGCTAAATTTCCGCAGCCACTTCCTATCCCAACCCAAGTTTGTAGTGATAAATCATATATCCATGGATTTTGTGGAAGGTAAAGATACTATTTTGGTTGTGGTTGACAGATTCACTGTGTATGTCCATTTTATGATTAATAGAAGAGAAGTTGCATTTGCTGTGGGAGATCAGGTCTACTTCAAATAGCAACCACTATAGACTGAAATCATGGGCTAACTCGGTTCTATGGACCTTACCAAATTATTAAGGTTAGGTTATAGTGCAAGTGGCTTACAAACTTGATCTTCGACATGAGAGAAAAACTCATCCTCTTTTCCATGTTTCCTTAATGAAGAAAGCTGTAAAAGAATACCCATGTTCAACTAAAAGACTTTAATACTAATTTAACATAAAAACCTCTTCTAAGCACCACAATTTTGTCACCATTAGGGAATCAAATCAAGTAAAACATATTCCAGAATATTTAGACCTGCACAATCTCATCAAATTAAACCATATGTACGTTCTACTTTGACCATAAAATATTTAGCTTTGGTCCACACTAGTCTAATATCTCATCACATCACTCTTTCCACAAACACTAATTAGCTTTATATATGGTTAAACTTTAGGCCTAACAGAGGACAAAAGTATCACTATACATTTTTGCTTTCACATTTTATAACCACAAATATCACTATACATTTTTTATTTCACATTTTATAACCACAAATATCTAATGAGTATCTGGTACGATATTGGATGGGCAGCCACATGACTTTTAGATAATGTGTATATAAATATAACAATACCCACAAAAAATAAAGGCAAAATCAGTAAAGCTATGGAGTACCAAACATTTCCAATATTGATTACTTTTATGTGTGCAAGCATTCTCATCTTCATAATTAGAATATTAAATCAAACCCAAAATTCTACCAAGCTTCCACCAGGGCCATACCAATTTCCCATCATTGGAAACATCTTAGAACTTGGCAAAACTCCACACAAAACACTCACAAAACTCTCTCAAATCTATGGACCAATAATGACACTAAAACTAGGAACCATAACAACCATAGTAATCTCATCACCACAACTAGCCAAACAAGTCTTACATGAAAATTCCCAAATCTTCTCTAATAGAACTGTCCCACATGCACTTTGTGCACTTGATCATGACAAAGTCTCAGTTGGAATGCTTCCAACATTAGCTTTGTGGAAGAAACTAAGAAAAATTTGTGCTACAAAAGTATTTTCCACAAAAATGCTTGACTCAACAAAAATAGTTAAAAGGAATTTATCATATGTTATGTCCATTAGCAGGCTGCTAAAACTCAAACAGAGATTATCTAAAAACTGGAAAATTGTCAAGAGATTGTAAACCAAATAGGGTTGAATCTGCTGCTCTTGTGGAAGTTACAATAATTAAACATATAATCCTAATAAAAATGCGACATCTTAAGCTTATAAGGTGCATGAGAATATTCTTATGAATGCAAAAAGGTTTGAGACAATCAAAATTAGATAGTCAAGTATCAAATCACAGAGGCAATCAAATTACCACTTCAAAATTTGTAATGCCAATGTTTCCTCCACGATCAACTTTAAACTCACAAGGCTCTAACCATAAATCAACATGTAAAAATCAAGTCACCATCCTAACTACTCAAAATTGACAAATTAAGAATTAAAACTTATGTGACTAGTGAGATTCATGTCATTAAAATGCAATAAGCATATGGGAAAGAAACAAGTGCTTAACTTAATCAGTTAATGTCTTTTTGAAATAATAACAAGCAAATAGTTCAAAAGAGGCAAAGAAAGACACACAAAAGAGGCAAAGAAAGACACACAAAGGGAGAGGCAAAATTACAGCAACAGCAGCAAACACTAGCGCCTACTGATAGCAAAAACCAGTTTGAGCAAAAACAAACACAGCAAAACTATAATTCTAAGCAAAGGAAAGAATCAAAAACATAGGAACCGCCCTATCCTACCCGAGACAGCAGCAACACAGAACAACTACCGTTTATAATCCGTAAGAGGAGTGAATAACATATCTTATGGAAGGAGAACGACGGCAGGCGATTGGAGAACGATTGAATAACACAAGTTAGGGTTCACGATTGGAGAACGACGGACAGCCGGCTGAAGGGTTCGCGATTGAGTGAAGAAACGCTTGAATGAAGTTCGCGATTGAGTGAAGAAACGCCTGAAAGCTCTTTTCTCTTGCGTGCGTCCTTTGCTCTTGCTCTGAATGAAGTAATTTAAAAAGATAAAAAAAGAAGTGATTCCCGGTTTTTTTTCTATTTGTCAACCAAACCGTTGCTAACCCAAATTAAACCGCCGGTTCATTTAAAAATTACCAACGGTTCCCCAAAACCGTTGCTATTTTTAATTTTGTTTCAAAAATTACCAGCGGTTCCCCAAAACCGTTGCTATTTTAATTTTGTTTTAAAATTACCGGCAGTTCTACAAAACTGTTGCTATCCATTTGTTGCAATTTCCATTTTTTTTTGTATATTTGTGACAAAGGCTTCAAAATCAAGTTCACCAAGAATGAATTCTTGATTGAAGATGAAGCCAATCATTAGGTAAAACTCATAGGTAAAAGAATCTAATATGTTCATAAATTTTCAAGTCTTTTCCCTTCCTTTTGCTAATAACAAAGGGGGAGAAGATGTCTATGTATGCTTTTCTCTAACAATTGCAGCAAGTAATATCGCAAAAATACTCTCATTCAAATATCAAAGGGGAGCATTGATCAAAGGGGAGTTAACATTGTTAGGAGAAACAAAGCTTATCAAAGTTTCAATGAGTTGTCATCTCCAACTATTTATTTTGATGAAGATCAATCTTAAATATTTATTTATTTTTAATCTTACCTATCTTTCCCTTCTTTTTGATAATGTCAAAAGGGGGAGAAGGATGTATACATGTATGTGTGTTTTCCTTGTCTCCTTGATATTCAGGTACATCATGAATTTTCAAATAAATACAAGTCATGGATTAAGGGAGAGTTATGCATCCTAGGGGGAGTATTTCGGAAAACTCACAAACATCAAATATGTATTTGTCATCATCAAAAAAGGGGAGAATGTGAAGTCAAGCTTCTAGATTGAAGTGATTTTGATGAAGACAAATATGTGAAAAGAAGAAAAAGATTGATTATGCTCAAGCTCTCAATGTTGAAGAAATCCAAATTATATCTCATGAAGATGTTGATCAAGTTATGGGGTTTAATCATAGGTACAATATGTGTACCGTACGAATTATCTTAGGCCCAAAAGGCACAACCGGCCCAGAATGACGACCATGGATCTCGCCTTCGGGTCGCGCCCATTGGGCCCAACAAGGCTGTATCGCCCAAACCAATAGGAAAACCGCCCTTAAGTCCCTCACGTGGCCATGATTAGCTTAGTGGCCTGGAAACCAGGATGCTGGGGTTTTGGCGGGAAAGGAAAAGCTCCCACGACCCTGAGTGGTAGAGCGGTTACAGAGCCATGGGAAGACCCCTCCCACGCCTCTATATATACACGCATTGACACCTATGTGAAGATGGTCAGAAAAAAGCATAAACCCAACTCATATCTCAATCAAGAAAGAAAAGATCCTAGTTCCACACAGGAACATTTTGGCGCCCACCGTGGGGCCCTGGTAAAACCATTCCCAGGCCTCAAGAAAAGCAAGTGTAATGGCCAAAAACCATGGCCGGAGATACTCCCAATGACAACCAAGCCATGGTTCTACAACAGGCGATCGGCGAGATACGTCGCCTACAATCCAAAGTAGCAGAAATCCAAAAAGAGCGAGAGGAAGAAAGGGAAGCAGAGGCATATCACGACTCAGACGAGGGAGAAGTCGAAAGCTCGCAGCCTCTGGTACAAGCACTATGGGACGCGCAAGTCCCAGCCAACTTTAAAATTCCCCAACTACCAAGCTTCGACGGGAAAACAGACCCCTTAGAGCATTTAATGGCAGTTGGCACCCAGACGTCCATAATTGGAGCAGAAGAGCACCTGAAATGCAAACTCCTCTCAAGTACCTTCAAGGATGCAGCACTTCAGTGGTACATGAACCTACCCAACAACTCCGTTACCGGGTACGCTGACTTTCACCGCAAGTTCGTTCATCAGTTCGCAGGTAGCAAACACGTTCAAGTCACAACCACCAACATGTTCGCCTTACGTCAAGGAAACTCTGAAACAATGAGAGAATACCTCGCTAGGTTCAACGAGGCTACCATCAAAGTGTCAAACCCAAATCAGGAGATGTTCGTAGCAGCGTTTCACAACGGCCTCAAAGCAGGACACTTCAACGAATCCCTAGCGCAGAAACCGGCCGAGACAATGCAAGAGGTTATGAAGCGGGCCGAGTGTGACATAAAGGGCGAAGAAAGCAATGCAGAAAAAAGATCGAGGGATTCCCGAGAGAGAGCAGTAGAGCCCCGCCCCAACAAGACACCTGAGCGCAACCAACGACGATGGCCAGCCAAAGACCCAAGGTGGCATAACAGACAAGAGAGACCGCAGTACCCACCAAGACACAACGAAGGATACCGACAACGACGCCAATATGAAGAATACTCCCCTCTCAACGACACAAAGGTGCATATATTGGACGAAATTCTGAACGCTAACTTAGCCACAAGGCCACAAGAACCTGACAACCACGTAATGCTCGGACCAAACGCGAACGAATGGTGCCGCTACCACCGTTGCAAAGGCCACGACACAAAAAGGTGTTACAAACTACGTGACCTCATCGAAGAGCTAATCAGAAGTCGCCACTTGAGGAAGTTCATTGAGAAAGCGGCCCAAGGGAGAGCGGGGAGATCAGGAGCAACGAAACAACCGCGTAGCCCACCCCCCGAGGAAGATAAAGGGAAGGAAAAGGCGCGAATTGCAGTCAACACCATAGCAGGAGGGTTTGCTGGGGGAGGCGAGTCGAGTTCGGCGAGAAGAAGATACCTGCGGCGAATAGAAAGGGAAACCCACTCTACGAATCACGTAGCTTTCCCCCAGCTCCGGACCTATAATTTTCTCCCAAAGACGCAAGTGGAGTGGTCCCACATGATGATGACCCACTTGTAGTTCAAGTGCAAATCCTAAATTGCGACGTAAAGAGGGTCTTCATAGACTCAGGAAGCTCGGTGGACATCATGTACTGGGACGCCTTCAAAGCCATGGAACTTGCAGGCGAACAAATACAACCTTATCACGGAACGTTGGTGGGATTCGCGGGCGAACAAGCAGACGTGATGAGACACATCACTTTGCTCACAACCTTTGGCGACAAAGAAAACGCTAAAACGATCAAGGTACGTTATCTTGTAGTAAGAACTTTATGTGCGTCATACAACATCATAATTGGCAGGCCCGCATTCAACGCCCTAGGAGCAGCGATGTCAACCCTATATCTGGCGATAAAGTACCCGTTAGAAAACGGAGGAGTAGGAACCTTGAAAGGCGATAAAACTGTGGCTCGCCAATGCTACCAATCCAGTTTGAAAATCAAAAAGCCACCGAACACAGAGACAAAACACAACAACAATATGATAGAGGCCGCAGATTTAGACCCAAGAGAAGATTTTCACGAAGACAGAGTCAGTCCGATTGACGAGCTGGAGGAAGTACGCATCGGAGCAGAAGAACACCAAACCACGAAGCTAGGAGTTAATATGCAGCCGAAGGAAAGAACAGAGATCCTCGAAATCCTGAGAAAGAGCATAGACCTGTTTGCCTGGCACCCAAAAGATATGCCAGGAATCGATGAAGCCATCATCACGCACAAGCTAGCCATATCTCCAAAGGCCAAACCCGTATCTCAACGCAAAAGAAAACAAGGCGAGGAGCGAAGGCTGGCAGTAAGCGAAGAGGTGGCTAAACTCAAGAGGGCACAGTTCATTGAAGAAATCAAATACCCGGAATGGCTAGCCAACGTGGTAATGGTTAAGAAGAGCAATGGCAAATGGAGGATGTGTGTAGACTTCACTGACCTGAATAAAGCTTGCCCCAAAGATCCATACCCGCTGCCAAGTATCGATAGACTCATAGACGGCGCCTCGGGGTACAGGTTGCTCAGCTTCATGAACGCTTACTCCGGCTACAATCAGATAAAAATGAGCACCCCAGATGCCCCCCACACAGCGTTTATGACAGATACCTGCAATTACTTCTACAAGGTAATGCCCTTTGGCCTCAAAAACGCTGGCGCAACCTACCAGAGATTGATGGACAGGGTGTTTGCAAATCAAATAGGGAGAAACCTAGAGGTCTACATCGACGATATGGTCGTAAAGACAGGAAAGGAGGGCAGCCACACCCTCAGACCTAGAGGAGATATTGTCTTCAATACGAAAGTACAACATGCGGCTCAACCCCATAAAATGCTCATTCGGAGTCCAAGCAGGAACATTTTGGGATTCATGCTGACAAAAAGAGGTATTGAAGCCAACCCGGAAAAATGCCAAGCAATAATTGATTTGAGAAGTCCGAGGACCATCAAGGAGGTGCAACAACTGACGGGAAGAATAGCGGCATTATCACGATTATTGTCATGTGCAGGGGAAAAGTCTTTTCACTTCTTCTCAACACTAAAGAAGGGAGAGAAGTTCACGTGGACTGAACAGTGCGAAGAGGCGTTTCAGAAACTAAAGGAATTTCTGGCGACACCACCTATACTTACTCGCCCCCAACCAAAAGTCCCGCTACTGTTATACCTCGCTGTTTCAGAAAATGCAATGAGCTCTGCATTAGTGCAAGAGGTTGAAGGGGAATAAAAGCCGGTGTATTTCGTCAGCAAGATCCTCAAAGGAGCAGAGACCAGATACCAGAAAATTGAGAAGTTGGCCCTAGCAGTAGTAAGTACTGCAAGGCAATTGAGGCACTACTTTCAGGGTTACCATGTCATAATAAAAACAGACTATCCCATTAAGCAAGTCCTAAGAAAGCCAGACCTCGTAGGAAGAATGGTGGCGTGGTCAGTTGAATTGTCAGAATACGACATAGGGTTCTCACCCAGAGGAAGCGTCAAGTCCCAAGTGCTAGCTGATTTCGTTCTGGAACTAACAACGCCATCACAAGAGGTGAGCCTTGAGCCTTGGATCCTATCAGTGGATGTGGCATCCAACTTAAGGGGGAGCGGAGCATGAGTAGTATTGGAGGGACCCGACGGAGTAATGATAGAACAATCTCTGCGATTCGCTTTCAGAGCAAGCAACAATCAAGCCGAGTACGAAGCTCTGATCGCCGGCATGAAACTCGCCAAGGAAATGGAAGTGACATACCTCAGGGCGAAAAGCGATTCCCAGCTGGTGACCAACCAAGTTTCAGGCGAGTACCAGACAAAAGACCCACAGCTAATGAAGTATCTGGAAAGGGTAAACAAACTAAAGGACCAGTTTAACACCTTCGAGTTGATCTTCGTACCAAGAGAACATAATTCAAGAGCAGATCTACTTTCAAAACCGGCGAGCACGAAGAAGCCAGGAAATAACAGAACGGTGATACAGGAAGTAATATCAAAACCCAACACGGAGGATACAGAGATAATGATGATCGTCGAAGAGGAAGATTGGCGAGGCCCCATAACCAAGTACCTTCAAAACGAAACCCTTCCACCAGAGAAGGACGAGGCTAACAAACTTAGGAAGGCAGCGGCGCACTACACCATACTAGGAGACAGGCTATACAAGAGAGGATTCTTGGCTCCGCTACTCTTGTGTGTGGGCGAGCAGGAGTCACAGAATTTTAAAGGAGATCCATGATGGGTCATGTGGAAATCACATAGGAGGAAGGTCCTTGGCGGGAAAGGTAATTAAAGCCAGTTTTTTCTGGCCAACAATCTTGCAGGATGCATCTAGCTACGTACGGAGCTGCGAATCATGCACGAGGCACGCCAACCTGCATCACGCGCCAGGCGAACCACTAAAAACAGTGATGTCGCCATGGCCGTTTTACATGTGGGGCGTAGATATATTGGGACCATTCCCGGCGGCACAACACCTGGTGAAGTTCTTGCTAGTAGCAGTGGACTACTTCACGAAGTGGATCGAGGCTGAACCCGTGGCAACAATATCAGCTGAAAAGGTAAAAAAAATTTACTGGCAGAAACTTATATGCAGGTTCGGAATTCCAAAATACATAGTATCGGATAATGGCACGCAATTCACAAGCGAAGCCGTCATCAAATTCTGTGAGGAGAAAGGCATCCGCAACACCTTTGTGTCAGTAGAACACCCACAGGCGAACGGACAAGCAGAAGCGGCGAACAAAGTCATACTGAAAGCCATCAAAAGGAAGCTAATCACAAGGAATAGGAACTGGGCAGAACTGTTACCAGAGATACTTTGGTCATACCACACCACCGTTCAAACGTCAACAGGCGAAACACCCTTCAAAATGGTATACGGGACAGACGCAATGATTCCGGTGGAAATTAATCCCCCCACCTGGAGAAGGGAAACGATAATGGCCCAAGTTAATGAAGAAGCCTTACAGGAAAACCTTGACTTGCTGGAAGAAATAAGGGAGAAGGCGCACTTCAGAGAATTCACCATGAAGCAAAGGGTGACACACAAATACAACACCAAAGTCATCCCCAGAAGTTTTCGAGAAGGCGACCTAGTCCTCAAAAGGCCAATGGGGCGAGACAAGGGGGTAAATTGGCACCAAACTGGGAAGGCCCGTTCAGAGTTCAAGAAGCATATGGAGGTGGGGCGTACAAGTTGGAAACGTTACAGGGCGATACACTGCCGCGAACGTGGAACGTTATGAACCTCAAGTTCTACTACAGTTGAAACCCCACCTTATGTTTTTTTGTTTTTATTCAATTTACCTTTTTTCTGTTGCTTATTTGTATTCGAACCATTTTTACATTCAACAAAAGGTGATGGGACGCTCTTTTCTCCTGCAAGGGCAGGAGTTTTTATCGAGGCCCATCACCTGTTTAAAAAATCTCTCTCCTCCCACATATTCCAATGAATTCAACGCAAAGGGCGAGATCAACAAAGCGTAATGCTTACTCGCCACATTTTAAAGGGCGAGATCAACAAAGCTTAATGCTTACTCGCCACATTTTAAAAGACGAGATCAACAAAGCGTAATGCTTACTCGCTTACCAAAGAGGCGGGATCAACAAAGAGTAATGCTTACCCGCCACATCTTAAAAGGCGAGATCAACAAAGCGTAATGCTTACTCGCCACATTTTAAAAGGCGAGGCCAACGAAACACAATGTTTTCCTCGCCGTATCTTGAAGGCCTAGTCGCCTTAAAAAATGAAAGAGCGAAACGCAATGTTTTTCCTCGCCGTATCTTAAAGGCCTAGTCGCCTTAAAAAATGAAAGAGCAAAACGCAATGTTTTCCTCGCCGTATCTTAAAGGCCTAGTCGCCCTAAAAAATAAAAGAGCGAAACGCAAGATTTTCTCGCCATATCATCACAAAAACAAAACGGTGTGCAACAGTAATAAAGACGTTATGCTTAAACAAAAAAGCGAGATATCGTCACAAAAACAAAAGCATTATTGAAGTCACATCACAAAACACGAATTGTTCGTACAAAGACCCAGAAGGGAAAAAAAAAGACAATACATCAACGTGCAGCGGAAAAAGGTAAACTAGCCAAAACAATACAGAAGTTAAATCCAAGAAAAACACAAATAGGTTCAACGCTTTCCATCTTTGGCCTGAACCGGTGGGACCGCCCTTTCCTGGGTATTGACGGTAAGAGCCGACTCCGCCTCTCCATTGGAGGAAACCGTATAAGGATAAACCTCTTGCGGATCGTAGGTCTTCAAAAACTCGGCGTAATCCGCATCAATTTCGTCAGAACCAGAAGAGTACGACTCATGAGGATCATAAGTTTTCAGAAATTCAGCGTAATCCTCATCAATCTCGTCAGACAAACAGGGCGAGGCCGGAGGGCGTTTAACATCAACCTTCAGAAAATTGGTAGTACCCTTTTGAGGGGCAGGAGCTCCAATCATCTTCTTCTTCTTGCCCTTTTGAATTTGGGACCGGACAACAGCTCTTTTCTCCGTGCCTTTCCTCTCCATCGCGAATAGAAAAAACAAGTGACAAAGAAAATTATATTAGAAAAACGGGGAAGCCTGCAATGGTATTTATAGGCATCCAGACCTAAACCCTAATGAATGCGGTCAAAAAACAGTTACAACTGCCCCAAGTCAAACGCCTAGGAATTAGTGTCAACATTAAATCCAAAGGAAACGAATAAGACCAGGAAAAGAGACACGCACAACACATAAGAAAATAAATTTATAAACCCCAAAATCAAGTCAAATGTTACATCCAGAAAAATTAAACATTGCTTAGGAAATTACATAAAGCCCCAGGGGCGGTACGTTACAAAATACAGAAATACAACAAAGCTACGCCTAAGAGTCTGGAGAGGTGTGAGAATCAAGCATCTCGCCAGCGTTCCCCGCCTCAGGGACACGGGACACCAACTTGTCGCCATCTATCACCTTCAGGATATCAGCTTGACTAAAGGTCACCTCATCCAAGTCAGGGAAAAGGACCCTGACTTGCTCAAGCGCAGCGGAAAACCCTTCAGCATATTTCTCCCCAAGAGCATCCTTAAGGGCGACATTACTTTCTTCCAGCTCCACTACCTCTTCCTCAAAGCCCGAGGCGTCATCCTCAGCCATCGCCAAAGCCACTATCAACCCATTTCGAACCTTGGCGGAATTCCTCAGATCCTTCTCAAGGGCCAGCAACCTTTTCTCTGACTCAGCTCGGTCCTTCGCATAAACTTCCTTCAAAGCTCGCAGTCTATCCTCATAAGCAGCTTTGGTTTTATCCAAAGCGGACCCCGATGATTCTCCACCAATTCTTCAACAGAGGCGGCATGAGAAGCCTCCAAAGTCTTCCTCAGCCCGCTCAACCGATCTTCGAAGGCGCGACTCGCCCTCTCCGCTTCGCTCTCCTGGCGAGCAGACAAGAAGTAATTCAACACCATCCCTTTGAATTCGAAGCCCAAGGTCAGCTTCCGAAGGTCCCGAATCTCCATCGACTCAAACCGCTCAAGATTCCCCTGCAACACAAAGTTGGATTTAATGAACACTTCAGCATCAAAGGAATCGCCCAAGGGAGAAGGAGTTGGAGGAACAACTCCGCCTCTGTGTGAGGACTCGCCTCCAATCTTATCTTCCCCCAAAACAGGGCTCAAAGTGTCGCCAGCATCTTTCACACCATGATCCTGGCTCTCGCCCTCCTCCACAAATGCACGCTCGGGACCAGCCTTCACTGTTTTAACAAGGTTGACCGCATGTGTCCTCCTCTTTCTCTTCGTTCCCTTAGAGGGATTCGAGTCCCGAACCTTCAAAGCAGCAGAAGGATCCACATTGCCCTCCTGTTCCTTTTTCTCCTTAGCACGTGCCAAGATAGCTGCCCATTCATCAGGGGAGACTGTCCTCATTCTTTCTGCACAAAGGAAAACAATGAGGGTGAGGATATATGCGGAGACAAAACGGATAAATAAAATAATATAAATGGGCGAAGGAATAACTTACGCAAGTAAGCGACAAGGCTTGGGTAATCAGTTTCTAAATCTAAGAGCTCCTTGATTTCAAAAAGCGAAAAACTATCAAGAAATGCTATTACTTCAGATTCATACGGAGTAAGCAACCTCTCATCTATTCCCTTTATTACACACGGGTTTGAGGTCCAATATAAGGGAAATAAGGGACTTCCATCCTTATCAAACATCAAGTCAGGAAGTTTAGTCCCGCACCTAATCCGAAAGAAGGTGTTCCTAAAATTATTAACATGGGAAGCATAAAGGGTAAAGTGACCCCTGTTGGGTTGACTACTCAGGGACACAAGTTTCCCAACAGCCAGGCTCTTGACGTAATAGAAATGAAAGAAAACCCCCAAACGAGGCTCCAATCCCAATCCTAAGCTAATAAGCTCATAAGCTTTCACAAAGGCCCAACTGTTTGGATGTAGCTGTGAGGGAGCAACATTAAGGGCTCGCAAGATGGCAAATTCAAAATTAGTGAAGGGAAACCACAGGTTCAAGTTGGTAATCACACTAGAGTACATGTAAAAATAGTGGGGGGTCTGGCTATTCACCGACGTCACTAGCTCCTCCCCCATCACTGCCTCAACAATGATGTCCTCCTCCTTGCCCGAGCAAGATATCTTAGTCTCGGATCTAAATTGCAAGACGGACTTCGCGTTGTATACTTCGAAGTGGTATCCATGCTTAACTAATTTTCGCCTGTGAAAAGATAAACGGGGGTTACAATGTAATCTTAACAACCCTCTAGAGGGATTTATACAAACCCTAAGAAGAGTCCGCCACCGAAGGCACGACCGCGACCCATAAGGCCAACTTAGGCCTTGAGATTCCAAGACCCAGTGAACACAACTACAATGGAAATACGTAAACAACCTAAAAGAGATACAGTCCGATCGTCATACCTTAGAAAATGTAGGATCAACGCTAGAATGTGGGAAGTCGGCGTACGGATTCGGAAGCAAACAAAGAGAAGTTAGATTCGCAGCAACGGAGGGATGGGAAAGTAGAAAGGAAACGAGGTATTTAAACAAATTTGTGGAATATGGAACGATCCAGCGGGTAAAAGACGAAACGCTTCTTTACCCAGCGGACAACACCACGTGTCGCTTCGAACACATAGTGACCGCCACCTGGCAAGTGGGGCGGCATCAATTGCAAGCATAGGCGAGGAGCACAACACTGTTCGCCCAAAACGAAATCGAGAGTCGTTGCACAATAAGATACGTGGGAACTATAAAAACAAAATAAGTCGAATCGCCAAGATATTTCATTATCACGAAATCATCATTTTATTGCCAATTAACTGAGTACAACGATGAAAGAGAAAGAACAAAAACAAACTAAAGCTAACAAAAGCAGAAAGGCAACAACAAAAGAAAATAAACTAAGGTGGCTAAAGAAAAAATATCAAGCTAATTTTCCCATCTCCGTCACTTTCTTCCATCTGGCCTCCAAGGCTTCTTTGCAATCCATAGCCACCTCCATCTTAGCTGAGGTCCTGTCATGAGCTATTCCCGCTATTCTCCGCTTGTCCTTGAGTTCCAAAAGGGATCGACGACGCTCCAACAGTTGGGCGATATCATCCCTGATATCTACTTGTAATTTCTTCTTCTTCTCCTCCAACAGCTCTATCTCCTCATGCAGTTTGGTAATGGCATGATCATACTCCTCCTCCATGTCGAAGGAGGCGCTGAGAGTCCCTTCATACATCCTCATCGCCTCTTTTAGATCCTACGATTTGTCCAAGATATCTGACAACATTGTCTGGCTCTCAGCCTCGGCACACTTAACCGACGCTATGACAGGAGCGTCTCGCACCAACTTGTCCCACAAGGGGACGAGGTATTCCAAGAAACGGCGTTCAGTAGGTGTTAACTCCGAAGCCTCGTCCTGCAGATCACTCACCAACGTACAAAACCCTTCAGTATCATCGATGAGATCATCAACTCCCCTTCGTAGCACGTTCCTCGCCTCAAGTATCAGAGGATTAGTACTAGGCGCCATGAGAAGTTGCAAGAGAAATGATAAAAGCAATCGCCTGCAAACCTCTATATATACATAACAAAGGACACGCGGTCCCTATCGCCACCTGTCTAGAGAAGACGGAATGCCGTTAAGAAAATCAGCTCCACTCCCATTTATGAAGGCGTAAAGAAAGGAATATACGAATCAAAGGTAACCTTCCGTCCTTCTAGCTCGGGAAAACCAGGTATATTCGACCAAATCAGCACTGCAGTCCGCCCCGGTCTTTGTGCTTGGGGGCTGTGTACCGTACGAATTATCTTAGGCCCAAAAGGCACAACTGGCACAGAATGACGACCATGGATCTCGCCTTCGGGTCGCGCCCATTGGGCCCAATAAGGCTGTATCGCCCAAACCAATAGGAAAACCGCCCTTAAGTCCCTCACGTGGCCATGATTAGCTTAGTGGCCTGGAAACCAAGATGATGGGGTTTTGGCGGGAAAGGAAAAGCTCCCACGACCCTGAGTGGTAGAGCGGTTACAGAGCCATGGGAAGACCCCTCCCACGCCTCTATATATACACGCATTGACACCTATGTGAAGATGGTCAGAAAAAAGCATAAACCCAACTCATATCTCAATCAAGAAAGAAAAGATCCTAGTTCCATACAGGAACAATATGCAATTCATTATTATAAGCTTTAGGTGCTCACAAGTTTTAATCTAAACCTTTCTAAAGTTACTATAATAATGTTGCATGATTCCCATCCAAAAAGTGTTTTAAATTAGACTTTTTTCAAAGATTTAAAGGTGTAAATCGATTTACCTAGGGAGGCAATCGATTTACACACACCCTGTCTTTTTAAGAAAAGCTGTTTTTTAAAAGTTGCTGTCAGAACATTTTACATCAGAGGTTTCATCCAACATTAGGGTTTAGGGTTTAGGATTAGTCAGTTTACACCATTCTTTATCAACAAAGAATAGAAAGATCTGGATCTATCAAATACATATCTAACAGATTCAGATTTGCAAAGAAAATGAAAAAATAAAATAAAAGGGATATTGTCGTTGTTGATTCATGATGAACTTAGCCACGTAACCCAGATCTAACATACTCTCCTCTTGACTTAGACTGATGCTTTGGATGAAGGGTGATGTTTGTCGAAAATCCAGAAGAATGAAAAGTGAAGTTAAAACATATTAAGAAGAGATTCATCAAAAAGAAAGAAAAAAGAGTATGTTGATGTTGTTGTTATCCTTAGAAAAAGAGACATTTCTCTGAGAGTGATGATCGGTAAAGGTGGAGTTGGTAATAACTAGTGGGTGAAAAGTGAATTGAAGAAGAGTTAGTATAAAACGCTGCGTATTGGCAATAACAGGGTAATATATAATAATAAGGCAAGTTCTATGGTACATTAGACAATTTCTAATGTACCGGTACATGATTATCAAATTAACAAATAAAATGAATATTTTTTTAAGAGAAATTATTTTTCTATCATTAAAAACATTATAATAATCAAATATCATTAACCAAAGTTGTCAAAAATATAAATTTCGATATTTTTAAATTTTTTATTCTTCATAATAGTCAATATACAATTTTTTATTGAAAAAATGTTAAAATATTAGTGTAATCATTATAAACAATAAAATTGTACTTTTCCTTGTGTTATTATTATATCTAAAATACAATAATTAACTAATAGTATTTTTAATCTATAAAAATAATCGTTAATTTATTAATTTGCGATGTCATGTACCGGTACACTTGAATTATTCAAGTGTACCGCAGAAGCTCCCTAATAATAATTATAATTAATTAAAATAAAATCTGTATGGCGGGTCGGTTACACCCCCTGGATGCATTCCATGGAACCGAACCAGACCATCCTAAGTCACCCAAACCCGCTATCTGCACCCGCTGGCCCATTTACCCACTTCAACCCGACCCAGTTCGGTTTATTTTTTCGGTTTAAGTGGGCTGGGCCGGGTTTTCGGGTCCTGTCCACCCCCTACTTATTAACCCATTTCCTGTCAGAGTCACAGGTTTCAAATCCATTTTGTTGGAAAGAAAAAAGAGTGGGAAAAAAACCAATTCCGTTGTGTCTGGAAAATCAGAGAAAGGGGAAAGAAAATGGTTTCTCCTCCGTCTTCTCCGACTCGTTCTTCTTCTCCGATACCACCTCCGATTCATAATCTTCAAACTCCGGTGGATTTTCCTCCGTCTTCTCCAACTCCTTCTTCTTCTTACATTTCCAGTGACGGTTCTTCAGCTTCCAGTAGGTTTTCTAATTTTACAAATGCAAAATAGTTTTACGATTGCTTCGTTTTGCTTAAATTTACTAGTTCGAATGAAATTACGCTATGATTCATACTTTCTTTCAATCAACTGCTGTAGTAATTTTATCGGTTCAGTAGGTTTTCTAATTTTACAAATGCAAAATAGTTTTACGATTGCTTCGTTTTGCTTAAATTTACTAGTTCGAATGAAATTACGCTATGATTCCTACTTTCTTTCAATCAACTGCTGTAGTAATTTTATCGGTTTCTTGAAATCTTGATAATCAGTGGAAAAAGAACAACTGCCTCCGATTCATGTTGTTACGGAAGCAAATCAATTACCGGTGGATTTTCTTCGACCTTCGCCGCAAGCGATTCTTATTGTTGGATTGGATTCTGAGATTCTTAGCGATCGAACTCTTTGCCTCTTGAAGGTTAGTTTCATTATATTCTTCTTTTTTTGGACTCTTGTTATGATGTTAATGTGCTTTATACGGTATAGGCATAGACACACTGAATTGAATAATGTATTAGATGCTTTAGTATATAGTACTGTATAATATAACGTGGTTTGAAACTGATGTATGAACAATATAACGTGGTTTGAAAATGTGTTATCAACTCATTATTCGGTAGTTGTTCGAAATTTACGCAGTATAAGCTTTAGACAAAATTGGTTTGAAATTGTGGTTCTGAACTCATTACGATGAACATTTATACGGTGTAGGCATATGCAAACTGAATTTGAATGTTAATGTGAGAGGTAGTATATAGTAGTATATATGGAGCGTTTTGAATGTTCAATCATGTCATAAATCATAATTTCTATTCAGGTTATTCATTTCAATAAGCTCTCAAACTTTCTAGATTAGCTTGTGAATAAGATCTTAATTGATATCTGTAAATTAATTTATCGATTTAGCAGTTTAATGAAACTGTTTATCTATAAACCTGTAGATCTTATATGCATTATGATTTTATGCTACAGTTAGTATGCTTCCTCTTGGCATAGGATTAAGCTTTATGTTTCTGCAGCTTGCATTTCCTGATGCTATATACCTAGTTGATGCAATCGACGGGGGAAAAGTACTTATCGAAGCTTGTAAGCCTGCACTCGAGTCTGAGTTTGTCACAAAAGTGATTCATGATGGCAAACGCACCTTTGAGGTTTCTGATTTATTTTTTTCCCGATGCTTTTTGTATCTGTTGAAACAATTTTTAAGTTTAAGAAACAATTCATGGACAGTAAACTTAAGCCCTTACAAAGATATTGTTGGTTTCTATTTCTAGGTACTATACTATGAGTTTGGTATCAAGTTAGACAACGTGGTGGATACCCAGGTGAGCTATCATGTTAATAGACAGCCTTTCCTTGTCATCTTCGAAATACTATGTCTTTATAGGCCTTGCTATGTTGGCAGAAAAAATTACTTCCACATCCATGATAGCACTAGCACATATTTTATGGATGAGTTATTAGATGGAAGTTGATATATTCTACTGTTTTATGATTATGCTGCCTGGATATGTTTTTTTTATCATTTATTTTTTTCTTTTTGCTTTCGCACTGGTTCCGACCCACCAAAGGTGGACGACTAATCCAGCTCGTGCGTAGAGGCATGCAAAGAATTAAATTGAATATGCTCATAATAAGCATAAATTTAATTACTTTTTTTAATAACTAAATTCAAATTAATTAATATATTAGAGGTAGATATGAACTTAGAATATATCAACTTCCATCTAATATATGATATCTAATAACTCATCTAATATAAAAGTAATTAAATATACAAATAATAGTTGAAACAAATTATGTGACTGTGTTATTCTAAGTTGATATATTAGATATCATTTATGATTCAATTGAATATGCTCATAATAAGCATAAATTTAATTACTTTTTTTAATAACTAAATTCAGTTATGCTTTGTTTAGGATCTTTTTAGCAACGATATGATTGTTATTATGGAAATATGTATGATGTTTTTGTTATTTTCCCTTAAGTTTATTGTCTACCTTTAGTTACTGACAAATTTGTTTAAACGCCACCCCTTTTCTCTAAAGTGTACTTCTATTAGAATATTCAAAATTTATGCTAAAAATATTGATAATGAAATATGGATTGAGATTTTCAGGAGAGGCTCTAATTCTAGTTTAAAAGTGAGATTTGGGGACCATACCATAACACAGTCACATAATTTGTTTCATTATACAAATTAATTAATGGAGATTAGAGGTAGATATGAACTATAGGATCCAAGTGCGGCGAATAAAATATATTGCTTCTTTCTTCAGGTGTTATTTTTCATAACAAGTGGGGTGAACTTGGTTTAACAATTAATTTCCCTTATCAGTATCATGTTTTGTCCTTTATTTTTCTTCATTAGTATTATTGATGATCCTTATGTTTTATTTAACTACTAATCCTAATTCTTTTTTTGGCTTAGATTGCTTATTCACTTTTAGAAGAGCAAGAAGGGCAAAAGAAATCTCCAGATGACAATATTTCACTTGATGATCTCCTTGCAGATCGTCGTTATTGTGGTATTAAATGCGTCGTGGTATGAATTAAAGTATTTTTGAAAAATTAATATTTCCTCATAAGTTCTTTTGTGGGTTTGCATGCAGGCTTATCAGATGTTGATAAGGAAGAAGTTCGTGTCCTCCTTCGACAGGTTGGTTTTTAGAATGAAATTTTGTGTTTTAGAGTGGAACTTCATTAATCTTTGTCATAGTTTTCATTTTACAAATTATTGTGAACTTTATTTATCCACTTTTGGCATTGATTTGTGGTAGAGTTTCAATTAGCTAATAATATTCTAAATGTTTTGTCAGGACCCCAACTTTTGGACTAAGAGACCTTTATCTGACCAAATGATTTACTATGCTGCTGCTGATGTCCATTTCCTTGTCCATGTTTATCACCAAATGATGGAAAAAAGTGAGAGGCCTTTACAGGATCTTGTTGTTCGTGGTTCCTTATACTGCCGGCGTTTCTCTGTGAACAGCAATGATCCTCCAATTCCAGGTATTCAAAACCTGTTTAGACACGGTAGGATTCATGATTTTTTTTTCAATTGTTTAAGTAACTAGATCGCATAGCCGTGCGATATATTTTAATGATTGTATGTTTATCCTAATTTTTTCGTATAAATAGGACTGATAAATAAAAATTCTTTCATACTTATTCTTTAACTCTCTCAAATGGATAATTATCTATTAAACTATTCTCCATGATTAAATGCACTTATTTTTTATTTATTTTTTCATAAAAACTGCCGTTTTATTTTTACGGTTGTGCATGCTTTTATTGGAATTATGCCGTTTTTTCCTTAAAAATAGGGTCAGGGTAAATAGTGGGTCAGCTTTAATTGTTGTACAAATAGGAATAGGATTAGGATTAAAGGTACTGTCGACTTTTCTCCTTTTTAAATTCCCTATATTGTAGCAAGTTAATTTGGGTTTGTTTGTTGCAACTTAAAGATATCTTAAGATTTGATGGTGTTTTTGTTGGAATTTTGATAGGTGAGAATATTCTGGAAGAAGATGGAGAGTACTTTGATACTTTGCCGGCTGAACTTGTATTGCTAATCCTAAGATCTTTAACTAGCAATGAAGCATTTGGGGTGAGGATCCTCTCCAAAAGGTGGTTTAATCTCTGGCGCGAAATTCCTTGGCTAACCTTCCTTGGACGTTTTCACTGTGAGGAGGATGTTTTAGATTTTACCACGGAAGTCATGAATAAGACAGCTAACTGGTTTGCTTTACAAATAAAACTAGTGGATTTTGAGTTATCAGTAGACTACCCCCCACAACTGTCTATTACAGTTTAGTGAACTATCTTTCTGGTCTAATGGATTGGCTAAAGACAAGAGGGGTGATTGAGGTTAAAATTAGAATGAGATTGGTAGATATTGGTGGGAACTTTGAAGACATAGATCTTCATTTCCTTGTGGCTAGGGTACCAAGGAGGCTCTCGATTCTTGACAATTTAACCAGGTTGAGTTTAAATGGTATGTCTTTCTCAGAAATTCAATTCAATGGAGTATATTTTCCGGTTCTTGATTCTCTCACACTGTACAACCATGCACGTGTCGTCATCAAAGAACACGTTGTACAGTGTGAGAGAATCAAAAACCAGAAAATATACTCCATTGAATTGAATTTCTGAGAAAGACATACCATTTAAACTCAACCTGGTTAAATTGTCAAGAATCGAGAGCCTCCTTGGTACCCTAGCCACAAGGAAATGAAGATCTATGTCTTCAAAGTTCCCACCGATATCTACCAATCCCATTCTAATTTTAACCTCAATCACCCCTCTTGTCTTTAGCCAATCCATTAGACCAGAAAGATAGTTCACTAAACTGTAATAGACAGTTGTGGGGGGTAGTCTACTGATAACTCAAAATCCACTAGTTTTATTTGTAAA
This sequence comes from Trifolium repens, assembly GCA_030408175.1. NCBI lineage: Eukaryota > Viridiplantae > Streptophyta > Magnoliopsida > Fabales > Fabaceae > Trifolium > Trifolium repens. Next base: position 67,434,167 of record CP125836.1, read on the forward strand.
GCAAACCAGTTAGCTGTCTTATTCATGACTTCCGTGGTAAAATCTAAAACATCCTCCTCACAGTGAAAACGTCCAAGGAAGGTTAGCCAAGGAATTTCGCGCCAGAGATTAAACCACCTTTTGGAGAGGATCCTCACCCCAAATGCTTCATTGCTAGTTAAAGATCTTAGGATTAGCAATACAAGTTCAGCCGGCAAAGTATCAAAGTAGTCTCCATCTTCTTCCAGAATATTCTCACCTATCAAAATTCCAACAAAACACCATCAAATCTTAAGATATCTTTAAGTTGCAACAAACAAACCCAAATTAACTTGCTACAATATAGGGAATTTAAAAAGGAGAAAAGTCGACAGTACCTTTAATCCTAATCCTATTCCTATTTGTACAACAATTAAAGTTGACCCACTATTTACCCTGACCCTATTTTTAAGGAAAAAACGGCATAATTCCAATAAAAGCATGCACAACCGTAAAAATAAAACGGCAGTTTTTATGAAAAAATAAATAAAAAATAAGTGCATTTAATCATGGAGAATAGTTTAATAGATAATTATCCATTTGAGAGAGTTAAAGAATAAGTATGAAAGAATTTTTATTTATCAGTCCTATTTATACGAAAAAATTAGGATAAACATACAATCATTAAAATATATCGCACGGCTATGCGATCTAGTTACTAAAACAATTGAAAAAAAAATCATGAATCCTACCGTGTCTAAACAGGTTTTGAATACCTGGAATTGGAGGATCATTGCTGTTCACAGAGAAACGCCGGCAGTATAAGGAACCACGAACAACAAGATCCTGTAAAGGCCTCTCACTTTTTTCCATCATTTGGTGATAAACATGGACAAGGAAATGGACATCAGCAGCAGCATAGTAAATCATTTGGTCAGATAAAGGTCTCTTAGTCCAAAAGTTGGGGTCCTGACAAAACATTTAGAATATTATTAGCTAATTGAAACTCTACCACAAATCAATGCCAAAAGTGGATAAATAAAGTTCACAATAATTTGTAAAACGAAAACTATGACAAAGATTAATGAAGTTCCACTCTAAAACACAAAATTTCATTCTAAAAACCAACCTGTCGAAGGAGGACACGAACTTCTTCCTTATCAACATCTGATAAGCCTGCATGCAAACCCACAAAAGAACTTATGAGGCAATATTAATTTTTCAAAAATACTTTAATTCATACCACGGCGCATTTAATACCACAATAACGACGATCTGCAAGGAGATCATCAAGTGAAATATTGTCATCTGGAGATTTCTTTTGCCCTTCTTGCTCTTCTAAAAGTGAATAAGCAATCTAAGCCAAAAAAAGAATTAGGATTAGTAGTTAAATAAAACATAAGGATCATCAATAATACTAATGAAGAAAAATAAAGGACAAAACATGATACTGATAAGGGAAATTAATTGTTAAACCAAGTTCACCCCACTTGTTATGAAAAATAACACCTGAAGAAAGAAGCAATATATTTTATTCGCCGCACTTGGATCCTATAGTTCATATCTACCTCTAATCTCCATTAATTAATTTGTATAATGAAACAAATTATGTGACTGTGTTATGGTATGGTCCCCAAATCTCACTTTTAAACTAGAATTAGAGCCTCTCCTGAAAATCTCAATCCATATTTCATTATCAATATTTTTAGCATAAATTTTGAATATTCTAATAGAAGTACACTTTAGAGAAAAGGGGTGGCGTTTAAACAAATTTGTCAGTAACTAAAGGTAGACAATAAACTTAAGGGAAAATAACAAAAACATCATACATATTTCCATAATAACAATCATATCGTTGCTAAAAAGATCCTAAACAAAGCATAACTGAATTTAGTTATTAAAAAAAGTAATTAAATTTATGCTTATTATGAGCATATTCAATTGAATCATAAATGATATCTAATATATCAACTTAGAATAACACAGTCACATAATTTGTTTCAACTATTATTTGTATATTTAATTACTTTTATATTAGATGAGTTATTAGATATCATATATTAGATGGAAGTTGATATATTCTAAGTTCATATCTACCTCTAATATATTAATTAATTTGAATTTAGTTATTAAAAAAAGTAATTAAATTTATGCTTATTATGAGCATATTCAATTTAATTCTTTGCATGCCTCTACGCACGAGCTGGATTAGTCGTCCACCTTTGGTGGGTCGGAACCAGTGCGAAAGCAAAAAGAAAAAAATAAATGATAAAAAAAACATATCCAGGCAGCATAATCATAAAACAGTAGAATATATCAACTTCCATCTAATAACTCATCCATAAAATATGTGCTAGTGCTATCATGGATGTGGAAGTAATTTTTTCTGCCAACATAGCAAGGCCTATAAAGACATAGTATTTCGAAGATGACAAGGAAAGGCTGTCTATTAACATGATAGCTCACCTGGGTATCCACCACGTTGTCTAACTTGATACCAAACTCATAGTATAGTACCTAGAAATAGAAACCAACAATATCTTTGTAAGGGCTTAAGTTTACTGTCCATGAATTGTTTCTTAAACTTAAAAATTGTTTCAACAGATACAAAAAGCATCGGGAAAAAAATAAATCAGAAACCTCAAAGGTGCGTTTGCCATCATGAATCACTTTTGTGACAAACTCAGACTCGAGTGCAGGCTTACAAGCTTCGATAAGTACTTTTCCCCCGTCGATTGCATCAACTAGGTATATAGCATCAGGAAATGCAAGCTGCAGAAACATAAAGCTTAATCCTATGCCAAGAGGAAGCATACTAACTGTAGCATAAAATCATAATGCATATAAGATCTACAGGTTTATAGATAAACAGTTTCATTAAACTGCTAAATCGATAAATTAATTTACAGATATCAATTAAGATCTTATTCACAAGCTAATCTAGAAAGTTTGAGAGCTTATTGAAATGAATAACCTGAATAGAAATTATGATTTATGACATGATTGAACATTCAAAACGCTCCATATATACTACTATATACTACCTCTCACATTAACATTCAAATTCAGTTTGCATATGCCTACACCGTATAAATGTTCATCGTAATGAGTTCAGAACCACAATTTCAAACCAATTTTGTCTAAAGCTTATACTGCGTAAATTTCGAACAACTACCGAATAATGAGTTGATAACACATTTTCAAACCACGTTATATTGTTCATACATCAGTTTCAAACCACGTTATATTATACAGTACTATATACTAAAGCATCTAATACATTATTCAATTCAGTGTGTCTATGCCTATACCGTATAAAGCACATTAACATCATAACAAGAGTCCAAAAAAAGAAGAATATAATGAAACTAACCTTCAAGAGGCAAAGAGTTCGATCGCTAAGAATCTCAGAATCCAATCCAACAATAAGAATCGCTTGCGGCGAAGGTCGAAGAAAATCCACCGGTAATTGATTTGCTTCCGTAACAACATGAATCGGAGGCAGTTGTTCTTTTTCCACTGATTATCAAGATTTCAAGAAACCGATAAAATTACTACAGCAGTTGATTGAAAGAAAGTAGGAATCATAGCGTAATTTCATTCGAACTAGTAAATTTAAGCAAAACGAAGCAATCGTAAAACTATTTTGCATTTGTAAAATTAGAAAACCTACTGAACCGATAAAATTACTACAGCAGTTGATTGAAAGAAAGTATGAATCATAGCGTAATTTCATTCGAACTAGTAAATTTAAGCAAAACGAAGCAATCGTAAAACTATTTTGCATTTGTAAAATTAGAAAACCTACTGGAAGCTGAAGAACCGTCACTGGAAATGTAAGAAGAAGAAGGAGTTGGAGAAGACGGAGGAAAATCCACCGGAGTTTGAAGATTATGAATCGGAGGCGGTATCGGAGAAGAAGAACGAGTCGGAGAAGACGGAGGAGAAACCATTTTCTTTCCCCTTTCTCTGATTTTCCAGACACAACGGAATTGGTTTTTTTCCCACTCTTTTTTCTTTCCAACAAAATGGATTTGAAACCTGTGACTCTGACAGGAAATGGGTTAATAAGTAGGGGGTGGACAGGACCCGAAAACCCGGCCCAGCCCACTTAAACCGAAAAAATAAACCGAACTGGGTCGGGTTGAAGTGGGTAAATGGGCCAGCGGGTGCAGATAGCGGGTTTGGGTGACTTAGGATGGTCTGGTTCGGTTCCATGGAATGCATCCACGGGGGTGTAACCGACCCGCCATACAGATTTTATTTTAATTAATTATAATTATTATTAGGGAGCTTCTGCGGTACACTTGAATAATTCAAGTGTACCGGTACATGACATCGCAAATTAATAAATTAACGATTATTTTTATAGATTAAAAATACTATTAGTTAATTATTGTATTTTAGATATAATAATAACACAAGGAAAAGTACAATTTTATTGTTTATAATGATTACACTAATATTTTAACATTTTTTCAATAAAAAATTGTATATTGACTATTATGAAGAATAAAAAATTTAAAAATATCGAAATTTATATTTTTGACAACTTTGGTTAATGATATTTGATTATTATAATGTTTTTAATGATAGAAAAATAATTTCTCTTAAAAAAATATTCATTTTATTTATTAATTTGATAATCATGTACCGGTACATTAGAAATTGTTTAATGTACCATAGAACTTGCCTTATTATTATATATTACCCTGTTATTGCCAATACGCAGCGTTTTATACTAACTCTTCTTCAATTCACTTTTCACCCACTAGTTATTACTACTAATATTTTCTCTTTCATTCCACCAACTCCACCTTTACCGATCATCACTCTCAGAGAAATGTCTCTTTTTCTAAGGATAACAACAACATCAACATACTCTTTTTTCTTTCTTTTTGATGAATCTCTTCTTAATATGTTTTAACTTCACTTTTCATTCTTCTGGATTTTCGACAAACATCACCCTTCATCCAAAGCATCAGTCTAAGTCAAGAGGAGAGTATGTTAGATCTGGGTTACGTGGCTAAGTTCATCATGAATCAACAACGACAATATCCCTTTTATTTTATTTTTTCATTTTCTTTGCAAATCTGAATCTGTTAGATATGTATTTGATAGATCCAGATCTTTCTATTCTTTGTTGATAAAGAATGGTGTAAACTGACTAATCCTAAACCCTAAACCCTAATGTTGGATGAAACCTCTGATGTAAAATGTTCTGACAGCAACTTTTAAAAAACAGCTTTTCTTAAAAAGACAGGGTGTGTGTAAATCGATTGCCTCCCTAGGTAAATCGATTTACACCTTTAAATCTTTGAAAAAAGTCTAATTTAAAACACTTTTTGGATGGGAATCATGCAACATTATTATAGTAACTTTAGAAAGGTTTAGATTAAAACTTGTGAGCACCTAAAGCTTATAATAATGAATTGCATATTGTTCCTGTATGGAACTAGGATCTTTTCTTTCTTGATTGAGATATGAGTTGGGTTTATGCTTTTTTCTGACCATCTTCACATAGGTGTCAATGCGTGTATATATAGAGGCGTGGGAGGGGTCTTCCCATGGCTCTGTAACCGCTCTACCACTCAGGGTCGTGGGAGCTTTTCCTTTCCCGCCAAAACCCCATCATCTTGGTTTCCAGGCCACTAAGCTAATCATGGCCACGTGAGGGACTTAAGGGCGGTTTTCCTATTGGTTTGGGCGATACAGCCTTATTGGGCCCAATGGGCGCGACCCTTAGGCGAGATCCATGGTCGTCATTCTGTGCCAGTTGTGCCTTTTGGGCCTAAGATAATTCGTACGGTACACAGCCCCCAAGCACAAAGACCGGGGCGGACTGCAGTGCTGATTTGGTCGAATATACCTGGTTTTCCCGAGCTAGAAGGACGGGAGGTTACCTTTGATTCGTATATTCCTTTCTTTACGCCTTCATAAATGGGAGTGGAGCTGATTTTCTTAACGGCATTCCGTCTTCTCTAGACAGGTGGCGATAGGGACCGCGTGTCCTTTGTTATGTATATATAGAGGTTTGCAGGCGATTGCTTTTATCATTTCTCTTGCAACTTCTCATGGCGCCTAGTACTAATCCTTTGATACTTGAGGCGAGGAACGTGCTACGAAGGGGAGTTGATGATCTCATCGATGATACTGAAGGGTTTTGTACGTTGGTGAGTGATCTGCAGGACGAGGCTTCGGAGTTAACACCTACTGAACGCCGTTTCTTGGAATACCTCGTCCCCTTCCGGGACAAGTTGGTGCGAGACGCTCCTGTCATAGCGTCGGTTAAGTGTGCCGAGGCTGAGAGCCAGACAATGTTGTCAGATATCTTGGACAAATCGTAGGATCTAAAAGAGGCGATGAGGATGTATGAAGGGACTCTCAGCGCCTCCTTCGACATGGAGGAGGAGTATGATCGTGCCATTACCAAACTGCAGGAGGAGATAGAGCTGTTGGAGGAGAAGAAGAAGAAATTACAAGTAGATATCAGGGATGATATCGCCCAACTGTTGGAGCGTCGTCGATCCCTTTTGGAACTCAAGGACAAGCGGAGAATAGCAGGAATAGCTCATGACAGGACCTCAGCTAAGATGGAGGTGGCTATGGATTGCAAAGAAGCCTTGGAGGCCAGATGGAAGAAAGTGACGGAGATGGGAAAATTAGCTTGATATTTTTTCTTTAGCCACCTTAGTTTATTTTCTTTTGTTGTTGCCTTTCTGCTTTTGTTAGCTTTAGTTTGTTTTTGTTCTTTCTCTTTCATCGTTGTACTCAGTTAATTGGCAATAAAATGATGATTTCGTGATAATGAAATATCTTGCCAATTCGACTTATTTTGTTTTTATAGTTCCCACGTATCTTATTGTGCAACGACTCTCGATTTCGTTTTGGGCGAACAGTGTTGTGCTCCTCGCCTATGCTTGCAATTGATGCCGCCCCACTTGCCAGGTGGCGGTCACTATGTGTTCGAAGCGACACGTGGTGTTGTCCGCTGGGTAAAGAAGCGTTTCGTCTTTTACCCGCTGGATCGTTCCATATTCCACAAATTTGTTTAAATACCTCGTTTCCTTTCTACTTTCCCATCCCTCCGTTGCTGCGAATCTAACTTCTCTTTGTTTGCTTCCGAATCCGTATGCCGACTTCCCACATTCTAGCGTTGATCCTACATTTTCTAAGGTATGACGATCGGACTGTATCTCTTTTAGGTTGTTTACGTATTTCCATTGTAGTTGTGTTTACTGGGTCTTGGAATCTCAAGGCCTAAGTTGGCCTTATGGGTCGCGGTCGTGCCTTCGGTGGCGGACTCTTCTTAGGGTTTGTATAAATCCCTCTAGAGGGTTGTTAAGATTACATTGTAACCCCCGTTTATCTTTTCACAGGCGAAAATTAGTTAAGCATGGATACCACTTCGAAGTATACAACACGAAGTCCGTCTTGCAATTTAGATCTGAGACTAAAATATCTTGCTCGGGCAAGGAGGAGGACATCATTGTTGAGGCAGTGATGGGGGAGGAGCTAGTGACGTCGGTGAATAGCCAGACCCCCCACTATTTTTACATGTACTCTAGTGTGATTACCAACTTGAACCTGTGGTTTCCCTTCACTAATTTTGAATTTGCCATCTTGCGGGCCCTTAATGTTGCTCCCTCACAGCTACATCCAAACAGTTGGGCCTTTGTGAAAGCTTATGAGCTTATTAGCTTAGGATTGGGATTGGAGCCTCGTTTGGGGGTTTTCTTTCATTTCTATTACGTCAAGAGCCTGGCTGTTGGGAAACTTGTGTCCCTGAGTAGTCAACCCAACAGGGGTCACTTTACCCTTTATGCTTCCCATGTTAATAATTTTAGGATCACCTTCTTTCGGATTAGGTGCGGGCCTAAACTTCCTGACTTGATGTTTGATAAGGATGGAAGTCCCTTATTTCCCTTATATTGGACCTCAAACCCGTGTGTAATAAAGGGAATAGATGAGAGGTTGCTTACTCCGTATGAATCTGAAGTAATAGCATTTCTTGATAGTTTTTCGCTTTTTGAAATCAAGGAACTCTTAGATTTAGAAACTGATTACCCAAGCCTTGTCGCTTACTTGCGTAAGTTATTCCTTCGCCCATTTATATTATTTTATTTATCCGTTATGTCTCCACATATATCCTCACCCTCATTGTTTTCCTTTGTGCAGAAAGAATGAGGACAGTCTCCCCTGATGAATGGGCAGCTATCTTGGCACGTGCTAAGGAGAAAAAGGAACAGGAGGGCAAT
>CP125837.1:0-35000 GCA_030408175.1 Trifolium repens
GGCCCATTTTCCAATTCGACTATGCAGAATGGATTTGGATAACATATGTTTGATGATATCACAATGAGAATAAACAAAAACATCAACAGGCTTTATGTAATGCTTGAGTTTCATACAAGAAAAATACAAACATAAGCATAATTTTTCAATACTACTATATCTAGTTTCAGCATCATTTAAAACCCTACTTAAGTAATAAATGGCTCTTTCTTCACCATTTTCATCTTCTTGGGCAAGCATGCTACCCAACGTCGAATCTGATGCTGAAATATACAACTTCATGAATTTGTTCCTTATTGGAGGCATTAACATTGGTGGCTTTGACAAATAACTCTTGATTTCGTCAAAAGCTTGTTGTTGCTCTTGCCCCCAAGTGAAAACGCTTTCTTTCTTGAGTCGAAGCAGTGGTGAGAATGGTTGAGCTTTACCACTTAAGTTTGAAATAAATCTTCTCAAGAAATTGATTTTCCCAAGTAAGGACTGAAGTTGCTTTTTTGTAGTTGGAGATTTGGTCTCCATAATAGCCTTCGTTTTGTTTTGATTTATTTCAATGCCCTTTTTGTGCACAACAAACCCAAGGAAATCTCCTGCATTAACACAAAAAGCACATTTTAATGGATTCATTTTTAATCCATATTTCCTCATCTTTTCAAAAGATTTTCTCAAATGATCTAAATGATCTTCATTTGATGAGGATTTGACAACTATGTCGTCAATATACACTTGCATGAAAGCATCTATGTATTCATGAAAAATTAAATTCATTGCTCTTTGATAAGTAGCCCCAGCATTTTTTAGACCAAAGGGCATCACTACCCATTCATATGTGCCTAATGCCCCTGGGCATCTAAAGGCAGTTTTGGGTACATCATTTTCAGCAATGAAAATTTGGTTATATCCAGAATAACCATCCAACATACTTAAATATTCAAATCCGGCTGCAGAATCAATTAACATTTCTGCCACAGGCATAGGATATTCATCTTTTGGTGTAGCATTATTTAAGTCTCTAAAGTCTATGCATACTCTAAGAGAACCATTTTTCTTAATCACAGGCACTATATTTGCCAACCATTCGACATACCTTGCAGTTCTGATAAATTTGCTCCTCAGCAGCCTTTCAATTTCTTCTTTGATCTTTGACATTATTTCTGGTGCGAATCTTCTAGGTAATTGTTTCACCGGCTTTTTATCTGGTCGAACTGGTAGTTCATGTTCCACCAACTTTCTGCTCAAACCTGGCATTTCATTATAATCCCAAGCAAAACAATCTTTAAATTCCAACAGAAGTTGCACCACTTTTGCCTTCAGATCTGGAGGAATGTTTGCACTAATATATGTTGGTCTTTTTGTCAGACCATCTCCAAGGTCAATTTCCTGCAAAGGATCCTGTGCTTGCATCTTGTGACTTTGACTGATTGGATCTTTCTCAAATCCTAAGGGTTCGTCATCATAGATGCAATCCAGCTTTTGCAGTTCTGGCTTGTGTTTGCCAAGTCTCATGTCATTGGCTGCAATAGCCATATTTTCTGACACTGCATTGGCTTCCAAAGCCATTTTAATTCTGTTTTCAGCCATGTAGGCCGTAATCTTTGCCCATGTTTGGGACTCAGACATAGTAATCCTCTTTGACATCCCACCCAGTTGGGCAGTTGTGGCCTTCATACTCGCCATCCTCACTGTTTCCATCTTCTCTCTCCCACAAGAAACCATGTGTGGGATCCAGTTTGATTGCATGGTGACCATTTCCTGCTAGGCGATATGCAAAGTCCTTCTCAGTGCATGGTGCAATTGTCGCCAATTTCTTGTCGAAGGAGTGCTTCGTCAGATGATGGACTTCAGTCTTGAAGTAGCTTTGATCTGCTTCAACATTTTCGACTACTCCATCTTCTCGCCATATAATGAGGCGCTGGTGCAGGGTAGATGGAACTGCCCCCACTCCATGAATCCACTCTCGACCTAGAAGTAGATTGTAATTTGCCTTAGAGGCCACAACCAAAAACAGGGTTGGCCTTATAGTGCTTCCGACAACCACATCCAACTGGATTGCTCCTAAAGAGAAACCAGTCTCGCCTTCATAGTTTGACAGAACTATGTTGTGAGGATGAAGATCCACCAAAGATTTGCCAATCTTTCTTAGCAGAAATTCTGGCATGAGGTTAACAGCGGCACCACCATCTATTAGTACTTTGTTGATTCCGACATTATTCACCTTCGCCTGAATGAAGAGAGGCTTCAAGTGACTTTTCATGCCTTCATCTGGCCTTTCAAATGTGGCCATTTGGTCCTCCAAAGCACCATTGCTTGTGACATAGTAACAGACTGGCCTATGAAGGGCCATTTGCATTCCAGACTCTTCTTCTTCATCTGTTATTTCAGAACAGACGTCGAACTCCCTTGGCAGAATGGACACAACATTTACTATTATGTCGAGATCGGGTTCAGAATCTAAAAAGTCATCTGCCTCCATGTGCTCGTCTTCGACGTTGTTAGTAGTTGAAGACTCAGCTTTTGGTTCCCCTAACCTTTCTTTCATTGGCTTCTTAGCCAATTGCATAGGCTTCTCCTCATTATCATTAGTAGTAACTTGTGATTTTTGAGCAGCCACTTTTTTCTGGCGTTGATATCTACGCCATTGGGATCTTGTCATGGGATTTTTCCCTTTGTAATTATTCCTGTAATCATACTTCCTTGATTCAGGATCTTTTTTGGGATTGAAGTTACTGGAGTTCCCTTTCTCCATATTCCTCTGACCATAGCCCATATTCCTTCCATGGACCCATTGGTTGACAGGTGTCCTGTTTGAGGGGACAAATGATTTTTGTGGTCCCAACCTCTGATGTACAGGTGCCTGTTGGCTATTTAGAACATTGGAATAAGTCGGCCTTTGACTTGGCCAATTGTTTCTGTTCTGACTGTGAGGCAAAAACTTGTTAAGGCCTGCAGCAGCCTTCTTGTCGAACATGGCACTACAATGAGGACACAGTGTAGCTTCGCCATCATTTTCCTTGCAGCGTTGAAGGAAATCTAGTAGAGTTTCTCCAGCTTTTGGATATACTTCCTCCACTTTGTTTTCATACTCCTCCTCAGGAATGGAAACTAATTGCCCCCCTTCAGTGAGGTTCAATGCCTCTATCATCAGGCACTCAAAAGGCTCTGTGTAAGCAGCATCAGCGATCTGCAATGGATTCTCGTCTACCTGCTGTTTGGATTTTGGCTTTTCGCCAAATTTGAGTCTTCCCTCCTGTAGGGCTTTCTGGACCAGATCCCTGAAAAGAACACATTGTGAGGTTTTATGACCCAAGAAATTATGGTATTTACAAAAACCTCTTTTATTACGTTGTTCCAAAGGTGGAATTTTCAAACCCTTTGGTACAATTATTTGGCCATCAGCAACCAATAAGTCAAAAATTTCATCACACTTAGTAATGTCAAAAGTATATGTCTTAGAAACAAATCTATCATTTTTTGGTTCGACGGGATTTTTCCCATTTGATGGTCTTAACATTTTACAAGTATAGGGAGGTCCCGGTTTCAATTCAGCAATATTAACCTCATTGTTTTCCATGTACCCTTGATCATCGTCGAACTCATTTTCACTTTCATAAGTGTCTATGTATGCCACTTTTTCTTTTTTGTGGAACTTAGAATTTCTGACTTTTTCAGCCCTGAGGCGTTCGACCTGTCGAACACGATCTGCTAATTGGGCCATATCTCTTAAATGTTGAGTATCTAATTTTTTCCTAATGGAATAGTCGAGGCCACCAGCAGCCATCTCAACCAATTCATGTTCAGGCACTTGAGTAAAGCACCTTGCCTTAAGGAGGCGAAACCTGTTCAGATAGTCATCAATGGCTTCTGAGGTTTTGCGCTTCATACTGGCTAATTCTTTGAGACTAATCCTAGATTGTCCCATGTAAAATTGTTCATGAAATAGCCTTTCTAATTGAGTCCAGGTATGAATTGAATGAGGGGGAAGTGTGGTAAACCACGTAAAGGCATTTTTAGTGAGGGAATTGGGAAAAAACTTCATTTTTAAATCTTCATTATTTGCCAAATTCCCTGCCTCCGCCAAATATCTGGCAATGTGTTCGACAGTAGACTCATTAGTATCACCAGCAAATTTTGTGAATTTGGGAATTTTCCATCCCCTTGGCAATTCTGCCTGCAATACATATTCAGACAGGGCTGACACAAAATTTGGCCTATGCAACCCTATATTCAAACCATTCTGGGCCAAGATATTTTCCACCAAATTGGCCAAGTTATTTTGCCCTGCAACATTTTCTTGTCGAACATTCCTAAGAACATTATCAGCATCTTGGTTTCTATTAACCAGAATTACTTCTGGTTCTGGCTGTTCTCTCTCAATGCGCACGGGTTGGGCTTGGACTTCTGTTTGAGTCTCCGGATTTGCACGAGGAACTCTTTGGTTATTTGGAGCATCAGGGGCACCAAAAAAGTCTGCCATCCTTCCCATTTGATTGGCTAACAACAAATAATTGTCATTGGCTGTTTGTAACACAGGATTGAAGATTGTGCCAATCTGTTGGGTCAACGCGTTCACCATGTCATGGTTACTTTCGTCCATTTGTTGCCTAAGTACATTCATAGAATTATTTGTCAAGTTCAGAGAATTTCCCCTATTTCCCATCGCAGAAGATGAGGGAGAACTTTCTATCGAAGGCCAATTATACAGGCTTGCCATCGTCGTTGTTGGCATTCCAAATTGTGGGTTTCTGGGCAACCATGGGGGTCTTGACGGTGTTCCAACAACTTGACTACCGTCTGTGTACCCATACATGTGTGATACATTCGTTGGCATGGATGATACATTCATTTGTGTCATCATTGCACCATTCGTATTTGGAGGAACAAACCCTCCTGCCATACTTGAAGTAGTGGCAGACATTGTTGATCCACTGGCGCTTGCACCAACGGTTCCAGAATTTATCATAGGGTTTGTACCCCCACCATTAGGATTATTGCTTGGGATACTTTCAGAAGTTGTAAAATTCAGGGCAGGATTTGTTGACCCACCAGTAGGATTGGCGCCAGGATTGCCAGATACTGGTTGATTTGGTTGCCCTGTCGAATTTGGAACAGGATTGGTTTCTGTCCCATTATTGTTATTATTATTATTATTGTTGGGGTTAGGATTGTTTGGTGGTCTCACCATTCTGGAACGAGGACGCTTTGGTATATTTGAAAAAACTGGAAGGGACTTACCACTCCTCAAATGCATATACAAATATACACACAATCAAAGTACAAACACCAAACAACAAATTTTGTAAGAAAAATTTTCAAAAACCACTAAATAAAAATACACAATCCAGATGTCCCACTGGGCGTGCCAATTTGTTTACCCCGATTTTTAGTAAACAACCGCTAGTCTAATTATTACAAGAAGGATCAACTAGTGAATCCTGGGACATATGGATTGTGCGGAAGATGATGAAAACATATTCATATCTTTGGGTTAAATCGGATAAGTTGATAAAAAGTAAACAGCATTTGACGAAGTCAAATGATTTGGTTTAAAGTAAAATGCTTCAAAGTTTAAATTTGCAGAAAACTTGTAAATGAATTGCAAATAAAGTTTAAAGAAAAGACTTTGAAAAAGTAAAGCATGCAATGAAATAAATTGCAGAATGTTTAAAGTTGCAGAAAAGCTTTAAATTTGCAGAAAGCTTAAATGACAAATTTTAAAGGAAAGCAAGTAATCAATACTTGAAAAGTAAATTGCATTTGACAATGTAAAAATGTTTACAAAGATTGGTTACACAGATTCGTACATGTTCCTTTCGGCATTCATTTCGCTCGTTGACATGGGTACTCTGAATATTCTAGGAATTTGCATGTATTGCGAATTGTGAACCCGTTTCTCATATGAGAAACTAATATTTATAGACAAACTAACATAACTGCTATAAAACTACAATTTGCCTAACTATGCTCCACGTGTCTTGACAATTTGAATTCCTTGGACACCTGGCGAACCCTTCAAACGTTACTCACTTTTGAATATTTTGCTAAGTCCAGAGTACGCTTCTTTCGTTCTGCACAGTACGTTAGACAAACAAACATACACACATACATATATATATATAACTTTCGACCATATTAGTAGCTGTCGAAAATAGATACTTGCGCAACCAAATTCTTGTCGAATTCGACAAGCTTATTAGACAACAAAATGTTCTGTCGAACTCGACAGACCCTTGGCTTTGACAAGCAACTTTGCATTAAAAGTCTCTGATGTCAAATGCCTTGATTTTCTCTTGATTTATTGCCAGAATCAGTTTCCAAGAGAATATTAAAAGGCAATAATATACATTAAATGAGATTTCATCATCTCATTCCAATTCATTAATGCCTGTCGAAAATACAGGCTAACACAATGATCCCTGGGATCATCTCTCAAAGTTTTCAGAGACTTGTCAGATCCAGAAGGTACCGGAAAATGTCACTGATGACCAGAAGAGAGAGACATGCGAACTTATCCTCTGTAATGGAGGAAATGCCTCAAGCTAATGAGAGGCTAAACAAGCGCTGCTTGGGAGGCAACCCAAGGATAAGTATTTTTCAATTCAGTATTTCAATTCAGTATTTTCATTTCAGTTTTTCAATTCAATAAAGTATGCCTAGAATTCTGCATGTCATCTTCATCTGTAAACAACTCTTTTTCCAAACTTACAAAAAAATTAAATAACTGTTTGCTGTTTATTATCTAGTGCATGATAAACTGTTATAGGTAAGATTGCGGCGAAGTAAGTTATAAATTTTGATGAGCCGAATTTCACACCTTCACACAAAAAACCAAAGGTGATTGCTCCGAAGTGCGAAGTTTGGGAGACAGAGAGGCGAGTGATGAAGCTGGTGTATGTGAGACAAGTGTTCAACTTTCAAATATACCTAAGCCATGTGAGGATTTGAGCCAAATATTTCCAAACGGTATTACTAATTTCTTTCGATCTACTATGAGAGTACCGTGCACTTGTTTATTTTCTAGAACTTGCTCTAATTCTCTGCTGACTAGTTGATTTGATATTATATGCATTGAGGCAATTGTTTGTTATAACCCAGAGCCTTTTCAAGCCACCCTTTATATATTATATCTTTTGCTAGCCAATTTTGAGCCGTAAAAAAATAATAATCCCTTTTGTTTCGGTGACAAACCACGATACAAGCCTATAGACCAAAAAAACAATGAATTACCCTCTTTGTAGTTAAGGTAATAGTTCTCAAGTCTTGGCAACAAAATAAGTTTGGGGTTGCTCATGGAACTAGCAACATCTAAGTTTGGGGTGGGTATACGGAGAACTATCACTACAAAAAGAAAAAAATAAATGAAAAAGAGACGGGAAAACATCAAAAATTCCCTAAAAAAATAGTCTCTTAAAAAAAAAAATGAATGAAAAGAAAGAGCCAAAGGACAAAAACAGTGATAGAAAAGAACCATACAAAGACACATCCGGTTCTTCATCTCCGATACCAACACAAAAAGGCATCCTAAGAAATAAGGTTGTGTAACGCCCCAATATTTTGAAGGTGGAAAAACACAAGAAGGGGGGGGGGGGGGGGGTTGAATTGTGTTTTGAAAAATTAAATCTTTTTCTAAATCAAGAACTAAATTGCAGCGGATAAGAACTAGAAATAAAGTATGATCTGAGGGAAAGAAAGAAAGACACAAGATTTATCCTGGTTTCTCTCACAAATTGAGAGTACGTCCAGTCCCCTTGTTACTAACAAGAGCTTTTCACTATAATCTTCACAAGATTACAAACTGCTCAAGCACACTTGCAAGAGACTTCTCAAATGCTCAAGTTACAATTAACAAGAGACTTCTCAAACAAACTTAAAGATAAGAATGAATGTTAGGGAACACTTGATATACTATCAGAGGTGTTTACAAAATACAACACAGATTTGCTTTAAGACAATGAATGACAGATAAAAACTTAATGTCAGAATGCTTCAGAGCCTTAAACGCAGTAATAGAACAATAGTCATTTCTTCCATTTGAGTCTTCTATTTATACTTGAAGATATGGGAATGACCGTTGCAGGGATAAGGTGCCAGCTGGAATTTACTCGTACAATTGCTAGCTGTTGATTGCCTTCTTTAGCAAAGAAATCCAATTCCACTACCTTGCAATTTGAAATATCACTCAACCATTTTGAGTAATATTCGTACGATTGTACTATCCTCAAATGCGCTCCACTTATGGATAAGATTAACGTTATACCAACGAATATTCCTTCCTGTGGATGTGACAGAGTCTTTATGTAGATTGTTCTTCAATCATTGACACTGATCCTGTCAGTTCTTGAGTGACGTAAATTCTTTTTGCTTTAGCGTCTGTTGTAGTAGCTTCTTAAGGTCTTTAGCTTCTGAACCTCTCAGAGTCTAGCTTTTGTCCTTAGGACCACTTACTTCAGACCTTGAATTTTAAGCTTTTGATGATCAGCGATACGCTTTCAGAGCTTCTTAGCTTGGCTTCTCTGCTTTTATTCATGGTGCTTCTGAATGAATTTTTACTTATAATTCTGCACACTAGAATAATCATTAGCAATACCAATTGTAATTTTAATATTTTGTTATCATCAAAACCACTTAAAATATTAGAGATTTATGTCAGACCCACTTTGTTCCAACATGTTTTCCCAATATTTTATATATGCATCTTATTGATTTATTATTTAATAAATAAATTTTATAATAATATTAATTATTTTATATTCTATTTCTTTCATTATTTCATGATATGTTGGTGTCATGTTTAAAAGGTATTGTGGTACGTGAGTTTGCTTATTGAGAGAGGTAATTAATATGGTTAAATATGATACAAAAACTATTTTCTACCTCAATTATTAGATTAATATTATTGTTACTATTTTATAATTAATTATGATTACTTAGGGGCTAAGACCAAGTGTATTTGTTGGCACAGTGTTTTAAAAATCGGACCGGTCGGTCGAACCAATTGGACCGGGAACCGGAGGTAAATCGGTCTGGTCTGAATATTGGATCGGTCATGCTACTAAACCGGTGCAAACCGCATGAACCGGAGAAAACCGGCGAACCGACGGTTTTTTAAACCGGCCGGTTTCCGCGCGCGTTTTTTTAAAAAGGATTTATTGCTTTTTTTTTAAGAATTTAATGCATTTTTTAAAGTGATTTTTAGTGCAATGAGAATTTTAAATGTGTAAAAATATAACAAGTTGCCATGAGTAAGGTTTGAACCGCTAACCTCTGCATAAGAGTTAATGCACACTACAGTTGTGCTACATAGCTCATTTGTTTGTTTTTTTACTTTGTATTCTATATATTATAAATACTCTATTACTCTACTATTATTTTCGTATGAAAATAAACTTTTTCAGTTTTGATCTTTTTCAAAAAGCACACATTTGATTCTTTTACATTTGATTCTTTTCCTTTTTTTATGGACTTATCTTATTTAGTGTTTGTCTAATGTTGATTTAATTTTTCAACTCTCATTTTCACTTATACTTATAATAACTAATAACTAATCATTTAGCTCATTCAAATAAAAAAAAGTAATACTTTTGCGAGAAAAAAACTAATGAATCTAATTTATTATATTTACGATTAAAATACATTGTAAAAAATTGTATTACAATTAAAATACACATGCTAATATGCTATAATTTTTTTAAAAAAATAAAAATAGACGCCGAGTCACCAGTTCAATCCAATCTAATACATATAATTATTTTTTATATAGACCGGATCATACGACCGAGTCATCCGGTTTAGCCATGCGGTTCAACCAGTGAGTTAATGGTTCGACCAGTAAACCAGTGAACCAGCACCTCACCGAGTCGATATCCAGTCCGGTTTTTAAAACATTGCGTTGGCATATTGTGATACCAAAGTTAATTGTCAGTGATGAGGTTATTAATCATTACCTAATTGCCCACGTTAGAGCATTAATACTCCTTTATAGTGATTGAAACAAATTAAATGTGATTGCCTGGACATGAAGATTTTTCGAACTATCCTACGCTATTTTCTATCCTCAGACAATATTACAAACACTCACCTATTCATTTCAATATAACCACCTCAATTTCTTTAGCTCTCTAGTTCACAAAAAAAAAATATATTCCGTCGAAACCATTTCCATAACCAGCTGCACCTCTTTTGTACCAACATCAATTCTTAGTGGAATTCTTAGTCTCAAAGAAGCAATAAGAACTCGATCGTTCGGTTGACGGTAGGATATCAAAAGTTGCTAGCATAGAAAAGAAATTCTTCAAGTAAAGGTTTTTTCTCCATACATTCATATTACATAGGACTATGTTGTGAAATGATAATAGAGCCTTTGTCACTTAAAATGAACCAAAGGAATCAACTTTAAATAAATAAATAGTGTTTTTGTTAATTGTATTATGTTTGATTAGTATGTTTATTTTTATTAGTACTGTTATACATATATACCTTGTCGTTGTTGTCATTTTGGGATGTGAAGAAGTACATGCAAATTTGATTGTTGTGTTATACATGAGGCTATGTGTTTATCTGAAAGGATCAAGGTTAATTATACATGGTGGTGCTATATGTATTGCTACGTGTCCTATGTTATATGTATATGTATATAATTAGAATTTGATAACCTTATATGGTATGCATATATATTGAAATATTGACCCAGTTGGTGTGAAAGATCTGTTTGTGAAATTGTCTCACAACATTTGTATAAAACAAAGATAATTATATCTAAAAGTAAAAGTATAGGAGGACATCTTTTCGGTTTTTCTGACTATTGATTGTATGAGTTTCTTAAGAAAATGATTTTCTTATTTTACTGAGACATGCATCATATATGATGTGTATAGGAGATGTTTGCCTTTGTGGTAGGTTATATTTTTGCCTTTGTGGCAGGTTTAATTTCTCATTGGTATGAAATTTTATTATCCGGATTATTTGTGTCTCATATAGGGTTGTGTTAATTGCATTGCATGTCATAAAAAATAAAAATAAATAAATAAATAAGAACTATTAATCCGTAGCAGAATAGCGAGTGTTGCTTCCTCTTTTACATGGCTTTAGTTTTGGATGTGTGTTGAATTGTGTGGACGGTGCTGTATTGCTTTTGGATAGATACTTCTATACTTGTACTCTAATCATCAAAGTTATTTTCTAATTAAACTAATAATTATATTTTTTTTAATGAAGTGTTTTGTTATTATTTTATGATATATTCTTGTGGTGAATATGATTCAATATGGATAAGGAAATTGACCCTTTACAATTAACATTTTAGTTACTCATGGAGAAAGCTGTGATTGAATGTGATGCTTAAAGCGCGTATGTACGGGGAGAAAGACTGGGTTTTTGCAACTTTAGTACTTTATTTAATAAATAAGCCGTTGTGGTATACTATTTTTTATTTTAATTCAGCTTAACATTTAAAGTTGTTTAGAAATGCGGATTTGGATTTTATTCCGCTAGGATTTACGAAGTATTACTTATTTTCAATTTAATTAAGTTATGTCTCCTCAATTTCAAGTTCGTCACTATGAAATAATTTTTATAATTAAAAAAAAAAGCGGCATTTAAAATAATTCCTTGAAAAAAAATTCGGGCTGTTATAGGTTGCGTACACAAAAAGGAATAACAAAGTAGAACTTAACTCCAATGTTTAACCTATTATTCCCAAAAATGTCCTACCTTGACCTAAGCCACGTTATAACCCTAAAAGACCTCACTGGTTCCTAAGAGTTCTTGCAAGCCTATGGTAAAATGGCAGGTTGTGCGATGATTGAGAGATAACCCTTTCAATTATGAGCGAAAAACACAAATGTGAGAGAGAGAAAAAGTTGAACATGGACTCTTGTGGGCATTTTTCTGATTTGCTACTATTGACGTCTCCTGAGCCTAGCAGGACTGAGCATGATCGCTGCGGTAATAAATCAGCGGTACCATTGCTGAAATATAAAGCAAGGTTGTGAAATTCCTATCATCTTTATTTATCTCTTATTTTTCTAACGATTTTGTTTAACAACATGTTTATTGAGGACAAGCAACAGTTTAAGTTTGGGGTTGTGATGACAGGAATTTCTATGGTATTTTTAGTAGTATTATTAGTAGTAAAATGACCAAGACAGACCCAAATACGAAGGAAAACCTACAAAAGCAGGAAAAAGCATAGAGACAAGGTTCAAGATGCTAAAAGACAAGAAAAAGCCCAAAAAGTGAAGAAATTGACCATTCCATCGCAGCACGATGTCTTCCATCGTGCCACGATGGAAGCTGCTTGTTTGCCAAGAAAACAGAAGAAATAAATTTACAACTGTTCATCGCAGCACGATGTGTGCTATCGCAACACGATGAAGTAACCCTGCGCCCAAGCTGATGAAATGCACAGGATCAGTTATAAAATTAAACTCAATCTTCACATCGTACTGCGATGGAGCTATCGCAGTACGATGCCTTGTTGAGGCCCATTACGAAAACTATAAATAGAGCCATACTTTCATTGTTTAAATCATTCAGTAATAGTAGAACACTCTCTACTATAAGTAGAGATTCAGAGGAGCTCTATTGGGCATAGTTTTCTCCCCTTACGGGAAAACTAACTCAGCAAGGTATGTTTTCTTTAGGCTTTTATGTTTAGGTTATAATTTCTTTATTGTAATTTAAATATGTAGTCTTTTGTAATAGATGCTTTAGGTTGTGGTGGAGAAGATGAACTCCCCTAATGAATATTTGGAATCTGTGACTGAGTCTAAGTTATAATAAATGATATTTAAGTATTATGTTTGTTATTTACTTTCTTGCACTTTAATAACGTTTCTCGTAATCTGGCCGGATAAGCGGGAGCGCCCATAGAATTGATATTAGGTTTTAACTTAATATGGTCCGGAACTAGTAGTAAATAATGCTAGGTGTATAGAGACGGTAACATCCTGGACTAGTCGTGAATGAGCGGTTAGAGGAGGAATCATGAACTAGGTGTGAGTTGAGCACTTAGAAGATGAACAGGCCGATACTAGGATCTAGAGGTTAATTGGTGAAGATAATAATGCATGTTTATAAACAACTCACTTAGTAATTAGGGTATGTGACACATCGAGGTTAGGCTCTCGTAGGTACCTTAGTTATTAACGTAGGGAAACTTTAATAGACATAGTGTAACACTAAGGTGTTGCTACAACAAGGAAAAGTCACCGCCGAACATTAATCTGAATAACTATGTTATACACCGGTCATGCCAAATATGAAGAAGGGAGGAAGTCCAACCACCATACATATCCTCTATGTTTTTGAATCTATATTTATACATTCTATTTATTTATTTATCGCAAGCATTACACTATTTTTATAAAACCTTTTTCCAAAATCCAAAGCGAATGCAAATATACAAACTTAAATAACGCTAGTGAAGCTTCGACACGATCCCTGTGGATACGAACTCATTCTAGACACATAGAGTGTGAATTATTACTCGACGACAGACTGGTGCACTTGCCAGACTGTAGTCACTCGTCCCCCATGACTTTGGTGGTAGACTCTTCTTCTATTTTGAGACTACTGGATTCTGCAAGCCTTTGTGCTCGCCTTCTTTCCCAGAGCGTTCTTTCTGGTTCATGGTCGTACTCAAACTCTAGCATACCTATTATCAAACACAACAAATGAATACCTTCAGTAGCACTGGAAAATTAAATGGTAAAACTATTTTTGGTTTGTCTCATGTGTCTTTGTCACTATGAAAATTCCCAGGTAAATGAGGTGGACCACAATGGATCGCTCGGAGACCTTGACTTATCCTTAGCCAGAATTTTCACAGATTAAAATCCACAATCATCAACAAGATTTTTGATTTTTTAATTTTTTTTTGTATTTTTGAAATTTTTGACAAACTTAAATAAATCCAGTAATGCTTTGTAAACACAATCCCCGGCAATGGCGCCAAAAACTTGACTACGGTCTGGCAAGTGCATCAGTCTGTCGTCGAGTAATAATTCACACTCTAGGTGTCTAGAATGAGTTCGTATCCACATGGATCGTGCCGAAGCTTCACTAGTGTTATTTAAGTTCGTATAGTTTGCATTCGCTTTGGGTTTTTGGAAAAAGGTTTTATAAAAATAGAGTAATGCTTGCGATAAATAAATAAACAGAATGTATAAATATAGATTCAGAAACATAGAGGATAGGTATGGTGGTTGGACTCCCTCCCTTCTTCATATTTGGCATGACCGGTGTATAACATAGTTATTCAGATTAATGTTCGGCGGTGACTTTTCCTTGTTGTAGTAACACCTTACTGTTACACTATGTCTATTAAAGTTTCCCTACGTTAATAACTAAGGTACCTACGAGAGCCTAACCTCGATGTGTCACATACCTAATTACTAAGTGAGTTGTTTATAATGCATTATTATCTTCACCAATTAACCTCTAGATCCTAGTATCGGGCTGTTCATCTTCTAAGTGCTCAACTCACACCAAGTTCATGATTCCTCCTCTAACCGCTCATTCACGACTAGTTCAGGATGTTACCGTCTCTATACATCGAGCATTATTTACTACTAGTTCCGGACCATATTAAGTCAAAACCTAATATCAATTTTATGGGCGCTCCCGCTTATCCGGCCAGATTACGAGAAACGTTATTAAAGTGCAAGAAAGTAAATAACAAACATAATACTTAAATATCATTTATTATAACTTAGACTCAGTCACAGACTTCAAATATTCATTGGGGAGTTCATCTTCTCCACCATAACCTAAGACATCTATTACAAAAGACTACATGTTTAAATTACAGTAAAGAAATTATAACCTAAACATAAAAGCCTAAAGAAACATACCTTGCTGAGTTAGTTTTCCCGTAAGGGGAGAAAACTGTGCCCAATAGAGCTCCTCTGAACCTCTCCTTATAGTAGAGAGTGTTCTACTATTTATGAATGATTTAAACAATGAATGGGAGGCTCTATTTATAGTTTTCGTAATGGGCCTCAGCAAGGCATCACACTGCGATGAAGCCATCGTACTGCGATGTGAAGATTCAGTTCAATTTTATAACTGATCCTGTGCATTCATCAGCTTAGTCGCCAAGTCAAGTCATCGTGCTGCGATGTGCTATATCGTGCTGCGATGAACATATTTTCTTCAGATTTATTCTTCTGTTTTCTTGGCAAACAAGCAGCTTCCATCGTGGCACGATGGAAGACATCGTGCTGCGATGGGATGCTCAATTTCTTCACTTTTTGGGATTTTCTTATCTTTTGGCATCTTGGACCTTGTCTTGATGTTTTTTCCTGCTTTTGTAGGTTTTCCTTCGTATTTGGGTCTGTCTTGGTCATTTTACTACTAAAACTAACACTAAAAATGTTAATAAGGAATCCTCCAATTATATCATTCCTAATTATTACTGTGATTTTGTCATTACTACAATTTATATTACTTGCTGACTATATGCTAGGTTGTTCATGATTGTATAGAAATTATAGGAATTAGAATATTTGTATCATTAATGCCATTAATGGCTGTTGTACTATATATTGAGGATATCAGATCAATGAAAAAGGCAAGAAAACAGAAATTCTGACATGGTATCATCCTCTTTGATCTAATTTGTGTCTTCGTCTTTGATCTCGTGTTTTTTTTAGCGATATTTTTTTGTCGCTCTTGTTTTGTCATCCTCTTCATCACTCTTGGTTCTTGTGGTCTCGTCTCTTGCGTTTTGTCTTTGTTTCTTGCTCTTGGTTGTGGTTTCATGGCTTCGGAAAAGGAAAGAGAGAACTTTTCTGTTCGATTCACTGGGAAAAACTATCCTGCCTGGTCATTTCAGTTTGAAATGTTTGTGAAAGGGAAATCATTGTCTGGTCATCTCAACGGGACTTCGACAGCTCCAACCGACGTGGCTGCGTTGAGTAAATGGGAAGACAACGACGCACAAGTTATTACTTGGATCCTTGCTTGCGTTGAGCCTCAAATGATTAATAACTTGCGCTCCTTCTCAACTGCCAAAGAGATGTGGGATCACTTGAAGACTATTTACAATCTGAATAATGCAGCTAAACGCTTTCAGCTTGAACTAGATATTGCAAATTATCAACAAGGCCCTATGTCCATTCAAGATTACTATTCTGGTTTTCTTAATTTGTGGGCTGAACACTCTGCGATCTTACATGCTGATGTTCCTCAAACATCACTTGCGGCTATTCAAAAGATTTATGAAGTCAGCAAACGCGATCAGTTTTTCATGAAACTTCGCCCAGAATTTGAAGTTGTCCGGGCTGCTTTACTGAACCGCAGTCCAGTTCCTGATTTGGAAGTTTGTGTAGGAGAACTTCTTCGCGAGGAGCAGCGACTTCTCACCCAAAACAGTATGTTGCCTGACCAGAGTACTCCTGACGCTCTCACAGTCGCCTATTCAGCTCAAGGCACAACCAACAGACGTGATATGCGACATGTCGAGTGCTTTTCTTGCAAACAGTTTGGTCATTTTGCTCGCAACTGCAGTAAGAAATTCTGCAATTACTGCAAACAACGCGGCCACATTATTACCGAGTGCCCCACGAGACCTCCACGCCGCCCTACCCAGGCCTTTCATGCTACTACCAACACTGATGGTACTACATCTGATGCTCCGACTCCAGAAAAAGTGCAACAGATTGTTCTCTCTGCTCTCTCAACTTTGGGCATTAATGGTAAGTCCACCAGTACTTCTACACCTTGGTTTGTGGATTCAGGGGCTTCTAATCATATGACTGGATCGCCTGATCATTTACAAAATGTCCGTGCTTATAAGGGCACCAAAAACATTCAAATAGCTGATGGTAACACACTGCCTATCCATGCTGTTGGTGATATTAATCCTTCCTTTAACAATGTATTTGTGTCACCAGGACTTGCCTCTAATTTAATTTCAGTTGGCCAATTGGTGGATAATAATTGTAATGTTAATTTTTCACGCACCGACTGTTTTGTGCAGGATCAAGTGTCGGGGAAAGTGATCGCGAAGGGACCTAAAGTGGGCAGATTGTTTCCGCTCCAGTTTCATTCCTCTAGTTTTTATTTTGCTTGTAATGATGTCCCGCATCCATTTATGGATTTGCATAATAAATTGGGTCATCCAAACTTTGTTGTTTTGTCTCATTTAATAAAATCTGGTTTGTTGGGCAACAAGAATATTACTCATAATTCATCTTTTAATTGTTCTGTGTGTAAACTTGCCAAAAGCAAAACTCTTCCTTTTCCTCTTCATGCTCATTGTGCTGAAAAATGTTTTGAAATTATTCATAGTGATGTATGGGGCGTGTCTCCTGTTCTATCTCATGCCAAGTATAAATACTTTGTGACATTTATCGATGACTTTAGTCGCTTTACTTGGGTTTATTTTCTTCATTCTAAAGCTGAAGTTTTTGCAATGTTTAAGAATTTTTTGTCTTATGTTGAAAACCAATTCCACACCACCATTAAGATCTTGTGCACCGACTCTGGTGGGGAGTATATTTCTCATAGTTTTCAGGAATATTTGCAGCAAAAAGGTATCTTGTCGCAACGTTCATGTCCCTATATGCCTCAGCAAAATGGCATTGCAAAATGCAAAAATTGACATTTACTTGATGTCACTCGTTCCTTGCTTCTAGCAGCCTCTGTACCTCCCCAATTTTGGGTTGAAGCTTTGACCACAGCTGTCTTTCTCATCAACCGTCTACCTTCTCAGGTTCTTGGGTTTGAATCTCCCTATTTTCGTATCTTTCGTGCACATCCTGATTATACTAATCTTCACCCATTTGGTTGTGTATACTTTGTTCATCTTCCACCTCCTGAACGAAATAAACTTGGTGCCCAGTCTGTTATGTGTGCTTTTTTGGGCTATAGTACCACTCATAAAGGCTTCTTGTGTTATGATCCCACTTCTCAGCGCTTACGCGTGTCTAGAAATGTTGTTTTCTTTGATCAACAAATTTTTTTCCCATATTCTAAACCTTCATCTAATGGTTCTGTCACTCTTGTTGATTTTTCTAATGATTCTCCTGCTGTCGAACGATTTAAACCAGGTCATGTGTACGTTAGACGCACTCCTACTTTGTCCCTTCCTGCCGCTGATCCGTCACTTGAACCTGCACCTGCACCCCTGCGACGCTCAGAACGTGTGTCTCACTTTCCTGATAGGTATGGATATGGGCATACTTCTCTTAGTGCCACTCTATCTGGCACATCTATTCCTACTTGTTATTCTCAGGCAATTAAAGATGTTCGTTGGGTCACGACAATGAATGATGAACTACATGCCCTTCAAGAAAATTTCACTTGGGACATTGTTCCTCGGCCTCCAGGTGTTAAGCCCATTGGGTGTAAATGGGTCTATTCAGCAAAGCTGAATTCTGATGGTACTCTTAATCGTTACAAAGCTCGGTTGGTTGCATTGGGTAATAAGCAAGAGTATGGTGTGGATTTTGATGAGACATTCGCACCCGTTGCAAAAATGACAAGTATTCGGACCATTTTGGCTATTGCTGCTTCTAACGGTTGGTCACTTACTCAAATGGATGTGAAGAATGCATTTTTGCACGGAGACTTAGCAGAAGATATTTATATGACTCTCCCTCAAGGGTTGCCTTCATCATCTAACGGTGTATGCAAGCTTAAACGCTCGCTATATGGACTGCGGCAAGCTCCACGGGCATGGTTTGAAAAGTTTCGGAGTACTATTATCGGCTTTTCTTTTACTCAAAGTTTGTTTGACTCTTCCTTGTTCATTCATCGCACGTCCACTGGTATTGTTCTACTACTTATCTATGTTGATGATATGATTATCACCGGTTCTGATCATGGTGCGATTCAACGCATTAAACACCAGCTCCAGGATTCTTTTCATATGAAAGATCTTGGTGATCTTCACTATTTTTTAGGCCTTGAGGTATGTTCTGATTCCACGGGGATTTTTCTCCATCAACATAAATATACTACAGACTTGATTTCTTTGGCGGGATTAACTTCAGCTACTCCAGTTGATACTCCTCTTGAGGTTAATGTTAAATATCGCCGTGATGAGGGAGATCTATTGTCGGATCCTTTATTATATCGGCAGTTGGTCGGTAGCCTTAATTATTTGACCATTACTCGCCCTGACATTTCTTTTGCAGTACAACAAGTGAGTCAGTTTATGCACACTCCTCGCCATCTTCACTTGGCTGCTGTCCGTCGCATCATTCGTTACTTGAAAGGCACATCTGCTCGTGGCCTATTTTTTCCTACTGGGAATCCTCTTAGTTTGATTGGATATAGTGATGCAGATTGGGCTGGTTGTTCCGACACACAGAGATCAGTTACTGATTGGTGCATGTTTCTTGGTCCTGCGTTGATTTCTTGGAAGAGTAAAAAGCAGTCTCGTGTCTCTAAGTCTTCGACAGAGTCTGAGTATCGAGCAATGTCTACAGCATGTTCTGAAATTATCTGGCTTCGTGGACTTTTGGCTGAACTCGGTTTTCCTCAACATACAGCCACACCACTCTTTGCTGACAATACCAGTGCTATTCAAATTGCTACTAATCCAGTTTTTCATGAACGTACGAAGCATATTGAGGTGGATTGTCATTCTATTCGGGAAGCATTGGAAAACCGTGTTATATCTCTTCCTCATGTCACATCACAACTTCAACTTGCGGATATCTTGACTAAGGCTGTACCTCGACCTCGACATCAGTTTCTTGTTAGCAAATTGATGCTTCTTGACTCGCCGCATCAATTTGAGGGGGGATGTCAATAAGGAATCCTCCAATTATATCATTCCTAATTATTACTGTGATTTTGTCATTACTACAATTTATATTACTTGCTGACTATATGCTAGGTTGTTCATGATTGTATAGAAATTATAGGAATTAGAATATTTGTATCGTTAATGCCATTAATGGCTGTTGTACTATATATTGAGGATATCAGATCAATGAAAAAGGCAAGAAAACAGAAATTCTGACAAAAAATACCATAGAAATTTCTGTCATCAATAATTCACAAATTTAATACTAGAAAAGCTTCTAGGATGAAGATTAATCAAGGAACTGAATTAAGCAAACATTTGACCAAGAATAACTTTAAAACCCAAAATTAAACCAAGCTAGACATAACATCAAACACCTTCAATGCAAAATCTAGTTCTTATTTCCTCTCCCTACAATTGAGTTAATGAAGCCACTAACACAATCATTCAAGAACCTAATTCCATTTAAGCAAATAAAATCACATTCAAAAAGAGAAGAAACAAGAAGAATGAAATTCATATGAACAAACTAAATAGAGCAAAGTTTCATAAATCAAACCTCAATAATGTCTACACCCATGAATTGATTAAAATGAAATTAGCCTTCCATTGAGATTATATAACTCATGGACTACAAAATTACAAGAGAAATAAGATAATAAAAAGAAAACCTACAATTGATGTAAACAAAGTGAGAAAGCTCCCACCAAAATTCTACATATCTTTGTTCTGCCCTTTGTTGTTCTATTTATAACCTCTTGAGTGGTTCACCACCTTGTTCCTATTGTTTTACAGCTCAATTTCTTACCTCTTAAGTTTTGCCAATTTGCAAGAAAGAAATATCAATTTTCTTCAGCTTTTGTATCTTTTTCGTTTCTGCTTCAGATGCTGTTTTCTTCAACTTTCAATTTTTGTGTCCTATTTTTCTTCTTACAGAAATATGCCACTTCAAGTGTGTTGGGTTTCAAACACTATGAATCAACACAGATCATGCACACAAGCACAATGACCTGGTGAGGGCTCGGGCGCAGCGCAAGTACAAATTCCAATGATCACACACACTCACACTTAGGGTTTAGGGTTTAGGGTTTGTTTGTGAGTTTGGAGGGGATGAGAGGGCTTTGAAGGGAGCGAAATAGAGAGAAAATTAGAGAAATCTTTTACATTTTTTGAAAAAGTATTTTTTTACAGAGAATGACAAATAAATACTTATGATTAACATATTATGAATTTAAGAATATTATAACAACATTAATTAAATTTGACGAATTCATATAAACCCTCCAAACCCCTCCAAACCCTCATCCAATACAATTTTTGAGTTCCACCAAATTAGGAGGGTTTTGTGTTTAATTTTGGATTTTTACTCATTTTGACCTCTCTGATTTCGGCAGTGCATATCTAGAGCTACAAATATGGGATTTTGATGATCTTTACACCGTTGGAAAGCTAAGAGAAATTACTACAATTTTGTGTTTCACAAGCTTCATCAAATTGGGCTTAAATCTATATGAAACTGGGCACCAAAAGTTCTGGTCGTGATGTTATTTGGCAAAATATCTATCTTCCTTAAATGGGTCATAAGTCACTCAATTCTTATCCAAATGAAGCAAATCATACCTTTTTGAAAAGCCCACTTTGTTGAGAATAATTCATAGTTACTAAGTCTGTTACTTGTGTTACAAGTTAGTTACTTGTCTCATAAGTTAGTTGTGATGTAACTGTGTTAGGTGGTTAAGAGTTGGTTGATTTCTGTTATGATAACAGTTAGAGATTAGAAGTTAGTTACTAGTTAGCTACTAAGTGATTAGTTAACTTGTTAAATAAGCAACATCTATATAAGGAGTTGCATTGTAACTTTTCATAAGTGTGTGATCAATAAAAACTTCTTCTCTTCTCTGAATTCTCTCTTTAATTCAATCATCATTTTATAGTGTTCTTTCTTCATCAATCATAGAGTTTCCTTTTACCATAAGTGTGAGTGTGTGTGATCATTGGAATTTGTACTTGCGCTGCGCCCGAGCCCTCACCAGGTCATTGTGCTTGTGTGCATGATCTGTGTTGATTCATAGTGTTTGAAACCCAACAAGTGGTATCTAGAGCTCCTGGTTCTCGATCTTGGAGAAATTCTTGAAGTGTTTCTTGCTCAACAAGATGTCGAGCTCTCATTCTAATGGTCACTTTCCCATGAATCTTCCAATCTTGACAGGGAAGAATTATGATAACTGGTGCAAGCAGATGAAGGTGGTGTTCTGCTACCAAGATATGTGGAATCTTGTAACAACCCTAAACCCTAAACCCTAAACCCTAAACCCTAAACCCTAAACCCTTAAACCCTAAACCCTAAACCCTAAACCCTAAGAAACAAAAACGATACCCAAGGTATTTGTAAGCATATCATCTTTTTATTGTATTTATGTTTTTTTTTTCTATATTTATTTTTGTATTTATCTTATATTCTTTCTATATTTTTTTTTTACTACTATTTTTAAGCAAATCAACTTTTTTTGTATTTATCGTATATTCTTTCTATATTTTTTATATTTTTATCCTTTTTATATATTTTTTGTTTTATAACTATATTTAAGCATATCATCTTTTTTTTTATATTTATATTATATTATTTTTTTTATATACGTTTATTGTTTTATTGCTATTTTTAAGCATGTCATCTTATTTTTGTTTCTTCCTATATTTTTTTGTTTCTTTCTATATTTTATTTTGAACATGATTAAACCTAACAAGGATAAATTTGTAACTAAGGTTAATTTTTTGTATCTTTTCTATTTTTAAGCATATTGTTTTATATATCATGTTTTTTTTGCCTATGATTATCAAAATATCATAATTGATATTTTATTTTATCGTTACATCTTACGGCTAATTAGACTTGTGCACCGCACGGGTCGATGTTCTAGTTATGAATTAAATTGTATTGATTATGACATAAAAAGACAATTAATTAGAAAAATAGATTGCTGGTTGTTACAAGGTGAGCACTCCAGTACACATATTATGTGGATGTGTACCGGTACATTATTAAGGTGTATAATTTTAATTGGTCCACATATAATAATAATTAAAAATGTCATTCAAGATTTCTTTATACAGAAATTTTCTAAATTACCCTTTTAATTTACAA
This sequence comes from Trifolium repens, assembly GCA_030408175.1. Taxonomy (NCBI): domain Eukaryota; kingdom Viridiplantae; phylum Streptophyta; class Magnoliopsida; order Fabales; family Fabaceae; genus Trifolium; species Trifolium repens. Next base: position 22,896 of record CP125837.1, read on the forward strand.
AAATTTCAAAATGGAAATTATATATTATAATTTAGGAAATCTCTCTCTCTCTCTCTCTCTCTCTCTCTTCATCAATTTCTTCTTTTTTTTTTAACTACATATTTTTTTTTTTTATTTTTTTTTTTAGACAAAAGGGTTTTAATATATGTGTATATACACTGTTTTTTTAACTTTTCATCAATATCTATTATTTTTATAATTATAGCACCCCTCATTCTAGAACATTTTTTCCAATTTCTCGTCAAGTTCAAATTTTTATTTCATATATGCAATTTCGAGGTTTTTCAATTTCAAGGTGTTGGATTTTTTTTTTGTTTGAAATTATTAAGGTTCATAGAAACTTTCCCTTATTTTTGTTTTTGCTAGTGGGGTTATGGTGAAACATGAAACTGAAGAATTTTTATGGTACATATTAAAAAAATTATTGTATCGGTATATTAGATTATTAAATTATTAGGTAAATGAATATTTTCTTGAAAGAAATAATTTTTTTATCATTTAAAATATTATCTAAATACTATTTAAATGTCGACAATGTAGCAGTTCAACATCAACTAGTTAGATTAACTATAACCAAAGAAACATAATTTATATGAAATGAGCGTTAATTCTCAAGTAATCTTCTCAACTGTGACTAAGAGAATCAATTCATCTAAGTTAATCTATTCAACTTGACATAATTGGAATGGTAGACACTTAAAAAGTTGAACTTCAACAATCTAATAGTGCAATATCATATCGTTGGACTAATTATTACACTAGAAACCTAGTTATTATGAAAGGATTGATAATTGTCACAACCAACTAGATGTGTAAAAAAAAGTCACAATCAACTAGACTGAAAGGGACAAGGAGATCAAACATTCTCAATGTGACTATTCAACTTGACCAAATTGGAATGAGAAACACTTAAAAATTCAAATTGTCAAATCAAACAATTTAACCTCAACTAGTTAGATTGATTATGGCTTAAAAAACTTAGTTCATATGAAATGACTATTAAGTCTCGGCTAATAATGTCAATTGTGTCAAAAGAAATCAGAATTTCTAGATCAAACTCTTCAACTTGAAACATAGTTCATATGCAAACTTATGAATTCAATTTTTCTCAATCAAGTCGTTCAATATCACTTAATTGGACTAACAATAACTTATGAATTTAAATTTCGACGATCAAGCATGTCTAGAACAATATCAAAATTTCATTTACAAAACTTTAACATTTTTTAAAATGAGATGAATTAAATATGAATTTTCTAAATCAAAATATATCAAGATAAAATTAATGAATATTTTGAAAATCAAATTTTGAGCTCCTTACTTTTGGACAAACTTGTGTTCTTCCGAAGCGGTGATCGTGAAATCAACATCAGTGCGCCAAGAATCACCAAGAAAACAAGAATTTGCTCCAATCTTGATGGAGAAACCATCAAAATCTGATGCAATTGAAGGAATTGAAACCGGAATGATTGGACTCGCGAAGCTGCCAAAGAAGATTGAATCTTGTGAAGTTGAAAATTCTAGAGCTTGAGTAGAGGTGCTGTGAATTTCAACATCAACGGGTTCATCTTCTTCACAAATTTTAGAATCGTAAGCGGAAGCACAATCTTCATCTTCATCCCTTGGGTATCGCTCTGATACCATATTATGAATCAAGGAATCGAAGGGATAAAGATCATAATAGTCGGCAAGATAGAGAGCATAAGAGTACTCATGAGGAAGATACTCATAGAGATACATATAGATTGATAAAAGAATGAGTAAATTGTACAATGAAGTAACTTATTTATAGGACTATATGGAGTAACTAACTCTCTAACTAACATTCTAACTTCCTAACTAACTTGGTAACCTATCAACTAACTCTAGTTGATTAACTATCAAACTATATTCTTAATATATGTCATAATCAAATTGTCTCATTCAATTTGGGACGGAGGGAATATGTAGAATGAAGTGTCATGTCCCTTGCATTTTGTGCGATATGTAGTATTACAGGTCCAATCGTTTGAGGCATACTTGGTTCTGGATTTATTTTGGGAGACTACTTGAGATTGATGTAATCCCTCAACACTACAAGAAAATGGTGTTTTAGAGTCAACGGAATTTGGACGCTAAAAGCATTTTAGCGTCAGTTTAGAGTCCAAAAAATTGACAACAATAAAAGCTTTGATGCTAAACACTAGCGTCCATGTTGACACTAATTAGCATCACCAATTTTGGACGCTAAAATTAAGGCTAAATTTGGATAAAATACAGACGATAACTAGCGTTAGTTTATTGCTGATTCTAATTTTAGCGTCAGTAAATTGTTAATGCTAAAATCAAACATGTACAATCATGTAACGTCACACTTAGCGTCAAAAATTGTGGATGCTAAATTTTAGCATCAGTAAATTGTTGATGCTAAAATCAAACATGTAGCATCAGTTAATTATGGACGCTAAATTTCATGAATGCATGTGTATATTTTAATTGGTGAATGACCCATATAAGCCTTAAATATAATAGAAAGACTAATAATAATAATAACACTTTAATATTAATTAAAATTGAACCTACAAATTGAGCCATCCATAATACAACAATATTTAATTAAAAATTAGTACTCAAGTTCAATGGTATACCAAAGACTTAACCATAAAATAAGTAGAAGCTAAACATAATTCTAAAGCAAAAAAGCTTAATCTGTCACTTAGATAACTATGTTATATCCAAATAAAACTAGGTGATTCATCCAAAAGAAACTAGATAACCTAGGTATATATATCCAAAAAAACTAGGTGATGTCATCCAAAAGAAACTGTGCTAACTATGTTATATCCAAAAGAACTACACAGTCGACAATCATCATGTGAGGTCATCCTCTGATTGCTCATCGAGATCATCATCATCATAATGTGGATGTTGAGGAATAGGACGAGGTCGACTCGTACTGCAAGAACCACCGGCCGATTGATTCTCTAAAGCTGCCATCCGTTGAGCAAAATCTGCCATATTGTTCTCCAATTTTTTTGTACGCTGATCAGCAGCACCAGCTCTTTGGTTTGCTTCATCAGCTCTTTCATTTGCTGCAGCAGCCTCTGCACGTGCTGCGGCTGCCTCCCGACGAAGCATCTCAATCACCTCATTTTCAGGAGAATGAGACTCTTGAGTCAGATGACGTACACCTGGCCTAATGTTAACAGACATAACACCAGTGCCGTAACACTGACCTCGAGATATTCCCTTAGCAACATCTACCCACAAACTAAGTCTTGTCTCTCAGTCCACTTCTTGTTCGCCCATCTCTTGTGTATCACCTAGAGAGTGCTCATTAGTCTGTATTAGATTAGTCAGATCCTTCTGATAGTCATCCTGATAAAAAAAACACACAACATAATGTATTTTGAAAAACAAACACAACCACATATTATTGATTTATCAATTATTTATGATACAAATCATCCTAACACTATGCTCAGCCCCTGATTCTTTGTACAACTAACAAATCAACATTAACCATCATTGTACACAGTTCAGTTTCCATCATTGTTGTTATCATGTTTTTATTTTCTTAACTGCAAACAAATATTATTAAGGCACATCTCAGCACAAGAAATGCTTTAGAGGCCACAAAGTACAGTTACAAAAGGCAGGCCCTAGTACAATTACAAGCAACAAACAAAAGGCAGGCCCTATGTTTACAAATACCATAAAGCTGCATCAAAAACAATAACAGAGGCGCAGACAAATACACCAAGCAGCTTAACATGTTAATTTCACCTCTATAGTTGCCCAACTAATTAACAACCAAATTACCAACTCGAATTTCTCAACTTTGTACCAAAAAAGGCACTTCATTGTGAAATGTGTAATGTGAATTTGAACCATATACACATACAGAAAATAATAAACTTGAAGAAAGTAGTAGAGAGCAATTTATGTTACTACCAACAAATTTGATTTTATAACAGTCATTTTCTCATATTGTAACAAAGTAGTAGAGAGACTATATATATATAATGCTATTCAATAATGATAGTTTTTTTGACAAGAGTATTATAAAGAACTTACATAAGTTTTTTTAGAACGAGTATCAACCCAATCGCCAGACTTCTTCTTATAGGTGGCCAAGAAGAGCTCATCGGGATAGATAGGTCGTCCAATTATTTTGCCCTGCCAATAAAGTCAATCAATTTAGACTTTAACCCGAATTATAATTCAAACACATAAACAATTAAACCAAGTCAATAAACAAACAATAGTGTCAATCAATGAAACATACCATTTCTAGTGCCACGTCGTGATGGGCCTTGCGGCCCGTGGTGTGGAGACAACCTCCCTTGCTTGAACCCCGATTAGTCTTGTTTTGTGAGGAAAGCTTTTTGAACTTCTCACTCTTCCAATATGCAAGAAGACCCTTATATGCATCCTTTCCCATCCAAGAAGGTTTTTCCCCTTTATTTCTTATTTTTGTAAGCATGTCAGTAAGACGTTTTGGGCACGTATAATTAAAATTGCTTCTGATTTTGTTACCATGACGAGGTTCCCATGAAACATAATCCTGCCAAACAAAGTAAAAAAAAAAAAACAGAACCATAATTATCGAGATAATTTCAGTTTGAGGTAAACAAAGTAAAATTGGTTCAGTTTGCAAAACTATCATGTAACAACATAGGCACAACACAATTAGATGCTTCTACTATTTCACTACTGATTTTGATTAGATTACTAAATTGAATCATATCAAGTATACATGCAAAAACAGAAACAAATGCAAGGCTTACCGAAAATGTTTTAAACCATTCATCTTGAGGAACTTTTTTCCAGCACTGATAAACATTCCGAAATTTATCCCTAATAGCCATCTTCATTGCATTAGCAGCAGCTTTGCTAGGAGTAAATCTACAAAAAGAAAAGTAAATTGTATAAGAAATAGTTTTTTTTATAAAAGTAACTGAAAATAAACAAATGTAATACCCTTTTCCCATAGGGCGTATCATGATCTTTGTAATAACATCCCTCTGACCCCCATCTACGTCCTGCTGATGATTCTCCTCCTCTAGGGACGGTGGTGTTGTCGCTTGGGCTGCAGTTGGTGCAGTCACTTCGGAATGTTGAACCACCGGTATTGTTTCTTGGACTGCTTGTGGTGTAGTTTGGACTGCTGATGGGGTAGGTTGGACCACTGATTGTGTTTGTTGGACTGTTTGTGGTGTAGATTGGACTACTGTCGGGACAGGTTGGACAACCGGTTGTGTTTCTTGGACAGCAGGTGGGGCTAGTACCACAGGTCGTGTCTCTTGGACTACCGATGATGTAGGCTGAACTGTTGGTGATAAACCCAGTTTCTTGAGGCGTTTCTTATTGGCTTCAGCAAGCTTCTTGGTAGCTTTAGCCAGATCTCCAGGTCGCAATAGCCTTGAATTAGCATTGATGGAAGATTCTTTCCGCTTAGTTCCATGACATTGGCCAGCCATGTGCTCGGTGAATCTATTTTGCTTCATAATATCAAGTTAGATTCATAAAGTAGAAAATTGGGATATCCAAAATATCAACAAAAGCAATAAGTATAAAAAGCAAACAACACAACCAAACTTTTTAATGATTAGAATACTAAACAACAAGAGTCTTTCTAAAACTTACATAGATAGATATTAGTAGCAAAAGCTACAATAGAAAGCATGAAACCTAAACATCAAATATACAATTTGAACAATACTAGAGACAATAGGAAACCTTAACTTAAACATCAACTACAACTACTTTAATATAATAATAAGCTAATTCATATCATCATCATCATCATCATCATCATCATCATCATTATCCTCCTCCTCCTCCTCCCCCTCCTCCTCCTCCTCGTCGTCATTTTCATCCTCATCCTCCTCACCATCTTCCGACAGACCGTCTTGCAAGTAGACATCTATCTTTGCTTTTGGGTTAGATGGGCCGGGCACAAGGCAAGTCAAAAACATGTAAGGTTTGGTCAATGCACATTTCAGGCGGAAGATTGTAGGGTGTAACTATTATTGGCCAACATGAGTATGGGGAACTAGAAGCTTGGATGTAAGGTGTAAACCCATCCGAACATAGACCTAATCGTATGTTTCTTGCATCTCTAGCAAAATCTGGATAAACATTATCAAAGTGTTTCCAAGCTTTTCCATCAGATGGATGGCGCAAAACGTTTGGAGGCTTTATGTTCTCACGATGCCATTTCATGTGAGCCGCAGACTCTGTAGATGCATACAACCTTTGTAACCTGGGAATTATCGGAAAATAAAACATCCTTTTGACAGGAACATCTTTGAAATTTCCCATCCCACTCTTACGAGGAACATACCTAGCAGCTCGACAAATTCTGCACTCGGTTAAAGTGCTATCTTCTTTGTAATATAACATGCAGCCGTTCACACAACAATCAATTTTTCTAGCCTTCAATCCTAACTTAGACACCAACTTTGTTGCTTGGTAATTATTTTGTGGAAAACATTGTTTCGTAGGACAAACATCGGCAAGCATTTGTGCAAAAAAGTCTATGCACTTTTGAGAAACTTTCCAATTAGATCTAGCTGCCAAAAGCTTAACGGAAATTGATAATTTGGATTCACTAGCTCCCTCATAAATGGGTTGGTTTGCAGAGATCAAAGTATCATAAAATAATTGGGCTTCTGAATTGGGCTCTTCATCCTCCATGGATGCCTCGTTTCCTAAATTAGCATTAAAATTTGGGACATTGGTTAACGGCCTAATAGCATCATGTACCATATGATACATTGCATCAAGTTGATCTTCATCACTCACATGCCTTCCTCTGCTAGAATGACCTCCGAAGTTTTCATTTGGGTTAATTTCTCCATGTTCGGTCCAAACATAGTAGTTTGGTTTAAACCCAACCCTATACAAGTGCAACTTAACTTCTCTAGGAGTTGCCAAGTCTATACACTTGCAATTTACACAAGGACACCTTATGCCTCCTTCAACTATAAAATTAGGATGTGTCATAGCCTTTTTTACAAACTCGTCTACTCCAATAACAAAATTGTCTTTTAAACCATGCCTATCAAGATTGACCGCATCATACATCCATCCGCGGTCCATCTTCTACGTGGAAAACATAAAATTATGAGCCACTAGGGACAACGCACAAACATGGATAGTACTTTCTACAGCTTGCAAGATAAGAGACTAAAAAAATGTTTAACATATACTACTACTTTTATTGTTTGAATTTACGTAGTCTAGCCTAACAGTTTATAGGAATACATAAGAACAATAAAATAATAAAGAAAAGCAAGGTGATAAAGAATAATAAAACACTAACCTGTAGTGAGAATTGGCGAGAACGATTTTGCAGCGAGAACAATGAGAAACGGCTAACACCAAAGCTAAACAACAAAGGCAATATCACACCAAGTAAGACAACATCATTCAAAGGCACTCAATTTTTAAAGCTCATCACAACAGATGCACACTAGATACCCATTACAAATTGTAGATTAAATTAGAATCAATTCTAAAAATAAAATTAGTTTTATATTCAAAAAAATCAAAACATGTTATGTCAAGAAAAAACAAGCTCATGTCATACTAGGGTCAATCAAGAGAGCATACTAACAAGTTTCTATAACAACAAAGGAGGAACAAGTTCCTGATGCACCTCTTTAAATATACTCTATTATTTTTTTTTGATATCAAAATATACTCTATTATTACTAGCAACTGTTCAAATCTAGAAATAAATAACGAAACCCATCAGCTGTGCAAATGTACACTATTATTACTAGCTATTGATCATAAGTATAAATGACAAATTTGTTATAAAAATAAAAATAATTTGAAGAATGGATTTGACTATTTTAAGAAAGCAACTCTACAAAATGGAGTTAGTGATTTTAAAACATTCAAATTCAACCATGCCATTGAGTTTCTTAATTATGAAATCAAAGATGCAAGTCAATTTGGCTCAAGAATATAGAAAGACAAAAAGATTATGAATCACAGTACTAGTGACACATGAATTTAAGGCAGCGATATTATGCAAAAAAGTTTAAAATTATCCACACATAGATGGTATTGATAAATACCTAGAGAATGCACCCTGTTTTAAGGTATTCATTCATAGATTCCCCAAACAAATATTTATATTGGTTCTCATTTTAATGCTCAAGGGTTCGGCCAATTAATTAAGAGATTATTAGAAGTTAGGCAGGGTTGTTAGCTGTTTGGTTTAGTGATTGATTTATTTTCTAATCAGCAATTTAATTAAGAAATAGTTTTTTAATGAGAGGCATAATGCCTATAGTGTACAAAGTCACAAAGGAAAGCATAACCCATCCATGATACAACCAATAGCCAAGCCAAAAGATCTACATCACCTCTACTGATATGACAGTAAAATCAACAAGCCAAAACCAAAACTAACAACTTTACATCCCACAAACATTAAAACTAAAACAACCCCACAATAAAAATACAATAATAAGCACAAAGTAGAAAAATGATGCAAAACAAAATTTCTCATATGAGGTCATCAATGTCTGCTATGTGATCTTTGAAATGTTTCATACGCAACATATTGCCGATGAATGTACAAAAGTAGAAAAATAAGTCAATTAAAAATTCCCAACTTTTCAAAATACTACAAGTTCAACATTTAGCATAAGCAAAAAGTATCAAATTTCTAATTTGTAATGAAAATGATTTTGTAAATTCATCTTTACTATAGTTAAGTATATCAAATCATTGATGTACTATATGTTTTCATTTTTCACACACACATAAAATCATTTATGTGCAAATCTGTTGTTGAGTGATTAAATCAAAATTACTATGTCAAAGTTAGCAAAGAAATGTATGCACAAGTTCATGATTAAACTGTTACTACTTTATTTTATTTTTTGAACTGCTAATAAGTTTTATTAAAGGCACTACAAGGAGTGCTTTGAAGGCAAAACAAAACACCAAAAGGAACAAGTTCAACATTACAGGATACACCATCAAAGAGTCACACAAGACCCCACCATCTACCACTAAGAGACTAATTCAAAACTAACAAACCACCTACCTAACATACACAACCTGCGCATAAAAAGCAAGGAAAAGCTACATCACAGTGAAACAACAATCCACCTATATAGCAGCAAAAAATGCAGAGATACACCCAAGGACACACACTACATCACAGTGAAACTGTTACTACCTTATTAATCTGATTTATATTTATACTTCACCTTTCTCAAATTCAAGAATAATAACAAAAACAATAACAAAAAAACTTGGATGGTCAAAGTCAAATCATCCAAATCACACAGTTTTCTTTTTGAACCTTAAACAAAACTCTTTAAAAAGCAACATCCAATGATTAAGTAATTTCAGTGAGAATGAAAACTAACCAATAGAGACGATTTTGCAGTGAGATGGAAGAGAAATCCAAGAGAACAGCGGCAAGTGACGGCAAACTGAAATGGGTATCACGAACGAAGCTAAACAAAAGAGAGAACAAAGAGGAAGAGAGAACAGAGAACGGTAATCGGCAAACTGGTCGGCGAAGGGTATCACGAACAAAGAAGGGTATCACTAACGACAAGCTGGTCGGCAAACGGTACGAAAGAGAGAATGAAATGGAAGGAAATGTGAATAGTTAGGGTTCTAAGCTTCTGGTTCAGAATCATCATGAGAGGTGAAAAGGTTGTTTCGGCAAGTTAGGGTTCAAGGTATGAAAAGTATAAGAAATTATGTGAGGGGAATGAAATGTTATGTAAAAAGTGGGGGAAATGAAATGTGTAAGAAAAAATGTGAGGGAAATGTGAAAATAATTGGGAAAAAAGTGAGGGAATGTTAGAACAATAAGTGAAAATAAAAAAATAAAAAACTAAATCTTTTTTTAGCTTCCAAATTCATTGACTCTAATTAAAAAAAATAAAAATTAAAAATTTTAGCGTCCATATTTGTAGATGCTAATTATAAAATTAAATTAAAAAATAATTAGCGTCAATAGTAGAGTCCATTCTTCTGATGCAAAGTTGTACATAAAAAATCAATTGAAAAAAAGTCATTTGTGTTTGAATTTATGGACGCTAAATAGACGCTATTAGCGTCCAAAATGGTCTGAGGCTAAAATCTTTGAAGCTAAATCACAGTTTTCTTGTAGTGCAAGTTGATAGTACAACAACAACATTTATCGCGATGTTTTCATCATCTTTCTCACCACAATGTCTAATTTGGTTGGCTTTGGGGAAAAGTTCTTTTGTAGAGAGATAAGATTTTCCTTTTCTATAATTTGGTATAATTTTTTTTTTTTCATATAATTTGTTGCTGAGGGAATATCTTTTTTTTTTTGGTAAGACTGAGGGAGTATCTTTAAATTTATAGAATTTTGTTTTAATATCTTTTAAAAACTTTAAATTTAAAATAACATACAATTTTATCAAAAAGATACAATTAAAATTTATAATTTATATTTTATTTAAAAAATTTGTTTTATCTCTGGCTCTATATAAAGAGGCAGCCATCAGGAATCACAAAACAAACCCTAAAAAGCAATGGCGGGCGAGGAGGAAGATAGGTTAAGCAGTTTATCCGATGATATCTTGTGTCACATTCTCTCTTTCAATCCGACCAAAGACGCAATTGCAGCAGGAGTACTTTCAAAGAGATGGTATGGTCTATGGCGTAGTTGTACTAATAATCTCGACTTCACCAACATATATTTGGCAGATCGATCCTCTATAACCAGATTCAATCTGTTCCTGGCCACAATCTATGTTTATAAACGCCTCTCTGAATCCTCCATCGACCGTTTCTATGTCGACATTCAATATGCGGCGAACCATAATGATATCGCCTCTGTGAGCATTCCCAGATTCTACGACTGGATCAGATATGCTGGTATCGCCAGAGTTAAGTTTCTTCATCTTCTTCTCAATTTTGTCTATGGTAATCGCGAGCATCTTCATTTATCCCCCCATTTGCCCAGTGGCGTCTTTTGTTGCAAACACCTAATAGTTCTCAAGCTTCGCTGGTTTTCAGTAAGAAGTTTTCCTTTTACCGATGTAGTTGACTTTCCTGAACTCAAAATCCTTCATTTGGAAGACATGAACTTCAAAACCCATTCACTATTTATGTTGTTTCTTGCTGGATGTCCGGTTCTTGAGGATTTAAAGGCATCCAATGTATCCTTCTTGGAGGAGACGGACCCTCAAGTGTCTGCAAGCTTAAACTTGAGTAGTTTGATCAGGGCAGATGTTACTGACTGTTGCTTTAATTTTCTGATCAAATCACTTTTTAATCTGGAGTTTCTAAGGATACAACTATCGTCGCAGGTTCCTTTATTAATTATTATTATTATTATTATTATTATTATTATTGGGGTTAATAGGTCTTTACCTCCGTCATGTTAGCCAGTTTTGTTTTAACCCGTGTAGTATATGTTAGCGTGGCAGGCGCTACTTTAATAAAAATTACATAATAAACATCAAACTATCAATCATCAAAATTCAAAATACATGCTTCATATACTAATAAAAGTAGCATAGGTCCTGTTAGAAGTTAGGAGGCCTGTTAGAAGCGGTTGGCTCAAATTTGTCACGACGGGCCGCTACAACTTGTGTTGACAACATAGCCTATAATGTTAAGATTCCTCATGGAATACTCTGTCTTAAGATTCAGTGGCATGCTTAGTGAGGGGGTAAATCAAAATCCCTAACATTACGTAGGAAAAAATGACATAATCTTAAGCCAACATATTCAATGACGGCTTAAAATGACAGAATGTTGACATTAACATTACAAGGGTAAAGACTTATCAACCCTTATTATTAACATGATAGATATTTTTTGTTCCTGATTTACTCTTTGTACCCAATTTTAATTTTTCAGTCTTATGATGATTTTCCCTCCTTCCATAATTTGACTCATTTGGTGATCAATAATATTTCGGGCTTGGTAGTACAAGTGCTCCACCACTGTCCTAAACTTCAAAATCTTGAACTTTATCAGGTTTCTTATGTTTAAGAATTGTATTTAGGGTGTGTTTGGTAACACAAATAAGCTAGCTTATAGCTTATAAGCTTGTCTCATAAAACTAGAGGTGTTTGGTAACAAGCTTTTTTTACTAGC